>JAMPIV010010961.1:0-330100 GCA_024509875.1 Oreohelix idahoensis
TTCATTTTTTTCATTTGGCCAGTCATGGAGTTAATCTCTCTGCATTTGGTGATTTCTGTGTTATAAAATTTTGTGCTTCCCGAATACGAAAGATTCTGCTTATGAAAAATCCATGAAATTAAGTGGACGTTGAAAAAATAAAAAAAGGAGGAAACCTGCGGCTTGTGAACAGAATATAAATAAATGGTGCCTTTTGGGTAGTCTTCGGTTCGAGTCCCCGGTAAGCCTATCACTACTCTTGGTACTTCTGTTGTCTAGTTTTCTACTTTTTTTTATTCATTACAAGTATCTGCAATATATCAATTTATGTGTATTGTCTCAAGAGGGTTGATGTTCTTGAAAGTATAAGATATCCTGGACAAAAAGTTGTATCAGATGATACCAGGATAGTGCCAGATAAGAGACTAGTCTTATGAGAGATACCCCCTTTTCTGAAAAGAATAAGGGTGTATCGACATCAAAGGTGGGATCAAGCTGTATAAATTTCTCTCCATATGATTTGATATTTATGAATTTTTGTTTGTTGTTGTTGGAACACTTTTTGTAGGCCCGGGTATTAACAATCCTGTATAAATTATATATTTTACCAAACAACGTAAACTTGTAGAACTCAAAACTTAATTAAGATTAAAGTAATGGCTCTGTGGTTATATTATTATACACAATTTAATTTATACAGTTTCTCTCTTTTACTGTTTGGATTCACAAGCGTTTGAACATTTAAATTCGCAGAAATCTTTACATTCTTCAACACATTTAAAATCAAATAAAGGGGCATTGGAACAATAATAATAAAAAACCTAATGGGTCTTAACAACAAAATAGTCATTAAAACTGTTGATGGTTTATCTTACTTATCATTACTTAGTACATTCCCCTCTCTTGACACGGTTTGAGGTGGTTTAGGGCGTTTGGTAGACCGGGTAGGAGCACTCCACTGGTCATATTCTCCCTATCGGCTGTCTTCCTCATGGCCTAGGTTTCCATTTCCTAGCCTCCTTGGTCCTCTTCATAGTCTTGTTCTAATGTTGTCCTTCCCAGGCGGGAACTATGGGTCATACCTGAGGGTCTCACTTGGGATTCCCTTGGCTATTTTGTTTCCCATTGCTTGTCGTCCCGGTAAAGACCACACGGAATCATTTCTAACATCCATTTTCTGATGACCAATGGCACCAAAACCATTCTTAGGTTGGGGGTCTGTTCCTCACTTGGAGGTATAACGCACGGGGGTCGATCGGGCGTATGGGGATTTTTAGGGACCGCTTGGAAGTTCTTATCAGTCTGGTTTCGCGGACCATGTATTTCCCCTTCTTGCTTCACCTTTCACATACTCCAACCTTCTCCACTGTCAGGATAACCATCTCATTATCCTGAGGTTTGGGATCAATGGGCTTTTTTAATGGGGTTGCTAAGGTCATTGGCCACCATGGGACTGCACTCACCAATCCATTTTGTCATGGATGGTCGGGCCCATAGGTGGGAGCCGGTATACAGCACCATCTTTCGTTTTCTCTTTAACACCTCCCTCTAATCTCTCTACTTGTTGTGATGGGGAATCTCACTCGAGTCTTAGGTGGCCTGAAATAAAAAGTATCTCAAGCTGCTGTGCTTTTTCTGTGTTGCCAAACTCTTCTTTGATGGGCATGCCCTTTTCGGGTCTATAATTGCTCGATGGGATAATTTTTAATAAGTGGACGTCGACATGCTACCATACGGGACACCCACCCCCATGTTCTCCGCAATACTTAAATCTGATTGGTTTCTTCTTTTCTTCTTGTGATAATCACATGGATTTTGTTTTAGAGCACTTATTGGGAAATCCTCTCTTCCTTCTCAAGGACCTTGCTAGGGTTTGGCGATTGGTGATGTGCCTCTAGGATTTAGCAAATCATAGGTATAACATCTATCTGAAAATGCCAGCTCTGTAAATCATTTACCGTGTGTCTCCTCTCTTCTCAGTACACACATCTGAATACGTTACTTGTTATTCACGTTTTACAACTGTATTGATTAACAATTCGTCCCATATGAGGGAGTATGAAAAGATTAGGTGATACTTGGGATATTCACCGTCCGTCTTTACTCCAGTGGTGGTCATGACTCTTCTGGGGACATGATGAAAGGTTTATCAACTTTAGTTAGATATTATCTCCGCTCGTGGAAGTAACATTTATTATTTAATTTACACTAAACACTGTTTATTTCTCTGGTCACTTAAATGTGGATAGGACACACTATACTGACTGGATAGATAAAATCATTATTTGCACCCACAATTTGTCATCCTAACTTAAGGTTAAATATTTGTTATCTTCCATTGTTGGTGGGATTTGGACAAGGTCTACAGTTGTCTTGGTTTACTGATCTTCTTTCTTTTTGGAATGAAATTCTGGGCGTCATGTTTTTCTCCTATGGGGTCAGAATGTTATTTTTGAGATATCCTCAGGCAAGTAGGGGGATCACTTTTAGTAAACTGGGCCTCTGAAATAACTTCAAAAGGCGGCGTGCTCTACCCAGTTAGCGGGCCTTCTTTCATTAGTGGCTGACTCTTATGGAGCAGTTAGGGTTTACAGGGGATCTAACGAAACCTGGAAAACTCAAAATAAATGTAACTCCCTAGTATCGATGGTCCATCACTAGCTAATCCCATGTTCACAAAAGTTGGGATTGATAAGACAGGTTATACAGACCAGTTGTGCTGAAGCTGATTGCCTGCGAGGACAAAATTGTATACCAGTATAACTATACACCCCAAATACTTTAAAGTTCCCATGGACTACACTTTCCTACTTTATTTACCTTGGTTAGGAAGGCAATTTGGTCCATGTTTCCCGCTCACATACAAAACGATTTTGGTCTAGTCATACACAACAAAATTTGCTACTAAGTGAATAACTTAAACCCAAATCAAGTCTAAAACAGGCTCTCTTTCTCTTCCAACCTTACCTTACCGGTCCTGGTGAGTGTTTGCACTGTTCCATCACAGAATAATTATTATCTTTAAACGCTTTTTCTAAATCTCCATACAGACCACTTACTTTATGCCATCATTTACCTCCAAAACTTATTTTAAAACATCTTACCACCAAGGCTGGCTTTGCTTCCACGAATTTAATTTTATCCACCATGCCTGTAAAGTCTGCAGCATAACAACACAAGTAGGTTTTTTATTACAAACATGCTATAAACCACTTACCCGCCTCCACGCCACCCAGCCCACTTCCGAAAATATCCACACAAAATGAAATTAACTATTAAACAACATGTATCGGTTAAAATTTTCCATTAATCATTGCTGGGGCTCTCGATCTGTAGAGTGCCGTAGATTCCTGAGAATAAAAAAATAACAGCAATTATATAATTTTGGGATGACTACCTTGGCATATTTTATTATCTTTACTGGTCAGTAGTCAGGGCTATTAGAACAGGTTTATGTATTACCAACAACTACCAACGTGGGAGCTGATTTACAACAATTTGCGGGAATAGGACCCTACCCCCCACAACAATATATCAGCTGGATTCTCGCTATAGTCCAGTTAAGCTTCTAACAAAGTTAAAAATTGTTTTTCATCCATGTATAGTTGGAAAACTTTGTTGACCAATGAGCATTGGTGGCGCAACAACGCCAAGACAAAGGGACAACACTTAAACCAATCAGTAAAAAGAAAAAAGGGGACCACAAAAATATGACCGCTGGGACGCTCTGGATTCAAAGGGTCTGCAGAAAATATTTAAAAAAAAATAATTTTTTGAAATTGCTACATTTATCTTATAGCTCACATTACTATGCAACAAACAAGGACGGGGAAAAAGACCAAAATCTCTTATTCCACTCATCAGTCATGATTAAAAGTTTATTGGCACCCGGTGTTATTTCCTTTAACCTCCTTCTTTACAGTCAGACTTTTCTGCATTAGCGTTCGAAGTATTAAGGTAAAGCGATTGGACGTATTGGCAAACAAACTCTCCGCCCTCTCGGTTACTGGGCAGTAAGAAGTACAAATGTTAACCTTTTTTAAATTCACACTTATCCATTCAGCGCACACCTTCCATAAATATGCCTTCTTTAATTAAGCTATGAATTGTCTGGCGTCTGTTTGTCACGTATTGGTTATTAAAATAATAGGGCAACTTATAATTTAAAAAACCCACACATAAAGACATACTAACCGTGTATTTCTTCTGGTCTGGTCACCGACCCACTACTAATTATAGTAGCGCACACTAGCCATTATTAAAAATAGTCACATTAAAAAAAACTTCTTTACTTCTTGTGTGAGAATGCGGGGTTGGGTGAAAATTAAAAACCACAATTATAAAAAAAACTGACACATTTCTGGTATTCAAAATTGATATCCGGCCGGTTATTTTATTCCACTATTCTAATACGGCTTAGTAATATCTTAGTTAGAAATGTAATAGTAAAAAGGGCTTAAACCCCACTTTTAATTGGTTAAAAAAGGGATAAACATTTTTTAGACAATGTTAACCAACTCTTTTCTATTACTCCAGTAATATCAAGTCGGAAAGGTTCACCACGAAAATGTAATTAACACATTTTTCCTGCAAATGGTTCTTAGATAAACTTACATGCTTAGGGGCGGGGGACCTATTACAAAAATAATTTCTGAGTGACTACTGATAGCAGGTTTTATGAAACTTAACCAAAAACACCCCACAGTTTATAAATTACTCTACATTCATGTTTCTCTGATCTTTTATGATTGGATGTTAACATTTCACGACTTATTGTGTGTTTTACCGGTGAATTCAGGACATAAATTGGTTTCCCAGATAAAAAGTTTATGGTTGGCCTTTCTCAGGGTGAGTTCGGAACCGCCATCTCAAAGACTTATTTCTGTGTAACGGGGGTTCTACGCGATGATTTTGCCCGTGACTCGACTTTCAAAAGAGGTCCGAGTACGAAACTTCAAAGGGGGTTCTGGGGATAGTATTTTGGCCCGTGGAGTATTTATTTCAAATGCGGTCTGTCATGGTATCTCATGACTTGGGACAGTAGGGGCCTCACCGTGGGAGAACCTGATTCCAGTACCTTGTTTCTGACACCAGGCAGGTCCACTAATATTTGTAAACACCAACTTACTGTTCAAAGAAAGAAGGCGTGGAATGGAAAAAATAAGCCTTTGTGTGGAGAAAGAACAGGGCTGGGAATATAAAATGCATGGTTTTTGGCAAGCACTAACTCATAAGAACGGCTTAAACGGGATTACATAAAAGTCTCGTCAAGATTACTGTAGGCTCTTTTTTTTTTTTTTTCATTTTACGGGTCAACAGAACTGCTAACACATTGATTTTTCACCACCTCTTGTACATTTATGCCTTGTGCTGCATCCAGTTGGATGAGGGACCCTCGATGTCTTTGTTCCCTGTGACCACATACAGGGCTTCCCCCTCGCTTTAAAAATAGTAATGCTGAAGTTACTGCATGTGGCTGTGAATGGTGGCTTCTGCATGTGCACTCAGAACTCTAATGTAAATGCAAGACATTAATGGGTCCTAAGGTAAATTTTTTCACCTGGCGGGGAACATAAGATACAGTAGAAAAAAAGGTGGGTCGTATTAATCAAAAGCTAATACTAAGCGGTCCTTGAGGGGCAAAACCTGATTTTCGAGTATTTCTTAGAGACGCAGGGCTGATACGGGATGAAAAGTTAAAGGTAACTTTCCCCGGGTCCAACGATTGTTTTGATAAATCAAAAGAATAAACGGGGGGAACTAACTAGCTTCGATCAAAATTTCTACTATAAAGGACCAGGGGTGGGGGAATTATACCCTGTCCAACGTAAGATTGAACTTTGGAGACCAAGTTGCAAAGAAGATAGCGCTAATTTGGAGCCTTGTTGGTTGAGTTTTTTCTTGTAAGACAGCGAAAATGTGGTCGTAGACCATACCAAATTACGAAAACAATTACAGGGGGCAGACCACCGCCGGCGGCTAAAGGTGACAGCACATAAAATATCCAGAAAATGGATTGCAAAAAACAACACCTTTTCATAAACAAGAAATGGGAAAATTATTTGAAACCATCATAAACATACATGCTGAGACTATCATAAATATAAATGTTGAAACCATCATAAACATAATGTTGAAACCAACATAAACATAAATGTTGAAACTATCATAAACAGAAATGTTCAAACCACCATAACCAGAAATGTTCAAACCATCATAAACAGAAATGTTGAAACCTTCATAATAATAAATGTTGAAACCATCAGAAGCATACATGTTGAAACCATCATAATCATAAATGTTCAAACCATCATAAACATAAATGTTCAAACCATCATAAACATGAATGTTGAAATCATTTGTTGCACGTTCTTTTGATTTCATCAATTAATCTGTTGCGTGCTTCTAGGGGTGTTGTTATGATTTTAGAACAATGTTCAAATGCGGCCAAGTGGCTATTTATGAATAAGTTGACAGAACTTCTAGTGCACAGGAACAGCGCATATTTATTTTATACTTTCCACTGTTTGAGGATCCATATTTATAACATAATGTAATCCATATTAATAATCAGTCCATAGGGCCAACTTCACTGGGCCATTAGTTCTGTGTGTCCGTAACACTTTGAAGTCAAATCATTTAAACATCTGTCGTGTGGTGAGTATTGGGGCAACTACGACAGTAGTTTTCGCCAGGAATAGCCTATGAGATATATTAGGTAGAAGGTCTCTAGGAATTGGCTCATTAAGAAAGAATAAAGACCTATTCGAGATAGGGACAAGAAGAAGGGAATGCGAATGCTTTCCGCTGGACACTGTTTTCCAGTTAATTATGGAAAGAGTTCTGTTTCTCCATGACCTTAGTTTTTGCCCTTAGATCCCGTAACGGAAAAAGCTCCCAACCTCATCAGAGTGTAGAAATTTACCTATATGTAAATACTTAACACCGACAGCACGAGTGATACATTAACAAACTAGATAATGATCAAACGATTATTGGGTTTATTAATTAAATATCTACACATATAGGGTTAGTAATGGTTAGAACGTGATAATGGTAAAAGACAATTCACACAAAACACACAGATGAGATATTAATATTGTAGTTAATTAAGTAGTAGTTAATTAAAAATGAGCTTGTGTAAAGCGAAATGATGATGTGATATGATAAGTGTTACCAAAATGGTGAGTAATCTACACAGTCCATGTGTCTCTAAATGCTTCTTCCGGATAGGATGATTCACGTGTATACATAGAATGTCCCAAGTTGTTATAAGTTATGTCGAGTGAGGTATCTCTAAGTCAAGGATGCTCTGATGAAAACTCTTGTTGGACTGAGAACGTTGACGATATAAATAAATATAGTCCTTCACTATTTGAGTATATCTCTATAGCGTTGAGCAACAGTTAATAGTTGTCATATGAAAATGTCAGTTGTCTAATCTCCGGAGGGTACTGGCCAGACTGGATATCTTCACAAAATGTTCTTGATATGTAGACTCATTATCTTGAGTATGTAATCGTGATTCATAAAATATACTTTGGAGTCTGCTTTATAGAATGCGCTTAAGAGTGTGTTGCCCTTGGTATAAATATGAGATTCAACTTTTGAGCTCTTTAGCTTGACTTCAGATAGTACGCTTCCGATGGATCTGAACTTGATACGAGTAATCAACTGTGAGCTTTAGCTTGACCTCTGTAGTAAGCTTTCGAGTGATTTGAACTTGTTATAACTATGTATTGAACTTTTGCGCATGTGATATATGTTGACGAAAAATGCTGCGTCCACTGTTTTTATCGTGGGCGAGAAATATTCCTTTTTAACTGAGGAACGAAGAATGTCCTATGGCGAATTCTGCAAACCAAATGTCCGTTTTGATAACTTATTTCTGGTTAGACGTCAGACACGTAGCATGTAGACTCAGACTTCTGATGGACTGAAGATACACAAAAGTCTTCGTAAGTTTTACACTTAATATATACTGGTTGACTTTCATTTATTCTATATCTCACTCTTGATCTCTATGAGTTCGATTCTAATGATGTTAAATATATTGTGCATGAGTGTGTGTGCTTATGGAAGACTATGATGATGATTCAACAAGCTAGATGAAGGTGAAGTATGAACTATTAATTACTTCTTATCAGCCTATCATCTTCTGATTTTATTAATCATTTATGAGAAAAAAAAATTGAAAAACTGTCTTTCGCGCATTTAGCTGTGAGGTTAAGATGAACAAAGAATAATAAAAGTATTAATAATCTGTATAAGATCTACTAACCTTCTTTTCCCTTCGCAAAATCCTTCAAGAACACAGTACACACATATATGAAATATTTATCAACACTGAATTAATTGCAGGCTATGCGTTTGGGATTTATTCTGTACACCACAATGTTAAAAACTGGACTCCTCTCTCTAGCAAGCTGCGCGGTTTTGGTTTATTATATCTCTAAAAGTCAAATGTGGGTCCCTTGGACCGGTGACGTACAACTCCGCCCATACAACCAATAGCTAAGAGACCCTCTGGTCACTCATTCCCAGGATCTCTCTTGTCCCCTGTCAGTCCAAAAGTGGTTGGGGCAATTCGCGACCCACTTTCGTTGCCGGGCTTGCCTGACAAACAGGAGTTGAGATAATTGACTGGCCAAAGCAAAAGTGTCCCCCGCCTTCCAACTGTCATATCAATCTCTGTTTGTCTATCGCTCCGCGTGTTGGCGGCGGCTTTTGTTACCTCGGTCCGTTGTCGCTAGCACGCTAACAAGTCCCTTTGTGGCGCCGCCTATTGTATTACGTGGCGGTTGATTTAAACAGCATGATAAGACTTCTTCACCTGGCCAAGCTGGGCGTCTCCCCGCGCCATTGTCCCAATGTGGTGTCCCGTCGCTTGTATGGACAGCGGCCGAGCAATAAAGAGACTAAGCTTTTGTGTCAGCCGCGCTGGCTTCAAAGTTAACAATAGTCCACATAAATTGTACCATGCCCAGATGTTTGATTTTGATGAAACTAGATGTGTTTCACCAGATTTATCACGAGGCAATGTGGACTTTAAAAGATGATGCCAGGTATGGGGACTTAATCAAAAGAATGTATTTTAATACCGATGAAAGAACAAATGTGGTTCTCTAGATACCGGTCGCGAGTAATCAAAAACGATGAAATAGCAAATGTGGGCTTGAAAGAGCACAAATGTGGGAGACAATAAAATAAGAAAGATGTAGGAAAAGATATGGCGATAAGGCTTTGCGCTCGTTTATCACAACATCTAAGTAACTGGTGCTTTCATATAGTGAACCTACTCCGGACACTTGCGACATTTTCCGAAACACGTATAAGACACAACCATTATGGCCTGTAATAAACACAGAGAATCAATCCCGTTGTCCTGCACGCGCACTCACGTCATAATTTAATACGCATCGTACTGCGATTAGCAACCTTCTTTTGAGCACGACAAAGTTCCAATATAATGTACGCATTGTGGTGTGCAAAAAAAGGTGTAACACCATTATAAACATAAATGTTTAAACCATCATAAACAGAAATGTTGAAACCATCATACAGAAATGTTGAAACCTAACAAACAGGTCAGTCAGTGTTTGACGGGAAGGAAACACCAGGGAACATAAATTATTTATATTCATCGAGGACCCTACCTTCACATACAAGATCGCGTTTAAGCTTCTTCTTCGTTCACCATCAGACGTCAACTTGAAATCGTGTTCAGAGAAAGCAGTGGTCAGCTTGAGGCTTTTGATATCTCCAGTTTTTTCAGGAAATGACCACTGGTGTGGCCATATGCGCTTTCTCTATTCCTCATATGTTGGGCACAATTGAAGCAGATGACCAGCAGCCATTTTATCGGCGTCGCAGTTACACGGATCGGTAGTTCCTATCTTTAGCTTGTTGAATAGATGGTGTCCCAATCTGTTGTGGACAATGCGGAGTCTGAAGATTACCACTTGCTGTCTTCTGCTGAGCTGGTAATATGTATCATTTTTCTGGTGGTGCGTTTAATCTGATCTGGTCAGACTTGAGTAATCCGAGTGTCCAATCGACAGAATGCTTAGAGCACTGACCACTCGCGGCAAAGGTACCAGGTTCGCAACACGGTGGCGTCACGCTCCAGACTGCCCAGCTGTAAAATAGGCACCTGACTCTGCTTTTGAGTTGGCGAACTCAAAGGCAGCGAGAAAGAGAACTGGGCACCCCCCCCCCCCCCCCCCCAATCTCTCGAGGCTGGACCTAGTATACTGACGTCTCTAACAATTCACTCCGCTACGACAGTATCTACAGTGGGCTACCTTTTGTTCCCCCCCCCCCCCCCTTTCTTTTTCTCTTCTCCCCCCCCCCCCCAATTTATTATGAGAAAACAATGTATAAATATATAAAGTGCCTAAATTTAATTGTTAGTAGGGCGGAAGCCACCGTCAGTTGTCTCGCTGGAAGAATTGAAATGATGGGAAACCCTATACAAGGCGTTACTGAGGAGACTTAATCATGAGTAGCAGTCTCCCGCCGTCAGTCAAGTGTATCCGCCTTTTGATCTAATTTACGCTCTGGGAGGGCTGTCGTGTCCACTGGGATCATGTTCCCTCAGGAATATAATTAAATCTGAAATGTTTTCCTTCTCTCCCCCCCCCCCCCCCCCCCCCCCCCATAAGACAGTAACAGACGCATATTCAGAAATGTAACTGCTTTCTGATGACCAAGTCCTGGTATTCTATATAATGCATAGGTCGTCCATAAAGGTCCATAAAGCTTCGGGGTTTTTATATTTACTCAGGGAAATCCATGTCCATATATGACGGGCAGTTCATAAAGCTTTCTTCCATAATGTATTTGGATATATCTTTTCATCTTCTTCTTCGTACACTCTCAGACGTCTAGGCCTACTTGAATGTTTTAATAGCAAGCAGTAGGCAGCTTGAGGCTACTTGCATCTCCGTAGATCTTTTCCAGGAATGGTACTGGTGTCGGCCATATGCGCTTTCTCTGTTGCACATATGTTGGGCATCTTTGAAGCACATTTGGATAAATGAGTGCACACGGAGCGACTGCAGCATTGTACTAAATGGTCTACATATTTCTGTTTCAGTTGTTTATTTAATGTCATGCTTAAGGAAGCGGCTTGTTTGGGAGGTACTTATCTTCTGCCCTTATTATATATACTATATATACTATTATTAATATATATCCATATATATTATATATATATTTTATTTATTTATATATTTATATTATATATTTATTAATTTATAATATTTTATATATATTATCTATACTATATATATATTATTTATTTTATACCTAAATCATTTTTTACTTTATAATATATAAAATATCTATTAACTTTTTTTTAAGTTACTCGATTATTGATTTTGTTTATGGGCAAAAAGTTTCGATTTTTTTATTTTATTTTTTTTTTTTTTTTTTATTTTTTATCTTTTTTTTTAGATATTTTTGTTATTTACTTTTTTTTTTTGAGATTAGAGGCCTTATTCCCCACATTATTTTTTACCAAATTCTCATTTTTTTTAATTTTATTGTTATAGTACATGTTTTAAATAATTTTTTTTTTTTATTAGCGATTTTTTTTAATAAATTTTTAAAAAACATTTTTATTATTTATCCAAACCTATCGGGGCTGACATTTAACAGATAACCACATATTTTTTCAGAAGCATGGATATTAATTTGTTTCAATTTATCTATTGTTTTTCGTACTTCAAAACTTAAAACATTTATATCAATTCCTCCTACAATATTTTTTTTTTTTCTCCATATTTTAGAAGACAATATAAATATACTTGTTTTATTTCTTTATTGAACTTTTATTGATCTAGATAAACCAAATGCTTGCACTATATTTTTCAATTATTATAGATTTTTATATTTATTTTTAATTTTCCACTTTATACTAATTACCTCAATTTTTTTAAAATAGAGACAAATTACCTTTTTGATTTTTTTTTTTTTTTTTTTCTTACCTTTTTTTTTTAGATCCTCCTACTATTTTAAACAAAAAGTACATTTTTAGTAATATTATTTTCACACTTTTTTTTTTTTTTTTATTTCACATCTGAGCGCAACCTTTTTTTTTTTTTAACCTTTTTTTCATTGTTAACAACAAAATTTCTTTTTACTTATTCAAAGTATCCAATTTTGAATTCAAAAATTTATTTTTTTAATTTTTAAAATTACCATTTACTATTATTTGGAATAAATTTCACCAATTTTTTTTCTTTATTTCTTTTATTTATAATTATCCTATTTTTTTTTTTTCCTTACATTTATTTTTTTTTAGGAGGTATTATAATTGATAACAGTTTTTTTATTTATAATTTTTTTTTGCCTTTTTTTATTTGTTTACATCGAGCTTGAATTTTATTTAATTTTTCGATTTTTTTATATTTAATATTATATTTTATCTAGTTAAATTTTATTATATATTAGCGGCATATTATTTTTTTTTTGGGCAATCATTATTATTTTTAATATGTTTATTTTCATTCTTTTTACATTATCTGCAAACATTTTTTTAGAGCAGATAGTATCTTGTTCTTTAAGCTAATCGTATAATTTTTTGATTATTCAGTAATAGTTTATCAATAATTTTACCCCCTTTTATAGTAATAGAAATTATCAGATTTATTTGATTACATAATTTTTTTTTTTTTTTAAACAATTCTCCTAGTTTATGCTTTTTTTTATTTTAAAAATCTTAACTTTATTAATTTATTACATTACCATTATTAATTATTTTTTAATTAATATTATTTTCTTTTTTTAATAACTGAAAATTTTTTTTTTACATTAAAAAAAACAACAACAAAAAAATCTTTATTAATTTTTTTTTTACAGCAGTGATTTTCATGGGAATTTTAATAAAAAAAATTTTTATTTATAAATTCAAACAACAATAATTAGAATCAGGGTTAGCGACTCATCATACCTATTTAATCAATTTAACAAACACAAAACTATAAATTTAGGCACAAAGGAGGGATTTATATTTTGAATAAAACTTTTTTTTAAGGCAAAAAGTTAAAACCCCCGCATAATATTCAGGACAATAAAATGTAAAAAATTAAAAAATAATAATACAAATTGCAATAATTACTTATTTTTATTAATAATATATAATTAATTTGATAATATATATTTACATATAATCAAGTATTAAATGGCGTAAAATTTTTACTATTAAAAATTTATAATTTAATTGGTAAATTCAAAAAATAATACATATAAGTACATACTATTAACCAAGTTAATTAAAATAGGTGGTCTCCAGAAATGTGGTGGTTCCTACAATTTACATCAAGTATTGGTCATTTCGCAACGATTTATCCCCTACGGGGTGTTGACTGGCCCACTGTTGTCTGAGAATACACAACCAATTGCGGATTCTATAGGGGTCCAGTCTCTAGATCTATTCAATTCACGGACGCCCAATGACTGGGTTCTGCTGGCCATGGGCAGTCCCTAAATAAATGGCAACTATGGTGCCCATCTTTATAAACATAAACATAACCCCAATTTATAACAAAAAACATTTATAGATATAGATATATAGAGCATATATATATAGATAAATAGAGACTTAACCTTTCCTATAACTAACTTAAAACTCCCATATTCCAATCAAAGGAATTAATTCCCAAACATACATAAGGAATAATCTCTTCATAACCAAATCACTCCCACTATTAATCCCATAGGCATATAACCTGGAACTATATTCCAAAAAAAACCATATCAAGAAGTTCCTGCCATTCCCCCACCTCTCCCCTGAAATAACATGGGGGCAGTAATTGAAAAAAAACTACTAGTTAATCACAATTACATTTTAAAATATTAAAATACTTTCTAAATTTGAAATACATCATCCATCATACCCCAAATCAAACTAGTATACCTCATACTACATCCTCTCTCTATTTTAATCCTCGCACTCGTATCCATCTTAGTCTTAAAATACATAATAGTCAAATTCCAAAATGCGTGAAGGCACGCATACAACATTTCCAAAATAATTATCTTGCCCTGGCACGGTTACAACTCACTCGAGGTGCACAACGCACACACCAATAACAAACCAAAGATTCCTCGCACACTAACTTACCATAAAATCAAACTTGTCACGGACAAAAAACCCTTCACATGGGGGAGTTACAGATAAGTCATGTTCAAACATATTAAACAATAACTATGTAATATAATACTCTATAATACCCCACATACCAATACATCTTCCTGATAATCCTTAAATCTTATTGTTATCTCACTCATAGGGTAATCTCCAATATCTATGAAAAATCACCCACACTCCAACACCAACCCCCCATATAAACCCATAAAAATAATACTTTGTGAGGACATTTAAATCACATATATATTAAACTTAAACTCAACAGGGGGGGGGGCGCAAACCCCTGTAGTAATCTGAGACAAACCCACTAACCACCCACCATCCACCACTATATACCCCAAAAAATACTCCAAACTGCAATAATATTCAACCAAAAAACTTAATGCCCCACCCCAACCCCTTCAAACTCTCGAAATCTTTGTTCCCCATATCACACACACTCTTTTCATATGCCACAAACAAAACCAGTTGACTAAAACAACCCCAATAAACCTCTCCTAACTCACCAATTTTTCATATCCAAATAACTATATAATTTGTATTACACCAGTAACACAATCACCCTTATACTCCCATTATTTCAAAAAATTATACCCGAAAAAATAACGTTGGGTTGCGTAATCGTGTAATGTTATCGATCGAGAGCTGACTCAAAATACTAATGCGGCATTTATCAATCACGGAAATATACACTATATTCAGGCACGGCATTATTGGGGGGGACTACGGCGTTTGCCCTTCACCATCTCACCCAACCATACACTGTATATAGATAAATAATCGACCCTCACCACCACCCCATCCCTACCCCTACATTTCCTATACCCCCAGCCAACACTGCAATGGATCCCCCCCATCCCCCCCCCATCGGAACCTCCACGTAGGAGGTGCGTGTAGGGGTCATACATTTATTCCAAAAATGTATGGTTTAACTGAACCAATGTTGCACTAACACCAGTCTACACTAATATGGGGTCCAACTGACAATTGCTTCACCTAATCCACAAATATGATGCATTGTGGGTATTCACCTTCATTAATCTCACCACAATATTTTCTACTTACCTACCACCCTTTCAGGAGTCCGTTAATAAAAATAATTAACTCACGTCAGGTGTTGGAAGGTTTTAACAACAGTAGCACACTAAAAAAAAAAAAACTTCCCATCAGCTGTGGTAATTACTCAAAATTGGCCTAGGTCCATCCAACTTACCCAGTCCACAAAACCCAACACCTCCCATACGTTGTCACAACCTGATGTGTCAAATAAATAAAATTACGGGAATATGGGGGTGCCTATCTGGAGTATTACACTACATTTTCAGCCCTGGCTACCTTTGTATACTCACTCTGCAAGAGAGAGAGAGATAGCCGATAGTTCTTCAACTTTCAAACCACCAATATACAGTTTCATCGGGGGGACAATGCATCCATCTACAAGATTAAATCTGTAACATGCAAATGGCAATAATATTCGGCGGATGCGAAAACTCTCTTTATAATACAAACCTTGAAAACGGAAATCGTCTGGGCTAAACGCCCCCAATACCTAATGTGCCTCTAAAATAACTTAATATAAGGTCAATATAAAACCACATACTCAACTCAAAAATCCGTATCAAAAACACCCATTAAAAAATATAACAAAATAAAACACTAAAAATACGGCGGCCCTTAACGTAATCCCCACAACACAACCTGGGGGCAAAATCACATTACCCTTAATTATGAAAATATTTCCCACGGGGGGACAATAGTAGATAGCAGATATATAGATCAAGAGATTCAAACCGGGGGGTGTCATTTCACACATGGAGAGGATAGTACAAACTACAAAACAACTACATAATACCTTCAGGTTTTCTTTTCCCAAAATAAAATTAGCAAGTCATGTCGTAGCAAAAAACAATATAACAAAAATAAAAATAAAAAAAAAAAAACAAAAATCCCCAGCAAACTCCCAATGCTAAAACTTAATCACCACTGTTGGCCTATACTCCTCCCCTGACACAAAATCATATTTACGGGCTCTCATAACATTTACGAGATATTCCTATAATTAACAAAAACAAACCATTTTCACTTTCAAAGGGGATAAAAAAAATTAACACTCAAACATAAAAAAAAAAAAAAATAATAATAATAATTCCTTGTGCTTCATACGTCATTAATTCCTCTACATCCACTCATGGCCATATTTTTTGTTCTTTTGCAGCCTGCTTATGACTGTCGTCTATATAAATAAGTTAATCCTACATGCACTCCCAACCTTCCACTAACATGAATCCTAAAAACATTCTAAAAATTGTCACCACCTATCAAAATTAACTTTACCCCTCATAATCCCACAACCCCCCAACATGATCAGAGATGAGAGAGAGAGAACCAATCCATTACTTAAGTCCAAACAAATATTCTTCATATCACAGGGCATTCTATCCAGCATAGGGTGGATTCGGAAAAAAAAACCCTCTTCACTAAACAGATACTAAAATTCAACAGGACGGGTAGTATGCTACACTTCATACTAACCTCATACAGATCACTACACATACTACTTCAGTAATTTTTTTCTGGCGACCCCCCTACTTTACTTTCATTATAACCCAAACAACTACATTCTTCTTCTGTAGATGACAAATCAGTTATTAATCAATACACCATTCTACACCAAAGAGGGTACCCAAATAAATTACTTTCTCTTCCCTTATCGATTAAACACCACCTAGAACCAAATACTCATATAACTATTAGACTTCATACCCATACCCAGGACATGTGGGTCGGAGTGCCACTATATCCCAGTCAACATTGGCTTCATAATCTACTTTAAAAACTTACACACTTTCTATAAATTCCTATCCCAAATATCACAACTGTTGGGGGACTATTCCCTACTTTCAAAACCAATATAACCTATCACTACCATCAAAACAATATATATAAAACAATCCTCCCTATACAATGTGTAAAACGTTTTCTCAAGTTACAGTATAAGTGGCATACCTATCCTAAAATCAGCTCACGGAACAAGATTATACCCCTCGCTCTACAATAACATTCCTAATTCATTGAAAATCATAATCAACACTCTAACATCAAAATATCTCGGGTCTGGGTCTCGCTAATTAAACATATCTCCTATCAAATAACATCCACTTCACACAGATCCCAACCCCCCTTCTTTTCATTTATAACTCTCCCTAAGGTTCGTGTGATGTTTCGTTACCCACAGTTATGGTGCTCGGGGATCCCTCTCTTTTAATTCCTACTCACCTTAAAATAATGCTCACCACTACCACCAGGGTAAAACTTATAGGGACTGCTCAGAAGGTTACCCCAAAAAAAACAATTACTGTCGATCAAAATTAGGATGGGTTAATGAGGATCTAGTACAACGCCACCTAGTTACACTTATCATAAATTACATTATACTAATTAAGATTTCATTGATTTACTAGTCGTGTATATACCCGCTTTGGTAGAGAATAACAAATCTCGAATCAATGATCTTATAAAGTAGCTCTGATAGTTCCTTTATTAACAACTGGTGTTAGGCGAGTTCTGCAAATACTGGGCCTATAGTAGTATATATCGCAGTATTGTACAGAGATCCAATCCTATTGCCCGCCATAAGGAGATTTTGTGAACAGAATTAAACTCCACATCTGAACACCAACAATCTCGATGCTTCGCTTTCGGTCTGACGATTGGTGACAATACTAACACCGTTCTAGTTACTAAAACACAATGAAAATTCCATTTTCAGGACACTGTGAAGTATATATAATTAGATGAGAGAGTCTGACCACATTTGTTTAAAGCATTATAATCACGTCGATGATATCTTAACCAGGTTAGTCAATCAAAAAATCTGTATCGGGGGTATATAAGGTACAACATCATTGATGTATATGATCTAAGCTGATTCATTGCCCACCTTATTACCAATCTACTAATCATTAACATATTCGTACACCTTTACAAAATGGATTCCCCACAAAATCCTGCCTTCATTACATTTCACAACGTCCTTGAATACAACAGTGGGTTTTAGATTCAGTCGTATTTTACACACTAGTTATTAATATTCTTAGTTTTGTCCTATCCCATCTTCTGGGAAGTATCAATTAGCCATTGTCAGTGTATCTTTACCTTCAAATCAAAACCACACAATTTACAAAATTAATACTTTCCTATAATGCCCCCCAACCTCATATCATTATTACTATTACTATACCTAAAAATGCAATAACCACCAAACAACCTTCTAAATTTATTTAACAATGTCAACAGAAATACAACACACACCCCACCACTCCTCAATCATGTACTTTCCCTACATCAAACCTCACTTACATCCTTAATTTAACTATCCCTATCAATACCTTCACACCTTACAAGACTCTTAGCCAAACCACAATAGCCAAATGACACTGTGCAGGTTTACTTTCAACTCAAATCTACAGGTGAAACTATACACTTCCCCTACAGCTTAATAGAATCACCATAATCACCATCCCAACCTCCCCTCCCCATTTATCCCCCCACACCCAATCCACCACTTCATCAACACAATAATTACTATGCTTAGATTCATGAAGGTTAAGTCATTGAGGTTTTCTATTTCCTATATCTTATACAGCGTTGCGTTGTTCCTCCCAACGTGTTCATATCCAGAATATAGTGCAATTCTCTACAAAATTTTCAGAATTTGCTTACGAATTGTAGTTAAAAATTAATTTCCCCTTTGATTTACCCTCGCCTAGAAGTTAAATTATTTCCCGGCTCATTGTTTTTCAGATCCACGTTTCTTTCGTATTCCTACTCGTGAGTTTTCCTCACACGTTCGACCACTGAAACAACGGGAAACATTATAAAATAACTATGGGAAAAACACCATCTGGGTTTCGGACCTCAAGCTAATTAAATCCGTATTTAGGGACATACTTTTAAAGATCATTGCTTTTTATGTGCCTTTGTCAGGAGAAGCTAGAAAATTTTGGATCCGGGGATATGACAGGGACTATTAGCACGAAAGGACTTGGAAAAATTCAAGCAAGGAATATGAAACACAGGTTGCAAATACTTTTCCGTAGTGTAGGAAATACACAGGTGACATAAATTGTGAGGATATAGAAAAGTAAGGGGGAATTTTAAATTAATCTAGACATACAACATTCGGGAGCACTCTGTGGGGACAAATGACCCATCCCCCTCTCTTCTTCCAGATCTTCCCTCCAGAACCTTTGAAAGGCTTGGGATTGGAAATGATGATGCCCTCTGATTTACGGCTACAATCCAGGGGCAAACTTTCATTCACCTAGACAATTGCACAAGCACCTTCCTCGAAAATATAGGGACCTGTACTCATCTTTCACCAGTACCACCCACTGAATAACTTTCTTGTTCTTCCCCATATTACCTAATTTTGCCTTGATTAAACCATACCGTCCACTAAGGGAGTAACTGAAAGAGGTAAGGGGTGATAGGTCTACTTCACCCTCTGTCTACACCATAGTGGGGTGGTCCTGAAACTACCTTCTGAACTTTTTCACAGGTTTTGCTGTCTCCTCTATTAATTGTTCTGCTAGACTTGTTATAAGCTATGTATAGCATTGAATGAGAGGGTGCTCGGACACTTTCTCTCCCTTGCCCAAAAACAGTCCAACAGTTCGCTCCAGGGAGGGACCTGGTTCAACAAAACGCCTTTTCCAGGGTCTATTGACAAAAACAACATAAGATGGTGATGGCGTGACAATTGCATATTGATAGGGATGGGGATGGGCCAATTCCAGCCATGTTCGCGGTTTTGTGTTAGGGAGTTGGCTAGTCGTGGGTTTTCAGTCAAATCAAATTGTTCATGCAAACAAAACAATAAACAGGGGGCAAAATACACCATAGGACGTCAGTTAACTCACGACGTACTAACAGTCAATGAGTCTTGAAACACGCTCGTTGGCGGTTTTTCTTCCAATATATTTATATGTGGGAACGCCACAAGATGACAAAATATCACGGTTATCGCGATATATGTGTATGCACATCTTCAAAAAAAAACAGATCACCATTGTCATCACAAATCGGGCAAAACAATTTCTAATATCAAGGCGCAATATATAGACGGCTTAGACAGGCCAATATACAGATGTATGAGGGGTCATGTATGCATGTATATAATGTTCATAGTGCCTGATGAATATTGTTAGTCAGAAAGCTGAAAAAACTTTCCATCCTTTTTCTTATAACAGGGACCAGGAGGGATAATCAACAGATGTATGTTGTTGACTCTCACAGTTTTCCACTACTATCCATTTTAGGTCCTGACTTCTTGTTTTTCGGGCAAGGACAGGACACCGTCTAGCCGAAGTTTATAAATAATCGCTACCTCGAAGGGAACTTATCCCTCTAACGATCTATTAATAAAGGTTTTCTAAAAAAACCTGAGTTCATATTTAACCAACCAAGTAGCTAAAGTCAATGGTTCCTGATGGGACATTGCATCAATCCGATGCAGTTTACATCTGTCAGCGACATGTGTAAGCTGGCTAAGAAACGAACTAAACATTCTCCTCGTTGACGACCGACTTTCGGGAAGAACAAGGCTATATGAATCGATAATCGCCTCACGTATACCCAAAAACGTCTTCGAGTTTAGATGAGTTAATGAATTCTTTGAAAGTTTGAATATCAATTTTACCTTGGCCCTTTCATGAACATTACACAGAAATATTTCAAATGTGCCTCCCGACACTGTGTCGGAATGATTCAAGCAAAATCATCCAATTTTTTTGATCAGTACTTATGATGTTCGTTATCCATCGTGACTAAAAACGAAATATCCATTAGACTCGACTACTACCACATCCCTGACAGAACACAAACAAAATAGCGGAGATCCCCCTCTCTTCAACGACAGAAACTGTGGGAAAACATCAGGTCCTCTGATTAAACGCCATTCCATAAATCGCCTCTCCACTCCCACTAGTGCGTGGGGCGCGGAAATAACTCGATCGGACACAATCCAACAACAAGACAAGTCATGCCGACACTAGGTCCAGCGCGAAAAAAGACACAGCTCAAAATAGTTAACTGCAATTCGAAAATACCAACGCGGGAAAGCGAGACACACCAAATGCTTACCGAGGACGGCGAGAAGACAAATGCTTAACCGGAGGAACGTATAGTGATCTATCTTAAGGCTTTCAAATCAAGTTGTTGCCCTTGCGTTATAAAAAGATAGATATTTCTTTATTGAAATAAAACACGATGTTGCATGATAGAATTTATTAACACGCAACATATGCTCACCACCTTCCTCCCGATAACAAAAAAAAAAATGTGGACATATTTTTTTTTTTTTTAAATATCAAAGAGCATGCGATAAGCGGCTCAAAACGCACGAATTATGCGCTGATAAATAACTAAATTGCCAAACAATAGGGTAATTATAGAGTGTCTGGTGAGGATATACCTCAACAGAAAAATAAATATGTCTCAAAAAATATTCACATCGGGGAGGTGTCACCAACACACATCACGTTAGCATGTAAACACAATATACGTATGCAAGTTACCATAATCATCATTAAACAGCATACTCTAATATTGTCTTTAAAAATGGATGTACAAATCTGATAGGAAAATTTAAATAGTACATTCTTTGACATGTAATGACATAAGTACATAGTAAAGTTAACAACAAATGACATTCTGAGAAAGTACAAGCAATATAATGCTAATTAATTAATAACTAATATGCTTCATAAGGTACAATACATTATTAATAATTGTGGCTGTTTAGTAAACTAACGGCCCTTATATTAACTACTCAGTCCTCCTCTATCATTTTTAAAAAACGAACAGAAGAAGATGACAACAAAGCACGATAGTGTGTACATATAAAGTAAGTACAGATGTGCTAATCTATTGTAGAAATATAGGTGTGTTATGACTCTGTAATATATGGAAATATAGGACAAAATGTCAGCCATCACATTATCCGCACCACGGATAGCTCGTACCGTGAAGTGAAAAGGTTGAAGAGCTATAGCATATCGAGTGGATCTCGAACTCTTCAAATTCTTAGTCTGAATAGCTGTAAGAGCTTTCTGATCAGTCTCTAGAATGAAATGTGCGCCCAGGAGGAATCTTTGTAGCTTTAGAATTGACCAAACCATCGCTAACAACTCACGGTCTAAAACCGAGTAGTTCCTCTCTGCCGCATTTAGTTTTCTAGAAATGTACATAACAGGATGCAGAGTATTTGCATATTCTTGCATCAGTGCTGCTCCAATCCCAGTGGATGAAGCAAGCATCACTCCGAAGAACAAAAGTCCTATCAAGAGTAGGTAATCTTAAGATGGGAGGAGAAGAAAAATATATATTCTTGATTTGGTCTAGTGAAGATTGGCATTCATTCTTCAGACCAACGGACCAGATTAGGCGAACCTTTCTTCAACAATGTTGAGAGAGGTGCCATGATCGAAGATAAATTTGGAATAAATCTCCCATAAAATTGAATTAAACCTAAGAGACTCCTAACTTGTTTCTTCGTTTTAGGAACAGAGATGTTCAGTATTTTGGAAGTATTGTGGTCTTCTGTCTTCAAGAGACCATGACCAACACGATGACCCAGGAAAGAGATTTCACCAAAACCAACAAAAGCTTTAGAAGGTTTTGCTGTCAAATTATTCTCACGTAGAGTGGACAGTAAGTCATATAACCCCTAAATAGTGATCTTCCCAGGTATCACTGAAGAGACAGATGTCATCTAAGTATGCGATGACATCCGAACGATGTGACAGAATTCGACGCATCATGCGAACGAAAGTGGCAGGGGCGTTCATGAGACCAAAAGGCATAACATTCCATTGAAATAGACCCCTAGGTGTAGAAAAAGCAGTAAGAGGTTTGGCATGCTCTGCTAAAGGCACTTGCCAATAACCTTTAGACAAGTCAAGTTTAGTGAAGAATCTAGAATTAGAAAGTCTAATCAGTAGATCTTCTAACAAAGGCATCGGTTCAGCGTCGAACTTTGTGACCTGATTCAATTTGCGATAATCAACGCAACTTCGTATGTTCTTATCCTTCTTCCGGACAATAACCATGGAAGAAAGAATATGGTGAAGTCGATGGTTCAATTATATTTAATTGAATCATTTCATCCAATTCCTTTTCCACTTGCGACTGAAAGTGTATAGGAATAGGATACGGCCTAACCCTAATTGGATTATTGTCGGTAAGAATTATGTCATGTTCTATGACATCTGTGTGTCCAGGAATGTCAGTGAGAACATCCTGAAATGTTTGTAACATCGACAAGTCTCGTCGATGTTCGTCACCAGAAAGATTAGGAGAAACAGAAACGTTTTTCCAAGATTCCGTGGAATGTAATGGAACCACTGGAAGGGGAAGGTTGACATCAGAGAAGGTAGCTTCCTCATCCTGAATGACAGACAGGGATGAATAATGACCGTGAGGTGCAGGAGCATCATCCGTTGCCTGGAAAATAGGCAGCAAATAGTCCGGACGTTCGTGAAATTCCGAAAGCTTTTTATGTGGAAAGTTTTATGCTTTCCATCAATATCGACCACATAGTCAACATCGGAAATCCGAGAGACTATTGCATACGGACCTTTCCATGCAATAAGAAGTCTATTTTCCCTACTGGGGAGTAGGACGAATGCTTTGTCACCTGGACAAAGTTGTCGTAGACATCTATTCTTGTTAGCAAACTGCCTTGCCTTCTCTTTAGCAATTTCTGATGAAGCAGTTGCTAGCTTACATGCCTCAATGATCTTTTGTCTAAGAGCAATGACATACTCATATGAGGATTGAGTTTCATCGCTAATATCATCGGCAGTGATGAGATCGTGTAATAAAGACATAGGGCCGCGTGGACGCGCGCCAAAGACAAGTTCGAAGGGAGAAAATCCTGTGTGTTCATTAGGGACTTCTCTATAGGCAAAGAGAGCCGCGGGTAAAACCCTGTCCCAATCTTGAGGATGATCTTCAGTTATCTTACCAAGCAAAGTCTTGAGCGTTCTATTCAGACGCTCAACTAACCCATTAGACATAGGATGGTAGATACTACTGAGAGATCGTTCAATATGTAAGGTAGACATTACCTGTGACATAGTGTCAGATATGAGTTGAGTGCCATGGTCTGACAATATTTCTCTGGGGAACCCCAAGCGAGAAAATATCAACCAAAGAGCATCTGCGATATCTGTAGTAGATATGCTCTTAAGAGGATAGCCTCTGGCCAACGTGTGCACATATCGACACATGTAAGGATAAACTGATGTCCTCTGGCCGACTTGACCTTAAAAGGGCCAATAATATCTATGGCCATTTTCTGAAACGGCCGAATAGGAATGTCAGCAGCCTGGATAGGCGCAGCATGTCGTGGTCCTCTAGATTTGACCTCCTGACATACCTTGCATGATCGGCAGTAAATACGAATGTCCTTATTGACAAAAGGCCAAAAGAAAGCCCCAAGGACTCTCGACTTCGTACGGGCAAAACCCATATGTCCAGCACATTGCGAGTCATGAGCATGTTGTAATATTTGGACTCTCATGCTCTTGGGAACAAGAATTTGCGAATGTGCCGACGTAGTCGAATCTTGTACCATACGTACAAGTACGCCGTTTCTCATTGCAATCCAAGATTTTCTATTTGTATCCTGATTCGGATCACCTTTCTTCGCAAGAACGAAGAATTTTTTTAAAGAAGGATCTTCTTCTTGCAATTTTATGAAAGAGTCACGAGTAATTACTAAGTGACTATCTTGGCTATCAACTTCATTATCACTATTCAGTGAAGTTTCGGGTGTTTGTAGAGCTTGTGCTCTTGTAACTACTGCATTTGTAGCTTGCATGTTATTATCTTCCCAAGCAGCAATCTGCTGTGGGGTACACTCCCTAACTCCGTGAATACGACCAATAATAAGGTCCGCAATAGGATTAGGTAAGAGACAAGCATGCACATCTCCAGTAAAGAGAGGAGTGGCAATGCGAATTACAGCAGTAGGATATTTTTCTAGAGTGCCGCCAAATGTGACACATTTAATAACCCTTCCTGTAGCACAAGATGGATCTACAAGCGATTGTCTAACACCAATAGTGGTGCATCCGGAATCGAAAAGTAGTGAGACCGGAGTATCATTAACAAGACCCTTATGTAGAATTAAAGAACCCCTCCCGTCATGCGCAACAGCAGCAGGAAGAGCGGGAAGTGGGTGACCACAACTCAAAGTAGTTATGGTACCCGGTTCGAATAAAGTACTGCATTGGGGGCATTTGTTTGCTCTCTCAAAGTCAAAAGCAGAACTAGTGACAGCGTCAAAGTTTTTACTATCAACAACATGATTACAGGCTCCCTCAGTTTCCTGTTGTACAGCATTAGCCTGCTGATATCTCTTTTTTTTGTGTTGAGATCTACCCCGACTATTATTACCTCTGAAGTTATCAGAGTTATTATTATCTCTGCAGTTATTATTGTCTCTATTGTAATTGTTATACTGGTTCGAATTCCAGTTTCCACGATTACTATCATGTTCACATTGATGCGAACATCTATTTGTTTGGTTCTGAGGTCTTCGGCAGGAATAACCTCTATTACCATATCCTCTTTTGAAATGCTTATAATTATTAGGGTGATAGTAACGACCACTATCAGGTTGTCTCCAATTCTTCGAAGAAGAATCACCATGAAATTGGTTTCCATGATTTTGACAGAAATTACCGCTGCCCTTTCTATCAAAATTTTGTTGGGATCTACGAGCAAAGTTTTGACCATACGGAGCTGCCGAAGCAACTGGTAAACCTTCTTTCACCTTAGAGTTACCCATGGTTATGTGTGTGGGTGCGCAGTTACGTATTGGCAACAGAAATCTTCCATTTCTTTTATTGTTTTAGGTTTACGTTCATGAAGGAAAGCAAGGAAAGACGCGTTGAGAGACGACATGACTTTGTCTCTAAGTATTAAGTCCATAAGTCCTTCATAAGTTTTTTCCGTCTTAGATAGTTCAACCCATCGTGAGAAAGTAATGCGTATTCTTGCAATAAACTCGGAGAATTCAACTCCATTTTCAGGTAACATGTTTTTAAATTGTAGACGATAGCCGTCTTCGTTAAGCTGATATTTCTTTAACAAAGCGGCCCTGACAACCTCATAATTGCTCTTGTCAGGTTCATCCACCATATTTAATATACTTAGAGCTTTACCTGTCAGTATCCCTGATAACTGATAAACATATTTTGCTTTGTCTATGTTATGAGCTGTACATGCTTGTTCAAATCTGTCCAGATAGAACATTATGTCATCACTGGAAGGACTAAATGTTGGTAACTTAATCTTAAAAGTATCATTATTAGCCTTCCCAGAAGATGAACCCTTGTTTGAATCATTACCATTACTCATGCTCGTCAATTTCAATTTCTCCAACTCTAAAGCTAAGAGTTTTTCTTCATGTTCCATTTTTGCTTTCCTCTCATCAGACTCTCTTTGTAACTTCCTTTCTTCAGCTTGAGCCTGCATTTGAAGTCTTTCATTTTCAGCTTCTTTTTCAAGTCTTTTATTTTCAGCTCTTTTTCAAGTCTTTTATTCTCAGCTTCTTTTTCAAGTCTTTTATTTTCAGCTTCTTTTTCAAGTCTTTTATTCTCAGCCTCTAGCTGTAGCTTTGGAGTTTTTCCTCAGCTTCTGATTCCCTTTTTTGTTTTTCCATTTCCATTTGGAATCTCTTTTCATCCACCTGCATCTGCAGTTTCTTTTGTTCAGCTTCCATATGCAGTTTCTTTTGTTCAGCTTCCATTGCTTTATCATATCGAGCAGTTGCAAATTCTTCTAACTTATCACCAGTCTTCCCAAGCAATTTACCCTGCTCAATAAAGTGCTCAAATGTAGACATGTTGTCTAACATATGAGTCCAAAACCTGAAATAATTAACTAATTTATTTCAAACCTAAGTGTAACAAGTCTTAATTAAGCACTTGTATATTCACATCACATTATATTATCCCAGTCTCTGTGGGAAACAAGTCTCCAATCAAAGAACTTGTATATGAAATATCAGCACTCAAATCTTGATCATAAGTGCACTTCTCATTCAATAGTGCACGACACTATTCATCATTCATTTATCATCAGTATAGTAGTAACAGTGCATTAGCATAGCCCATTAACTAATTACTATAACTGTAAACAATGACTATGTAAACACATGCAGAATGTAAACATTGAAAATGTAAACAATACAAACAATGTAAACAATAACAATGTAAACAATAACAAAGATCAGCAACAATACAAAAACTTTCGCAGAAATCAACTAAAAATAAAGCAGAAATTAATGAAATATCACAAAAAATGTGACGATATCTGCGATAGAATTAAACAAAATACATGACACCACAGTGTATAAACAAAAATGTTGTATGAAACTAAATTATAGACAAGAGTAGGCTAACAAATACAAACAAATCACAACAAAACTAAAGAATGTGAAATAATAACGAAAACAATATTAAAACATGTCATCACAGCTAACATAAATAGCAACAGAAGTCGCTTAGCAAATTCCAGTATCGGAAATTTGCAAACCCTACAGAAAACGCTCACAATAGACGACCTCTATGACGTGGCATAATCTAACGGAGACACCACCCAACCGAGAACCCGCTGAAATATAAACATATAAATATACAAATAACATATAGACATATAACATATAGAATGAGATGATACACAGAAGACTCAGCAGAAGTATAAGGGCACAGTTTACATACAAACAGGCCACTTAACTTAAAGGCTTCCAATCGTAGAACAGCAGAAAAAAACGGATGTCAATCAACGTCCTAAAGAGCGAAGCTCCAACGATGATGGCACATCTGAACTGCTTCCACTGCTAACACGATGGTACAAGAGCTTCTGAAATACTGTGTGTTGAGTTGTTTCGGCACTTGACCTTCTAATCCAAAAGTAAGTTGATGGAAATCGGTACTTGGCCTTCTTCAGAAAACAACCCGTTTCAACCGGCACTTGACCTTCTCAAAAAACGACAGCACTGGAACCTTGACAGCAGCAACTTGCTTGACTTGCGTAAAAGATAACAGCAGTCCGAGTTATCCGGCAACATGTAACAACGCCGGGTACTGTCAAATTCTTGTTTCCGTCAAAAAGTTGAAATTTTGACTTTTACCGGGCAACGCCGAGTACTTTGAAAATTTTGAAGATGTTGACTGTATTGAAGAATGTTAATTTCTTGAAGGATGCTGATGAATTCTTGTTGAAAATGAAGTGGGTAAGGGACCCCGTGTTTGCTAGTACCAGAATCAAACCAGCTTATGGCCACCAAATGATGCGTGATGCCATATGATGATGGATGGCATCCGCATGTCTGGTTTTGTGTAGTGTGTAGATGTGTTCAGTCAAAACAATGTTCATGCAACAATAACAGGGCAATCCACATAGGACGTCAGTAAACTCACGACGTATAAAGTCAATGAGTCTTGAAACAGCCGTTGACGTTTTTCTTCATTATTTATTGTGGACGCCACAGTGACAAAATGGTTACGCAAATGTGTAGGCACATCAAACAGTCATTATCACAGCAACATTCAATACAGCAATAAACGGTAGACAGCATTACAATGATGAGTCAGATGCATGTTATATTTCATAGTGCTGTAAATGTAGTCAGGTGGAAAACTCCATCCTTTTCTATAACAGCCAGGAGATAACCAGATGTATGAGATCAGTTCACTCTCCTTAGTTTGACTTCAGCAAGACAGACACGTCTGCCGAAGTATAAATAATGTCCTCAAGAATATCCTCTAGATAATAAAGGTTTTCTAAACCTAGTTCATTTAACAAAGTAGCAAGTAATGGTCCTTGGTACATGCATCAACCGATGCAGTACAATGCAGCGACATGTGAGCTGGAAAAGAACATCTCGTGACGACGACTTTCGGAGACAGGCTATGAATCGAAATCGCTCACGACCCAAAATCGATAGAGTTAATGAAAAAGTCAATTTACCTTGCTTTCATGAAATACACAGAAATATCACGCCTCCCGACATGTGGGAAAACACTAGAGGTATTATCTCGACTAAACGAAATATCCATAAGAGGACTACACATCCCTGACAGAACAAAAAAAGCGGAGATCCCCTCTTCAACGAGGCATCTCTTTCGCCATTCCAAATCGCTCACTCCCACTAGTGGTGGGCGGAAACCGATCGACCAAACAACAAGACAAGTCATGCGCAGTCCAGCGCAAAAATGACCACAGCTCAAAAGTTAACTGCATTCGATACCAACGCGAGAAAAATTTATCCCGCAACAGATGGATTTCACTCTTATACTCAAGGGCCTTTTCACTCAGCTGTCTGAGTGTGAAGATTAGGTCTTGAGTACTTCGGTTTGCTCGGAATCCGCACTGGACCTCATCCAATTGTGGCTCAGCTAGGCGTCGGAGTCTCTGCTCTAGGATTCTAGAGTAGATTTTACCAGGGACACTGAGAAGGGATATGCCTCTATGGTTTCCACATTGTCGATTGTCACCCTTTTTGAAAATTGGTGTTATGATGGCAATCTCCCAATCCTTTGGTATGGTCTTGTTGCACCATGCTGCCTGTAGGACCTTTAAGAGTAATAGGTCGCCTGATGCTCCCATGTACTTAACCATTTCTGGTGTTATACCATCATGCCCTGCTGCTTTGCCCATCTTGATTTTCTCTAGTGCTGCCCTCAGTTCTTCCATCTTTATGTCATCTTCACCATCATTGGTTTTCTCTTCTATGCTAGTGGTTATCATTTCTGATGCTTCACCATGCTCACCATCCAGGAGTTCTGAGAAATATTCTTTCCATCTTTCCATTACTTCCTTCGGGGCAGTAAGCAATTTGCCTTGCTTGTCCTTTATAAATTTGAGAGGGCATTGTTTTTCCTTCCTCATGTTCTTTAGGGTCTTATAGAACAATTTCTGGTTTTCTTGTGCATCTTTTTCTAGCTTTTCTCCAAATTCTTCCAAGGACTTCTGTTTTGCTGCTAGCACTTTGTTCTTTGCTTCTGTTCTGAGTGTCACATATTCTCTATATTTTTCCATTTGTCCTGTTGTGTTTTTAGCTCCTAAGTATTGTTTCCATGCCATTTTCTTCTCTCTTATTTTCTCTTTGACTTCCTCTGTCCACCAAGGTGTCCTCTTTCTCTGGTTCCCAAGTCGGACTTCACCGCATGCTTCTGCAGCAGCTGTCTTTATGATATCCTTGAATTTATTCCAGAGGGTTTCCAAGTCCTCAGGTCGTTCTTCTGTGTTGCTCACTGCTGTAGCAATAAGCCCCTGATATCTGGTCTTAATTTCTGGCTCTCTCAGCTTGTAGGTCCTAATGCTCATTTCTCCTGCTCGTTTACTTGGTTTCTTGCGTGATGTTGGGCAGTTCCTAGGCTGAGCAACTCTTTCAGTTGTTCGTTTGATTGTTAGCAGGTAGTGATCACTTCCAATCTCTGGCCCTCTCCAGACTCTTGCATCTCGGACATATCTGAATGAGCTTCTCCGAACAATGGCATAGTCGATCACTGACTTCTCATTCTTGGTTGGTTCACATCTAGTGTATGCATGTATGCGCTTATGGGGGAACTTTGTGTTTGTAATGATCAGATTCTGCTCACTGCAGAATCTAAGGAGTCGCTTTCCATTGTCATTGAGAGTATCTTCTCCATATCTTCCGATAACTCCACCCCATCTAGCATGGTCATTTCCAACTCTGGCATTAAAATCTCCGAGCATGATAACTTCATCTAGGCAGTCATCCACTGTCCTTTGAAGCAGCTCGAAGGATTCCTCCTTGACCTCTGCTCTCTCATCCTCATTTGGCCCATACACTATGACCAGGTTGACTATGGTTTCTCCTTCTTTTAGTTTTACAACCATAATGCGCTCCGAGACAAAGTTCCATCCCTTGATACTATCTTTTTGATTTTGGGCCACAATGCAACCCACGCCCCCTTTAGCTCTTTCAGATATGGGTACACCACTGTAGAGCAACGTGTTGCCATCGAGATCCATGACTCCTTGTCCTTTTTTCTTCGTTTCCGTTATAGCCAGGATTTCTAGTTTTGCTTTCCTCATCTCTTCCACCAGCTCCTCTTCCTTCCCATTTATACTTCTTGTGTTCCAAGTTCCATAAGTCGTAGTCCGTAGTCCGTTCCAGTTCGTCGCCTTTAGAATCAGTCCGGTTTTCTCTCTTGTATTGCTCGTAATCATAGTTTAAGACAAACAGGTGATTGGCCTGTTGTGCCTTTGCATGGTGGAGGGGCTGCCTCCTTACGGCCTCCATGCAGGCCGCCCTCCTCCTTTTTCATCCGGGCTTGGGACCGGCATAGGCGGAGTTCCCTTTTTTCTTTTATGAGTTTTATTTATTGGTTTTAGGTGCTGTGGCATATTTTTTAATGTGATATACATATATTATAACTATTTGTAGAATTTTGTTGGTGTTTCTGCAAAGCTCTCTGTATCATCTGTTTCTGTCTTTTCCTGCTGCATCATTTCTAAAGCTGAATTGAAGGCGTCTCTTTGCGCTTTTTTTTTAACATGTAGAAAGTTTGGTTTTCTGATCCTTGTATTGTCACAAAGTCTGCTGGGGGGCTATTGTAATGGGGAGATGGTCTGAATTTGGGTTACTCATTCTCAGTTCTAGACGTAAGGCCGTCGATGAAATTAGACCGAAAGCGAAGTTGACTCTTTTAATGATCTGGCCTTAGACGAGGGCGTGGCCCTTAGGAACTCATTCAGGAGACGGTCCATTTCGAGGGGCAATGTAATTACTGGGGGTGTGTTACAATAGCAAGGGCACAAACGATGCCGAAAATGATAATCAAAAGTAAACTGGGAGGTTCACAAGACGGGAGATGAGACACAATGTCTAGAAGTGGAGTAGCTCCTGAGATGTTTGATCGGCTGAAAATTGGGTACGCAGGTTCGTCTAACGATCTGTCATTCTTATCTGTCATCCTTTATACGGTATCGTTTTACTCGGACACATATAAAAGATGCTATGATAGACATAAATAAATCTAACGACATAATCTCAGCAAAAAGTAAAACACTAGAGTACATAGAACGGTATACAAATAATAGCCTAACTATATATACAGATGGGTCCAAAGATGAAGAAGGACAATTAGGAGCAGGAATAGCAATACCAAAACTAAAAATTTATAAAAGATACAAAGTAACAAGTAATACATCTATCTTTACAGCAGAATTAGTGGCAATCCTAAAAGCTTTAGAAATAGCTGCAGAAAATCCACCAAAAAAAGTAACCATTCTCACAGATTCCCTATCATCAGTACTAGCAATCAGAAACAGAACAGAAGGCAGCAGGCCAGACATTATAGAGAAAATACTACAGGTTAATACATATCTACAAAATATAGGATGCAGTGCAACACTAACATGGATACCATCACATGTGGGGATAGCAGGAAATGAGCTAGCAGACAAAGAAGCCAAAGGGGGGGAGAACTAGCCATAACCAAATTGAAGTAGGCTTAGGGAAGTTTGAAATTAAGAGCTTAATTGCTCAAAAAATAACTAAAGAATGGACAACAGCATGGGACCTAAGTAAAAAAGCAAGACACTCATATAAAATCCTTAAAAAACCAAGCAAAAAATGTCAAATAAAAGATGAACTAAAAATACCAATTAATAAAAAATTGCTGAGACTCAAGCTGGGAACTGGATATTTCATGATAGAGGAACCCACATGTGAAGAGTGTCAAGAACCAAACACAATTAGGCACTTTCTAGTGGACTGCAAAAAAATATGACCAACAGAGGCAAAACATTAAGACATACTGTAGTAACCACAAGGTAGAAATGAGTGTAGAAAATCTCATAGGCACAAAGAGCCCTTCAGAAATGCAAAAGTTAATAAAACACTATATTACAAAAACTAAAGCTAACATATAAAAATCAAATAAGGAATTGAACCAGTAGTCCAAACTCGCCCCAGAAACATACAGATAAACCAAATAAACCATCCAGTAAAAAGCAAAAACATACTAACTTAGAAAATAGCATATATTGGAATTTTTTTTTAAAAACCATGTTGAACTATAACTACAAAAGGAAAAATACCGACTAGAGATAATATAATATAAAACAAATACAAACAAAAACATATTACAATAAAAGAAACACGTCCTGATATAACCAACAAATCCATGTACATGGTAGATGGTTGAAAGGGGCGTGCTACAAAATGAAGTAGCAAACACATTAATAAAAAAAAAAAAAAAAAAAAAGGGAAAAGTTAGAGACCGGGTCGAGAGATAAAGGAACAGAGGCCAGATATAGATCTGGAAGTACGTAGATGTCTACCTCCAGATAAATTGAATCAAAGCTATATTAAGAAGATGCAGCAAGATCCAAGAGGTGGAAGATAAGGCTTAGAAACTATTAAGCTCTTTCTAACTCTCTCTCTTTCTAGACCCTCTCTCCTCTCTCTTTCCCTCCACCATCTCTCTCTCTGTGCCTATCTCTTCTCCTCCCACACACACACACACTCTCTCTCTGTCTGGGCGTGAAGAACAAAGTGGCTAATACGAATAAATTTACAGCCAAACTATTTCACGACGGAATATAGCGGCCATGTTTTGTTAATTACGAATGAAAACGTGGACAGAACCAGTCTCGGGTCAGCTAGATAATACAGGGTGATAGAAAAGTCATTCCTTATTTTTAAATTTGTATATCCTCACTTGTATCAAACTGGATGTACACGTGAAACAAATATCAAAACTAGGAGCTCCAATTTGACTAATACGGTTGTTTTTGTTATTTTTTCCGAAACAAAATTTGAACAAAAGAACAGGCTAAATTAGCCGATAAAACGGACGTTACACTTGACAGCAAAAATTGTTACCCACTAAGAAGTCATGTGTTGAACAGGTCGGATCTCAGGCTGAGTTGTAATGGTGATGCGTCATGGATTTAATGCAATAAATTGACATTCACTTGTTTTTATCTTGACGTTTGTTTCATTTATATATTAGTTGGGATATGGGTGAAGATATAACAGATTAAAAAAATAAAAGGCAGCTTTTTAATCACCGTGTAGATACAAAAACTGAAGCGGAGTTTTACTGGACTTATTACTTGTCTTCTCTTGTGTTTGATCCACCTGGGGGGTCGGAGTGGCTAAGAAGTATGGCGTCCGCCTCGAGTTCTAGAGGTACCGGGTTCGATTCCCAGTTGAGGGAATATAACTTATGGCATTTTTGTCCCCAGAACCAGTGGTCCTAATGATGTCATACTTCCCCCTGGTCTCCTGGGTAGCGAGATCGGATGCCTGGCTTTCTCGTATAAGGGCAAAAAAATAGGAGGTCCCGTGTGCAATTTGCGCACGTTAAAAATCCCACAACTGTTGAAAATCGTAAAGAGTAGACCTATCAGGCCTCTGCCCTAGCAACATTTAAAAATTAGAAACCTACCCACCATAAAAATATGTATAAAATGTATAATTCCTATATATGCACACATTGGAATTCTCGCCGGTGCTACGGAGTTCGTGCACTATGCTGAGATCCTCCTTGTGTGATCTAAGGGAGGAGATCGGAGCACTGATGGAGTTGTCCGTGTGCAATGAAGATAATCCTTAAAAACCAAACCAAAAAAACCAAACCCAACTGTTACGCACAGATCATTTGTTGTCCAAAGTCTTTGTATAATCATTTTTTTTCGTAAAAAAATCTTTGTATGATCATTTTCTTGACTGAAATGTGTACGATATTATTTTACAGTCAAAGTGACATAACTCGAGATTTTGAGACTACTATTTTTAATGAGTTTACCTCCTCTTGGTTTGAGACTCGTTCGGTCTATAATTTCTTAAACGAAGCGTGACCATATCTCCTTATTTGGTAGTATCAGTCAAGTGTTGTAGATGTCTGAAACCTGTCTTAAGGTTTTCGATTCATGACCATAAAGGGAGCGATAGTGAATGTCTCTTATCTCGTATGTTCTTAGAATCGTCTTGTGTGAATTGATACTCACGTAGATGGGTTCTGCGCATGTCTAGACTTGGAGAGTTCGATTGCGGTTTCCGCCCAGGTCGGAGAGTTACAAAATGGTTTAAGCAGCGAGCGGACGCAAATCTGCGTCTTGTGATTTCTCTGAGGGAAATACATTGTCTTTGTGAGTTAGTTAGCTAACTAGACTATTTCCCAGTGTTATTCAAGCCCGCCTGGAGGCATATGTTTTGTGGTTGATTCCGAATAAAGGTATTTCCTCTTTATTTGAACTTTTCGATGTCATCTAAAAGTTCGACATTTTTGCTGCTCTTTGCTCGCTTGTGTGATTCAAAAATGGAGAGGTAGTTTGATTAGGATTTCGCCACCGGTATCTTTATACCTGAACTAGTTATATATATGGGTCGCTCAAGACCAAACAAGACTATTGTCTGTGTTCCAGGATTCGTTATATCAGAGATCACATCCAAGTCAGATGGTTAGACTTAGGAATGTTATAAAGGTCGGGTTGACCTGTATTCCCAGTATGCTATTCACGTGCAGAGGATAAATGGACGTATTGTACACATCTGATCTGCTAGCATCAGGAAGGGAGTATTTATTATTATCTATGAACAGTGATGAGATGCAGCTGACACTGTTGCAGAATTTATATGTATGAACTTTAGGTACCCAGATTTGGGCTATATATTATTTATACAGCTTCACGAACCAGAACTTTATGATATCGGATATACAGAAGCTATTTGTTTACAATATGAATATTGAGCATTGGATTCTAAATGACTATCAGCTGATTATATTGTTGAATGCAGACATTCCTTGAACTGTAGTATGTTATAATGGAGCTAACGTACCTGGCGTTTTGACGCACCATATCATTTCATATTATTTTGAATGCGTACTTCGTCGAACTATGTTGGTGATGACATATATATCATGACTGTTTTGTGGCGTGCAATAAATGGTAGAAAACGTAAAGCGAAGTTACCATTTCTATGACTTTACACATCATGTTGCCTGTGTTGTACGCTGTGAACTAATCTACCACAATACACACAGCAACAACATAAACCAGATAAGACACCCTATACTACAACTATATATCTAACTGGTGTCGATAGGGGTGATACTTCCAGTCAGCCTAAAACCACCCTTATCAGTAGTAGACCTATCAGGCCTCTGCCCTAGCAACATTTAAAAATTAGAAACCTACCCACCATAAAAATATGTATAAAATGTATAATTCCTATATATGCACACATTGGGATTCTCGCCGGTGCTACGGAGTTCGTGCACTATGCTGAGATCCTCCTTGTGTGATCTAAGGGAGGAGATCGGAGCACTGATGGAGTTGTCCGTGTGCAATGAAGATAATCCTTAAAAACCAAACCAAAAAAACCAAACCCAACCTTTGATCCACCACTACTGAGTGTCTCAAAAGGTTTTAAATGTTATAAAATGTAAGATATCCTGGACAAAAGGATGTATCAGATGATACCAGGATAGTGCCAGGTAAGAGTCTGGTCTTACAAGTAATACCCCCTATTCTGAAAAGAAATAGGGTGTATTGACACCAAAGGTTAGAATCAGCTGTACAAATCTCAGGTGTTTGAAAGATATGTCCTGAAGATCTATTTGCTCCTTTCGTAGATTCACCTTTGGTAATATGTGTTGTTACGTTGACAAGTTTATCTAGGAGTATTTAATTATCTTTTAATCTATCAAACTAAATATGCATTCAACAGAACTTGAACTTAATGCTAGTTAATCTCAACAAGTCTGAAGGTACATATTTACAATTTAATAATCATAAACCGGTTCTCTTTTCGGTTATGATAATTCAAAAGATATTTACATTATAAAAAAAATTAATAAATATAGAAACTTCAATTATCAAAACACAATCTATTACTAAAGTCTGTGTTGTCTTCTATACTGAAGAATAATTTTTATATTTCACTACAATGTCACTGTTGTTGACTGTGTAGATAGGATGGATTTATAATGTCTTTAACGCATCATTCACTGTACTGTTCTTTAATATTGTTATAATCTGTTAGTAGTGCTAGCTTTTATTTACTGAACACGCTGATCAGTGGCAAGATAAGCCACTAATCTTCTTTATTAGGAAATTCCACAACTGGTCTAACACATCAAGGAATTGCCAGGCAGTTAAACCAGGATGACTGGCAGCAATGATTCCAATGAGCTCTTGCACCTTCAAGTCCAAAGTGAATACACGTGGAAATCGAAATCTCCAGGTTGATTGTAGGATAAAACCTGAAATTCACAAAATTCGCAACAGCACTACTCTAGTCCTACACATAATGGACATAACAGACAGTGTCAGCACTACTCTAGTCCTACACATAATGGACATAACAGACAGTGTCAGTCATTGTGCTGACACATGCACAAGACAATTTACCTTTCCATCTATCACAGTCAGTTCACTGTGACTAAAATTTCCTTAAGTTGATTCCTTTATCCATGACTGGCTTCCATACAATGATTTGGTAATGTATAAATTTACATAGTAATACCTTCATCGATTCTTTACAACAATTCCTGTTCATCCGTCATTTGTTTCCATAATACAAGTCATTCCTTTAACCAATACGCTTCCAAATGGATAATTAAACCGACAGTCGTAGTTTTGACATCATTTTCCATTATCTTATTCGTTTTACAATGCTGGCTTTCGCTGCTAAAACCAACACATTCTTTCCAGCGAGCAACACAGAAGTCCTTTAAATAGGAACACAGGCTTCTTCACTTTTTAACACACACGTAGATTAAGCACAGGAAAAATACATAAATATGTACATATATATATATTTATATAAAGTCATTCGTACCCTCAGGCAAAACACACACAGGCTGCTAATGGCTTCTATGGTCTGCGCAACAGATGCGGTCGGCAAAAGTACAATACTATTAATGGTTACCGCTTCTTTCTAGACAGCTTGTTTTTTAAATATGTGTTAGTGGCGTCAAATAACCAAAGGGCAAGGCCTTTATTGTCACGCATCCGGCGTATGAGGCGACATGGTAGAGAACGGCGTAAAAATTCCCAAAATGAAACAAAATTTCTGCTCTCTGTTCAATGTTTAAAATCTAGTTTTTCAATTATCTTCCTTATTTATGGGACGATTTTGGTCATTTAAAGATGGAATTATACTGTCAATTATTTTGTATCGATCTATCTATTTGTTATTTAGTTTGCAAAATGCATTTACACGTATCCATGCTTTAACTAGCTAAGTTTGACTTATCCTGATGTAACACAGCTCTTTTACTCGATATTTCTATCTTACTAGAATATTATGCGAGAAAGTTTTTACACCTACCTCTAAAGTAACATTTCTGTTTATGAATTACATAATCCTTTTCTGTGATACTTCTTTAGTTCTTATGAATTAAAAAAAATTCTTACTATCATTTACACAAAAAGGGCCTCTATGTTAAGCCTAAAAGGTTTCATTATACACACTAGAGAATGGAGCGTTTTCATTGGTTATTGTATCGGTCCGTTTTCCTATAGTATTGCGTGTGGTAAATATGACCGTGGTGTAAGACAGACCAAAACACGACACTGAGCATCAGCTCTTGGTCATTTTGATGCCATGACGTGAAACTGTGTGGTCCTGATTAGTTGTTCAGGTCTGCTATATAGAGTATTTTCAGTGGTTGGGTTCTTTGTTAGAAGGAGTTGTCTCATCTCTTGCAGTGCAAGGCAAAGCAACAGGTGATGTTCAATCGTTTCACATTCGTGCTGGCAGTGTGGACTGTGGGTCAGTTCTATTTCTGTGTTAAGTAAGCAGTGACCATATTCGTAATATGATACATCTTTGATGTTTACGTCAAAGATGATTGGACTTACTACTAATGACGTTGATCTCAAAACCTAACCAATCAGACTGCAGGGAGAGGTGAAAAGTTTATTGCTAAAGAGCACGTAACTTGGCAGAACTAGAAGATGAACGACATTCTTGGAAAGAGGGGTAAATAACAAAATGGTAAGGTTAAGGTAGCACCCATAGCAGATATAGCCGTAGGGGAGTGAAGGGTTACAGACTTCACTATACTTGGTCTAGCTCGTTGAGGTGACGTGACTGGTTCCCTTCATCACTAACTTTGCTTTCTCTAACTCGCGAGCAGAGCCAAGTATCCATTTATAGCTCGGTAGACTGGAGCGTGACGCTAGTACCGTACCTGGAAAAAACCCTATGGAGATACCAACAACAACAAGCTGACCATTGCTTCTTTGATAATATTCTTCTTCCTCGTTCGTCTTGAAAGGACGTTGGTTGCGTTGTGTTCGTTTACAGCGAAGCTGCAATATTTGCGCCTTTCGGCCGACACATCCTACTTCAGCACGGCATCTTTGGGACCGGGTTAGCCTTCACTCTTCGATCCCTACTCACTCAGCCAGACTGCAGTGATGCAGCCTGTTTCCAGGACCACCACTTGGAGGTGGAGTAGGGTCTTGGTCAGCTCTGGTTCGCTGACCCTGACGCAAGCAGTCTAGCTATGGGTCGCTGACTGCATTCCTCACTGTTGACGCGTCTTAGGTGCCGAACATATTCAAGTTGACGTCTGAAAGTGAAAGATGAAGAACCTGGAGTGCGAAGAACTTTTGCGGAACTAAATAAGTAAATCAGCCGGAATCGGTATTTAGGTCTCCTAATAACGTAACTTCAGCAGTAATTCATAACACATCAGTAATGATAGCAAATTAATATGAGACAAACATAAAGGTATGTTATCAGGCACTCGTAGGAAATAAAGAAGTAGAACACTAGACAACAGAAAAACAACAGACATGAGTGGCTTACCCAGGATTCGAACTCTGGACCTTCCGTGCGACAACCCCGCCTAGCTATGCCTGCGAATCACACTATCCTCCCTGCCATCTACGCATCACCAAAAAATGATGCTTCGATGACAGGTCATTAGTGCGAACCGCAAGGCATAACACCGGAAGTTTACTTGGGCAGTTCAGCCTATTAATGACGCATTCACTTCTGTTGTTCCCCTATTATACTAGTATAGGCCTAATGATAGCAACTTACCGTCTTAGTTTGACGTGTGACTTACTTAACAAGGTAAACGTAGTTCCATAGCAGATACTGCCGTCGGGTAGGGGAAATATTAAGACTTCACCATGCTATGTCCGGTATCGAGAGGTGGGGGGGGGGTGACCAGTTTCCTTGCTCGCTGCCTTTTCCTTCCCTGACAGCTGGGTAGACTGGAGCGTGTCGGTGCCGTGAGAGACCAGCGCTCTAACCACTGTAACTCGGACAGGGTGATTGGAAAGTCACTGCCTATCTGTAAATTTATATTTCTTTACTCCTGTTAAACTGAGTTATGTCTTTTTCGTACACTCTCAGACGTCAACGTAAATATGTTCAGAGAAAGCAGTGGTCAACTTGAGGCTTACGGTATCTCCATAGAGTTTTTGTGTGTGTCCAGGAAGGGTACTGGTGATGGCCATGTGTGTTCTCTCACGCGCGTTTCTTATCTCCGAAGCAGATTTTCAGTGGTCATTTATTTGAAGCCAACGTTAAAATAAAGAGGATTAACTGTTATTTCATTACATGCAATGCTATGTCACATTACCATTACAGCTGAACGTTAGATCCGGCCTGCTCAACGCACCTGTGAAGTCGTCTGCTTTAAGCTGGCAGCCATGTTTGCTCTCTATTATAACGTCATTTTTACTGGCCATCTTAGATATTATTTGGTTTATGGAAATAAAAAGTAAAGCATTAGTCTAATGGCAGTTTGTACCCCTTGCTTTGGTATTTGTATCAACTAGATATAAATTTAGATGTTAAAATTTAAAAACAGGAGTGACTTTTCAATCACCCCTGTAATTTAAAAATAAACCTTTAACCGGCCAAGCCCTTTCGGAAATCTTATGGCTGAATTAGACCGATGATTCTCAACTTTTTTTAACGACAACGACCACAAAATTTCACAGTTGGTGAAGCTAGTTACCCATCCAATGACTACAAGAATTCATCCAAAGGGATGCTAATTGTTGTTGGTGTTGTTATTATTGATCCAGCGGCGTTTGTGTTCTCGCCCTTCGGACCAATACCGTGTAGTGAAATTTGCATGTGTTCGTAAGTTGTTCTTTTGCTCCGAATAAAGTGTTCCACTTACCTAGCCCCGGAGGAAGGAGCATTTTGCTAACATCATTGAGTGCTGGGCACTCGAAGGGGTGGTGGTCAGAAGTGGCCTGTGAGGGGGGCAGTCCACCCCGGGTGAGAGTCAGGAGGGAGGTAAAATTACGTTTGAAGGAGCTTGGAGTAAGGAAACCTTATGGGACGCAACTCATGGCAGTGTTTGCCGCAACCGAAATTTGGGACTGTGTCCCATATGTTGAGAATCACTGAATCAGACGAAGAAGTCACTGGCAGTAAAAGGCATTTAACAGACGCAGCGTTCCATAAATAAGACCGCGTGTTTTATTTTAAGTTACTCAAGTGCTGCGTATAATAATAATAATAAATTCTTTAAGCGCCAAACACGGCGCATAAGGCAGAAACCAGTGCTCTCCAGGTTGTTCGTTGTGACGCCACTCCTCTTAGCTCTTGCATGTATACCGATTAGAAAATAAGACCATAATTAATCATCACGCAGCTATTTCCAACATCTCACCAGTATGATGAATTTAAAAACGCGTCAGGACTCAAGAGTCATTCTTAACCCTTTTGTTAAAAATAAATGGATATTCCGGGCTGAAAAAGCTTTTTAACTGATAAAGTTATATGCAGCATTGTGTAATAAAAACTGGACAGAAACTTGAAGACCGTGCCCGGAGAGAGATTTCTGGTGAGGCCGAAATTCCTTTTAAAATATAATGGATGTTTTATGCAAATAAACAGTATTGGGGGGCCTTAGAGGATGGGAGGAGAGAGGATTAGGGCGGAATCATCTTTGTAGGTGTGTATGTGTGCGAGATGGACAGGAAAAAGTCTTATCAGAGTGCACCATCAAGAAAAGAGAGGACGTCGGAGATCCGTTGTAACCGACCTTCGATGTGAAGGTGGCAACTCATGATGATGTGTGCGGGGTTGACCCTGTGCAATTGGTTAGATATAATTCTCATTATGTGAGAGGAAGATGTTTCAGTGTGGTGTAATAAACTACCTGGTAATAGTGAACGTGCCCCGTGTTGTCCCCCGGGGGTCACTGATGAGGCAAAGGCAGAATAGGGCCACTGTGCATGGGGCTGGCAACCTCCTCATGCAGAACAAATTGCCACATAAATTACTGCTGCAAGAGCTCCGTTGAGCTTGGTGCAGGCTTCCTGTCAGAAAGAGACCAGCTGCAGAGGTGGGCTACATGTTCCATAAGGAGATCAAAGCAACTTATGATGATGATTAGTGAACGTCTCATTAATATAGATTTCTGCTTTATCACCCATTATTAAATATGCCTTCCATTCAACGGGCTTCTGAGACTGCAGTTAGAATTCACCAAAACTGTAATGCTACCTATAAGCTTAACCCATGTTTGTATTCACCCGTGTGTTACCGGGGCCCAAAAGGGGAGCAAAGAATAGTAACACTGTTCCCTACCATGCATGTCGTAGAAGCGAATAAGGAGGGTTGGGCATGGGGCTGGTTGCCCCATCCTGTAAAAAAAAATGTAAACCACAAAAATCTTCAACAAACATCTTCTTCTTCGATCCTTAACCACCGACCGTCAAAGCAGTCAGTGGCCATCACGCCTAGTGGCGTCTTGTAGGGCAACAACAAATTGATTCCACTTTGCACGGTCGGTGGCCATCCTTCGTACAGTGCCCCAACTCTGGTTCATTCTTTGCATCTCAGCCTCCACAGTCCTCCGCCAAGTTGTTTTTGGTCGGCCTCTCTTTCGCTTTCCTTCAGGGGTCCAAAGCATAGCTGTTCTTGTGATGGCATCGGGGTCTCTTCTGAGGACATGACCAACCCAGCTCCAGCGTCTGCCAGCTATGATGGTATGCATGTCCTCTTGCTTGCTACGAGTAAGCAGATCTTGGTTGGTGATGGTATTCGGCCAAAAGATTCGGTGAATTTTTCTTAGGCATGTTGTGTGAAAAGAGGACAATTTTGACATTTTCAACAAACATGGACAAGTCAATTAAGGAAAATAAAGCACAGCCATCCAAGACAGGGGAAGGTCCTCTCGCAGGGAGGCGTATGATGCAACACAGAGAAAGCCGAAAGGAGTCTGTGTTACTGACTAACCTTCTTTCTTCTAGGAGAACCTCCAGATTTGGCACCTGGAATGTTCGGACATTGAACGAACAAGGGAAAGCGGCACAAGTAGCAGCAGAAATGAGGGAATATAAAATCGAAGTTCTGGGACTGTGAAACAAAGTGGAAGGGGGTAGACGAGAAGAAACTCATCACATGTGAATTGATGCTGTCCTCGGGACATGAAGACGAAAGTTCACACCACAGTGAAGGGGTAGCTCTTATGTTATCTACAGAAGCACAGAAAGCACTCATTGAATGGGAAGCCATTGGACCCAGAATAATAACAGCTACTTTTAAAACAGCTAAAAAGAAAATAAATGTAAATGTCATCCAATGTTATGTTCCAACTAATGACAAAGAAGAGTCTGTGAAAGAAGCATTTTATACTAGACTGCGAGAAATTATGGAGAAAGTAAAAGGAAGAGACATCACAATTGTGATGGGTGACATGAATGCAAAGATATGTACAGTCAACACCAGCTTTGAAGAAGTCATGGGAAAACATGGGATAGGAATAATGAATGAAAATGGGGAACTATTCTCAAATTTCTGTGCTTCAAATCAACTGGCTATAGGAGGAAGCATGTTTCCACATAAGAGAATACACAAGGCAACATGGATATCACCAGACCATAGAACAGAAAATCAGATTGATCATACATGCATAAACAAGAAGTTTAGATCATCATTGCAGGATGTAAAGGTATATAGAGGAGCAGATGTGGCATCAGATCACCACCTTCTGATAGCCAAAGTAAAAATGAAACTCAAGAGATATGCAACAATTCAAAGTTATAGACAACAATTTAATGTAGGACATCTAAGAAATAAAGAAACAAGAGACAAATTTTCGGTCACAATATCCAACAAATTCCAAGTGCTCCAACAGCTGGAAGATGTAGTGAATACATAAGACTATTGGTAGCAAATCAAAACTGTATGGAATGAGACATGCGAAGAAATACTGGGGAAAAGGGAACGACAACAAAAAAGCATGGATAACAACAGAAACCATCAATAAGATAAAAGACAGAAAAAACAAGAAAGCAGATTTAAACACAAGCAAAACCAGAAGTTCCAAAGCCAAGGCTCAAGAAGTGTACACAGAAGCAAACAAAGAAGTAAAAAAGAAGTATCAAAAGAGACAAGAGGAAGTATATTGAGGAGCTGGCAAGAGAGGCAGAAGATGCTGCAGCCAAAGGAAATATGAGAGAACTGTATAACAGCACAAAGAAGCTAATAGGGAAATACAAGCAAACAAGTTGCCTCATAAAAGACGAGAATGGAAAACTGCTCAGCAATATACAAGAGCAAGTGAAGAAGTGGACGGAATATTTTGAGGACCTTCTCAATAGACCAGCACCACAAAACCCGCCAGACATCCAGCCAACAGAAGAAGAGCTACAAATTAACTGTGAAAGACCAACGAAGGAAGAAATAAAGAAAGCCATAAAGCTTCTAATAGATGGAAAAGCGGCTAGATCAAATGGCATTCAAGCAGAGGCCACCAAAGCAGATATCGAAACCGCTAGAGATGTTATAAATTACTTGGTAAAGTCTGGGAAAAGGGCGAGATACCAGCAGAATGGAAGGAAGGATATCTGGCTAAGTTGCCTAAGAAGGGAAATTTACAAGAGTGCACACATTATAGAGGAATAATGTTACTGTTAAGTTATTTTCGCGTGGGAGTTAAGTGTTTGGGATCCTCACACGTGAGTCTAGTATAGACGCACTTTTGAGTATCTAAGTTAATTGTACGTTTGATTATTTACGCACCACCGTGCACTATTATTGAACGGTTATGACGTGATTTGTCGCGGTGATTTGTTGCCATCCAGCAACTATTCTTAAGGCAGATTTATATATCCTTGGTCTTGCATAGACGTGATTTTTGACCGGGGTCTTATCCCAAGTCTAGGGAGGACCCGGTCGTGTTATATTAATCATCTGTGAGATGAAATTGCTTTACTTGTGCCTGATGTGCCAAGAGAAAATACTATGAAGATTCAGCCATAATTCCGCCTTTTACTATATCAAGCCTCAGGTACAGATCCCTCCAGTGCCATTTATTGTAGAGCTTCAATCGACCAGTGGTGTCGATTGCTAGTGCGTCAATACAACGCTTGGAGATGTCATTTGATCGTCATTGAAATATATCTATTTTCAAGCTTTTAACATGGTTCATTTCATAAACCCATGCATCCTACAACTTCGCTGCCGAACAACATTCGTTAACCTTCGTGGGGGTAACGGCTATTGAGGTTGATCAACTTTCATATTGATTATTATATATCTGCCATGAAACCATTTGATGATATACTGTACCTGCCCATGATGTTAACGTCATCTCATAATAAATCGTCTCGTCATATATATATATATATATATATATATATTCAACAATGAGTCCAGCGTCTACTGTCTCTGCAATTTGGCCATACAGTTTTGACCCATTTAACAATGTTACCAAACTTAACCATATGCCAAAGTAAAACGGCTCACATCATTCGCGTTAGCAAGTTATATGTCGGCCACTGACAGTAAGCCCGACAGGCCAGTCAACACAACAGAAAGTAGCGGTAACAGTTACTATCAGTGCCAGGAAAAGTATTAAACAGGATTATCCTCGAGAGATTAAAAGAGTCCATAGACAAGAAACTGAGAGATGAACAAGCAGGTTTACGACAAAACAGATCCTGTACAGATTAGATAGCTTCTTCTTCCTCTTCTTGCGATCGCATCTTTGATGTTTACACCGTCAGACGAGTTCTCATGATGAATTCGACTGTTGTTTGAAGTTCCTCTTTAGCTCCATATAGCTTTGAGTTAAGTGTTGAGTCATTGGGCCAGTATATCTTTCTTAACTGTTCATACAGAGGACAATCCTTTAGAACATGCTCAGCAGTTTGTTCGTTTAATTCACATGTGCACAGTGGTGAAGCAGATGTAGCGTGAGGTTTTTATTGGCTCTAGGATCAGTATAGTACTGACAATTACAGAAATATAATTTCTGCAGAAAATGGTGAAGTCCCAGTGTCTGAGAGAACTACTGGTATCACAAATTAGTTACAGCTGTGAATGAGCTGATCTCGAAAAATTAGTAGAGTAGAGACAGTCATAAAAATGCCACCCCGCTGTGTAACTAACTGTGATATTAAAACAAGGAAAATGATTCCACTTAACAATTATAAAATTGACAAGTCGTTCAAATACAATTTCCTTATTTATTAAGTATATACACTATCTACTCTTGGACTGAAGGGTGGATGTTGGAAGATGGAATACAATGGATTTGTAAGTTTACATATGATTGATATAAATAAATAAATATATATATATATATATATATATATATATATATATATATATATATATATATATATATATATGTATATATATATATATATATATATATATATATATATATATATATATATATATATATATATATATATATATATATATATACTACAACTCTTCCAATTATAGGAACAAAATTATAGATATCAGCTGTGCTGTTAATCAATTATAGAAACTTTATCAGCTGTGCTGTTAATCTTGTCTCTCGCTACGCTAAATCGCTTTTTCTTCCCTGACAGTTAATTTCTCACAATTGCCGACGGAACTGGTACTAATGTGTACTCATCTCTTGAAACAGTTCTGTCCTTAATTTCTTGCACACAACACCCGCTGATGATCATTTCGTTAGCCCACCCAAGACTGGGGGGGGGGTAAGGATGTAACTCCGGAGCAATCACTTTGCTCCTGCGAAGTTCCAGGCAGCTGGATTGATTCGAACATACGACCTCAGGTTGGATGACACGAATAAAACCCCCCAAGATTTATACAAGCCAGATTTTGACCCGACTAGTGAAGCAAGTCTGCCGGTCAATGCAGGTGATCAATAAATCAGTCTTGACAGTTTCTCTTCTCCAGTTGGTCGCTAGCTGGCCTTCGTGTTGGTGTGAGTGATTTTGAATAAAACGAGCCCGATTATAAAGGTAAACTCGGGTAAATGCCAGTGTTTAAGGAAACCTTTTGATTGGTTATCTGCGGTTTGGTACATTTTTTGCCGACAAGCTGATTGGTTATATGCGGTTTGGTACATTCTGTGACTGCGTCCCGAAATTTTAGGCTTAAGTTTTTCCTCTTTTATTTTTCCAATTATTCTGTCTGCCACCATCTTGGGGAACAAGATGGCGTATACTTCGTGTAATTTAATCTGTCCTGTCTCAGAGTCTGTTGAACGTTGATTCCCTGGGGCATATTTGTATCTCGACATAGTGGATTAACAAAGAAGTGGGTTTACACACACGTTTTACGACATAGCCCCATCCTTTCCTAGCTGTGACCTGTCATAGCTGATGTGTAAACACCTGCTGTAGTTAATCGTTTCTCATCTGTACTTCCAGAGTAACAGGGTGTCGACTTTGTGAACGGTGGTTTGGTTTTGATGGAGCGAAAGAATGTGGAAAAATGGTTTGGGAAATATAAATACATGTAAGTTTAGTTACAGATTACACTAGTCAACAACCAAAATGTACCAGAAATGAAAATAGCTGATCTTAACTAATTTTGGTGTGCTGAAAACGAAAATGACATTAAAAAATGTTGATTGGCTCTAGTTTTCAAGATATATGCTACTAGTTTATTTAATTACGGTAAATTTATATATATATGACGCAACTGTTGTGGGCGATTGCATAATTTTTTCTAATGACCAATAAAAATGTTACTAGAAGTTGATGATGCAATCCTACCTATGATTACATCACCTTTGTGTATAAATACCTTATCTCTGATAAAATTTTGCCATTAGTTAGTGCATTTGTCCTTATCAAAAGTATCGTAGTTAGAAATGCCAGAAGGCGTACAGTTTGTATTTTGGCTGCAGAAGAGGAGATCAAGATAAGAGCTGGGTGCCACACATATGCTGCAATACATGTGCAGCACATCTTAAACTGTGGTTGACTGGCAATAGGCAAGCTATGCCTTTTGCAGTCCCAATGATTTGGAGAGAGCCCACTGATCATCTCAACAACTGTTACTTTTGCATGGTCCCTCCAATTGGGAAAGGCATATCAAAGAAGAAAAAATGGACCTACCAGTTCCCAAAGTGCCAGAATCCTTTTCAGCTGCTTCCACTGAACCATCAACCTCAAGTGACACAGATTTTGAGCAAACTACATCCACTAACCCAAGGTGAACTGAATGATCTTGTAAGAGATCTGAATTTACCGAAGAACAAGGCGGAGCTTTTGGGTTCCAGATTGCAACAGTGGAATCTCCTGGCAGAAGATGTTACAATTTCTGTGTATAGGAACCGCCAGAAGCCGCTTATTACATTCTTTTTCAAAGAGGGTGACCTTTCTGCGTGCCACAACATTTCTGGTTTAATGGCAGCCCTCAACATCAATTACATACCGGAAGAGTGGAGGCTTTTCATTGATTCATCCAAGACAAGTCTTAAAGCTGTTTTGTTGAATAATGGTAATGTGTTACCGTCAATTCCAGTTGGTCACGCAGTTCATATGAAAGAAACTTATGAAAACATTAAGCAGCTTTTGAAGTGTATAAACTACGATCATCATCATTGGTCACTTTGCGGTGACTTTCTGGATTCTCATCTGGATTTCTTTACGTCAAACTGTGGAGCGGTCAGTGATGAGCATGGTGAACGATTTCGCCAGGACACTATGGAGAGTATCAAGGCAGCCCTTCAATGCTTGTTGATTACTGTTGGACTGTCACAAGAGACACCTCATCGATTGACTACAAGAAGCAAGCAAAGAGAGCTCAAACAGCGACTGAATAATGACGGAATGTGTTCAAATGTGCCTTTTTAAAGCATGATATGTGAACTTTAAATAATGTTTTTATTTTTCTATCATTTTATGTTAAAATATCAATTAATTGAGTATGTAACCACAATTTTTATAATGCTAAAGTAGAAAGACTAGCTGTTTAGCCCAGAGAAGTAAACAAGCATACATTATTTGTATTACTGTAATGTAAATTCATCATTAAAAAAAAAACCCAGAGCCAATTGGTGAATTTCATTATGATATTTGAAATCAGCATGTCAAAATCAATAAGAAATGGTACATTTAATTTCTGGTACAAAAAACTTTTGAAAATTTGTTGACTAGTGTTATTTGTCATTGTTGCAGGGAGATAAGATGAGTGAAGTAAGGCTTTGTCGTAAGGGAGGAAACTCCACATATTTCGGTTGATGGATAAAAGTGCTGGATTATGGTTAAGTAGATTTAGTGGGTCAGCAATTATGGTGTAGAAAATTAGCATATGACGAGTTTGTAGTAAGCCTTAAAGAAGAGGGTACGCTGTTCAGGTAAAACATTCAAAGGGGGAATAATGTAAGATTTATGTCCCTTGCGGATTTGAGTGAGTGGAAAAAAAAGTACGCACGGGAAAGTTGAGATGCGTGAACACAGTTTAGGGGGAACAAAGAAAAATGAGAACGGGGTTGTTTAGAGCAGTCGGGTTTGAGACGCGCTATGCGTAGGAAGGAAAAAGGGTTTTCTCCCAAGTGTTAAAGTTAGACTTGAGAAACGCGCTCAGCGTAATAGATGTGTGAGAAAACATACTCAGTCTTAGATGATTAGCAAGAATTATGCTGTGAGAAATAGAGTGTATAGAAAACGCTCAGTACATTATGTACCATAAATTTGGTGTACGGCAGTATTTTTATTGTGATAGTATTTTATTCTGAGGACATGATAGATGTGAAAGAAAAGAAAGTGTATTTCGTTTGAGAACAAACCCAGGTACGTTGAACACTTTTATATATCAGTAACATGTGTAGCTCAGCAGACCAGGTCTGAGTAGAGAAGAATAATAGACGAAAATCTTGGCAAAGTGACAGCCCTGGCGGTAAGGCCAGTTTTCTCTTAGTGGGATATACCAAGAGACATATGAAAAGAAAAACATAAATAAAATAAACAGTCAGTATAGAAGAGAGACAAGAAGTTTCTACCTGAAGAATTATAGGATATTGGGATAGCTGAAGAAAGCAAGTAATAAGAAAACAAGAAATTGCAGTTTTGAATATTGAATACTTTTGTTGCTGAAGAAGCTGTTGTTATGAAAGACTGCTAACCTTGTTAATAAAGTTCAACCTTTGACATCTTCACTGTTATTACTAAGGTAAATTCGTTTGAAGCAACAGAGTATGAGAAAATATCTTAGTCAGTCTGAGAGAAGGAAGTTTGTCACATTTACCTTACAACATACTATCTACTGAAAGGGCAGTGGTCCGAACCTTCAAAATGCGATCCACGGCCACAACTTAAAAAATCAGCTCCTACATTGTCTCTTCCCGGAATGTAATTCACTGTAAAGGAATAAGGCGCCAGAAGCAGACTCCACCTTAACAATCTCGAATTTAACTTTCTAGATGCCGCCAAGAATGTTAAAGGCTGGTGATCGCTTTGGACAATGAAGTGTGTCCCATATAGGTAAGGTGAAAATTTGTCGATGGACCAAATTAGAGCCAAACATTCTTTCTCTTTTGTCGAGTAATTCAACTCAGCCGCATTCAGCTTCCTACTGGCGTAGGCGACGGGTAAAAGTTCCTCTGGCTGGACTTTTGATTGCTGCAAGAGAGTTGCACCAATACCTATACTGCTAGCATCCGTCATATTCATAACCCTCCACTCCCAAAGGAGCATAGGCCTTCAACAAACACATGCCAAGTCCTCCTGTCACGTGCCATCATCTCAAGTTCTTTCCATGTTCTCCTCATCATTTTCACCTCTGTTTCCAACTCTCTTCTCCATGTACTTCTTGGTCTTCCTCTGCCTCTCTTGCCCTGGGGTTCCAGAACAAGGACTGCCTTGTAATGCTAGCATCCGTGCTTAATACAAATTCCTGTGTGATATCCGGTAGCGTAAGGATGGGTTTGCTGGTACGTTTTGCTTTTAGCTCTGTGTAAGCTTTTTCACAATCAGCATTCCATTGGATTTTGTCATGCTGTCCTTTCTTAGTTAAGTGCAAATTACACGGTCAACTTGTGACGTGTTAGCGTTGATAAGGTCACGCTTCGTGACTTGGATACTGGACCCTTTTTACGTTGATCGTCAAGCCGTAAAGACGTGTCTCACATCCTTCCAGTATTAGGCTTCATAGTTGCGCAAAATATAGAATTTTATATAAGGACACAGGGTCAGTCCAGATTGATATTATAAAGGATGGAATTATAAGGTTAGTAAATAACCTGAATTATGGAAGGATCGTTAATCAGTCCTTAAGATATATTCATCAAGACACATGCGCTCACTACCGGCTGTCTGAATCACAGCAGCGCGTGCATATAGCCATGATGTTCTGTTGACATTAATTCATTAGGACACGGACTGATAATAATATGTATTCAATTGAAAATCAAATGAAAATGTATATTTACTATGATCAATGCTTGGGATGTCTTCAGATGTTATATTGTCAAATAAATATTGGACTCAACCCACGGACTTACCACGTTAATATTGTTCAGGTTGATTCATCACGTTATAGTATTGATTGTTATTCAGCACGATGAACTCTTACATACAGAAGTTAGTTATCTACAATACTTCCAACGAAGTTCGAAAGGAAACTAGAACTGTGGTAATTATCATGGCTAACCGATGAACCAACTACTCAATGACCCACAATTATATTATTTATAAATAGACCACGGACTTACATAATCAAACCCTGGATCAACCTGTATCAGAGGGTTTTTTGTCCTTTTGGTCAAATCTTTGTTTGTTCCTTGTGGTATGGTCCTTTTGTTTATATTTGGTATAGTTTTGTGATGATTTGAAGTTTTCACCCTGCTTTTTCTTATTTCCTAATAATTCTGCCTGAGCTGCTTGATATCTCTCAGCAACAGTTACAATATCTCCCAATCTCTCTGCTCCTTGTTCCATGATAAACTTCCTCAATTCTTGAGGCATGGACTCTTTCACTTGCTCCATCATTATCGTTTCTTTTAGATCCTGACACTTTCCTAAACTACTCCATGTTTCCAAATAAGTTTCCAGTCTAGCAGAGAATTTGTGATAGTTTTCTCCCGGAAGAAGTTTAGCTGTTCGGAAATTCTTTCTATACGATTCTGAGTTTTTTTCATATCTCACAAGCAGTGCCTGCTTTAGGATTTCATAATCTTCCTGGTCATCTCTTGACAGCTTCAAATATACATCGTAGGCCACATCTCTCAATCCCTGAGATAGTTTAAGACTCCACTTTTTCTTTCACTAAGCCATAGGTAGTGGCAAGTCTCTCATATCTATCCAGGTACGACTCAGTGGCGTCTTCTTTCTCAACAAATGGGTCCAGATGAAAATTCATGGCCCCACCTAAGGTGCTCTGGCTGGAGCTACTGTCCGATTGAGGTGAGCTACCACCATTGTTGCCAGTAGTTGCCTGAATTTCAAGCTCTTAATCTCAACTGATGGTCTCTCTCTGCTTGTAATTTCCTTTCCTCTGCTTCAATTGTCTTTGCCTCATTTTCAGCCTCCGATTTCTTGGCTTCAGCTGCTAATTTCCTTTCTTCAACTTCTAATCTTTTGTTTTCTCTCTCAACTTCCAGTCTTTTGGCTTCTCTCTCTGCTTCTACTTGCAACTTCCTTTCCTCTCTATCCATGTGTTTGTCCACTTCTGTTGTGACATACTGAATAAGAGCATCACCTGTCATATTTAATTCCTTACCCATCTGCATGATCGCAGTTCTGAAATTCACTAAATCATCATCATCATCATCATCAGTTGCCATCTCCACAACGGAGGTTGGCTGTAATGGATCTCCAACGTCTTCTGTCTCTTGTCTTGGTGGTACACTCTGATAGACTCTTTCCCGTCCATCTCTTGATGTTATCTTCCCACTTATAGCGCTGTCTTCCCCTTGCACGTTTACCTTCAACTCTCCCTTCTGTTATGGTCTTCTGCAAGGTGTTATGCCTTTTTATGTGACCAAAGTATTTTAGCTGCCGAACTTTGACCTCTCTCATTAGTTCTCTTTTCATACCTAGATTTTCTAGGACCTCCTTATTTGTTTTCATCTCTTTCCATGAGATACGCCCCATTCACTAAATCAGCCATGGCGTTACTTAGAGAGGGTATGTAATTTTACTATATCCAAATTATTGTAATTTAACTTAATTAACTGAAATGAACAAATAATTGCCGTGCAACTTTGGAGCATCAACTATTTACTGAGTACTAAATGGTACTCCTCCTAAGAAAACAATAAAAAATCCTATTTATGAATTTTTTTCAAAAATCATCTTCTTTTGTTATCTATGGGTGGCACAAGATAGAGTGTAGATAGATGAATAGACTAAGTATGGCTCAAGATATATAGAAATATCCCAGGAACGGGCCCCCAGTGTAGCATGAGGTTTTTATTGGCTCTAGGATCAGTATAGTACTGACAATACAGAAATAGAATTTCTGCAGGAAAATGGTGAAGTCCCAGTGTATAAGAGAACTACTGGTATCACAAATTAGTTACGGCTGTGAATGATCTGATCTCGAAAAATTAGTAGAGAGGAGACAGTCATAAAATGCCACCCCGCTGTGTAACTAACTGTGATATTAAAACAAGGAAACAGATTTCACTTAACAATTATAAACTTGACAAGTCGTTCAAATACAATTTCCTTGTTTATTTAGTATATACACTATCTACTCTTCTGCTGAAAGATGGATGTTGGAAGATGGAATGCAATGGATTTATAAGTTTACATTTGATTTACATATATGTGTATATATATATATATATATATATATATATATATATATATATATATATATATATATATATATATAACACCAAGTCTTCCAATATAGGAACAAAATTATAGATATCAGCTGTGCTGTTAATTAACTATAGAAAATTTATCAGCTGTGCTGTTAATCTTGTCTCTCAATACGCTAAATCACTTTTTCGTCATTGACAGTTAAATGCTCACAATTGCCGATGGAAATGGTACTAATGTGTACTCATCTCTTAGAACAGTTCTGTCCTTCCTAATTTGTTGCACACAATACCCGCTGATGATCGTTCCTGTAGCCCACCCAAGACTGAGGGGGACTAAGAATGTAGCTCCGGTACAATCACTGTGCTCCTGCAAAGTTCCAGGCAGCTGGATTGACTCGAACATACGACCTTAGGTTGGATGACACAAATAAAACCCTCTAAGATTAATACAAGCCAGATTTGGACTCGACTTTAGTGAAGCAAGAGTGCCCGGTCACGCAGGTAAGCAATAAATCAATGTTGACAGCTTTCTCTTTCCTCAATCGGTCGTGCTGGCCTTCGTGTTTGTGTGTGTTTTTTGTTTGAATGAAATGCGCCTGTTTATATAGGTAGACGCAAAGAATCTGCCAGTGCGTAAGGAACTCTTTTGATTGGTTCTCAGCGGTTTCGTACATTCCGTGACCGAGTCCCGAAATACAGGGTTTATGCCTAATTTTATTATGTCTGCCGCCATCTTGGGGGAACAAGATGGCGTATACTTCGTGTAATTTATTCTGGCTCAGAGTCTGTTGAACGTGGATTGGCTGTGCATACTTGTTAACAAAGAAGTGGGTTTACACACACGTTTTACGACAACATCTATCTTTTGTTTCTTCTTGTGCAACTATGAATGATGAAATGATGAAAATTGAATGAATAAAATTTATTACAAAACTGAGTGATAGTTAAGTTATATTCAATAACCAAGTAAGAAGTCCTTTCTTGAATCTTCAGAATAACATAAAATGTTCATCCAAATGTTCCTTTATCACTAAAGTTTCTCTTGTCTGGTCTATTATTTCAGAACTGTGTTCTCATCATTACACACTAGTCACTTTGCTTTGACCACTCACAAGGTTTCTGGAATTTTGTCATAGAATACTTAACATTAAAGTTCTGTAACTGTCCTCTATGAATATACACAGCAGGATCAGTTGCAGTTCTTGCACTAGACCACCAAGCATTGATGGGGCCTAGGACTTGAATCTAGATAGCAATTTCTGATGCTTCTGTGTTGGTCCAGGAATGCAAAATTGATCTAGGATTCTAGACCTCTGATGTACTCGTAGTATGACACGAATGAACATGGAGACAATATGTGACAAGGGGCTAGCCTTTGGTCATAGCTTCCACAAGCCTACGTTCGCCTTTCACAATCTGGAGTGCCAAGCCCATTATTCCAGTATAATAACTTTAATTGATCACTCCTACTGACATTCCATGATAAACGTTGGTATGCATCAAATTCCTTTAAACATTCACAACTCAATGTCAGTTCAGTCCTCTGGTCTGATCCTGATACATAGTCTAACACAATAATATGCAATAAAACAAATTACATACCCTCTCAGGATAAGTGCAAAGTACAGAACAGACTCGGTTTGGTGATGGATGAGCTGCACGGCAAACAGATGTTAAAGTTATAGCTTTGACAAGCGTCTCCTTCCTTCAGTCTATCTATCTTCTGCTGTCTGTTCTAAGGTTTGAAATTTCCGCTGCTGACCTTTTTATAGTGAGAGAGCGGGCGTATCGGTGACACTGTTTTTCAGACTGTGTATGTTTGCAGATTCGAGCGAGTTTGTGTTAGCTGGGTCCATAAATCTTCTTCATGCTTCTCAACCCTGTTATCCGTGACTTTTATCTATATATCCTTTTACTTTCCATAACTTCTGCTTTCCTTTTATATAAAAGTTGTCCATAATTGGTTCCGACTTCGATTTATATCAAATTTTTAAAGACGTAATCTACGCAAGCACCCATTTATGAATGGCTGTACCTTTTTAGTCGTTGTTTTTGTTTTCTCCATGTTTCAGAGCCACACAATAGGACTGTCTTGATATTTGATTTGAAGATTCTTATTTTTATGTTGCACTTGATATCACTTAATTTCCATATGTTTCCCACTGCCTTGAAAGCTTCTCTTGCTTTTGTAGAAATCCCCTAAATGTTTAATTTATTTAAGAGTCGTCCTTTATGATGAAAGATTCTCAGACACAGTGTTCGCATGAATGCACTTCATTCATTAATTAAAAGATTCTCAGACACAGTGTTCGCATGAATGCCCTTCATTCATTCATCAAAAGATTCTCAGACACAGTGTTCGCATGAATGCCCTTCATTCATTCATTCATCAAAAGTTAATTTTACTTATGTTCCTTTCACTCCCTATACATCCAGAGAGCCGGACTTCTTGTGTAGACATTACTTCTTCTTCTTCGTTCACCCTCAGATGTCAGCTTGAATAAGTTTAAAGAAAGCAGTGGTTAGCCTGAGGCTGTTGATATCTCCGTAGATTTTCTCCAGGAATGGTACTGGTGATGGCCATATGCGTTTTCTCTGTTCCTCATATGTTGGGCACCTTTGAAGCAGATGTTCGGCAGTCATTTTATCGGTGCCACAGTCACACTCATCAGTAGTTCCTATCTTTAATTTGTTGAATAGATGGTATCTCAATCTGTTATGACCTGTGCGAAGTCTGAAGATTACCAATATGCAATAAAGCAAATTACATACCCTCTCAGGATAAGTGCAAAGTACAGAACAGACTCGGTTTGGTGATGGATGAGCTGCACGGCAAACAGATGGTAAAGTTATAGCTTTGACAAGCGTCTCCTTCCTTCAGTCTATCTATCTTCTGCTGTCTGTTCTAAGGTTTGAAATTTCCGCTGCTGACCTTTTTATAGTGAGAGAGCGGGCGTATCGGTGTCACTGTTTTTCAGACTGTGTATGTTTGCAGATTCGAGCGAGTTTGTGTTAGCTGGGTCCATAAATCTTCTTCATGCTTCTCAACCCTGTTATCCGTGACTTTTATCTATATATCCTTTTATTTTCCATAACTTCTGCTTTCCTTTTATATAAAAGTTGTCCATAATTGGTTCCGACTTCGATTTATATCAAATTTTTAAAGACGATCGACACAGCAGTTTTCATCGTTCGGGCACCTTTACCTTCAATTATCTCCAAAAGTAATACACACAGTCACTACTCCCTAGGAATGAATATAGCTGGTCTTATCCCTCAAAAAACGAAATCACTGTCATTACTTTCTGTCGCTTCATTCACTTGAACGACACACGAATACATTTTATTCAAACACACTTTCCTTTCCTCTTGCAGAACGCCATTGTAAAAACCGGTTCGTCTACATGCGAACTTCGCGGCTTTTGATTGGTTGCTCATATTTCTTTTCATTCTATCATAACATTTATGAATGTCTGTACCTTTTTAGTCGTTGTTTTTGTTTTCTCCATGTTTCAGAGCCACACAATAGGACTGTCTTGATATTTGAGTTGAAGATTCTTATCTGTGTGTTGCACTTGATATCACTTAATTTCCATATGTTTCCCCCTGCCTTGAAAGCTTCTCTTGCTTTTGTAGAAATCCCCTAAATGTTTAATTTATTTAAGAGTCGTCCTTTATGATGAAAGATTCATTCATTAATTAAAAGATTCTCAGACACAGTGTTCGCATGAATGCCCTTCATTCATTCATCAAAAGATTCTCAGACACAGTGTTCGCATGAATGCCCTTCATTCATTCATTCATCAAAAGTTAATTTTACTTATGTTCCTTTCACTCCCTATACATCCAGAGAGCCGGACTTCTTGTGTAGACATTACTTCTTCTTCGTTCACCCTCAGATGTCAGCTTGAATAAGTTAAAAGAAAGCAGTGGTCAGCCTGAGGCTGTTGATATCTCCGTAGATTTTCTGCAGGAATGGTACTGGTGATGGCCATATGCGTTTTCTCTGTTCCTCATATGTTGGGCACCTTTGACTTCTGCTGAGCTGGTAATACAGATCATTTTTTGTGTGGCCTGGATGCTCTTCTTCCCACTTGTGCCTGTACTTGCGCGTGATAAAACTTTTGGATTCCTCATAGGTTATATTTGTGTCAAGTTGAGGAAGTTTTCCCCCTTCCTTTGCCAATCTGTTAGCCTCTTCATTTCCAGGGATGTTGCAGTAAGAAGGAATCCACTGTATCACGACTCTTTTGTACTGCTGACATAGTCTGTGAAGTGTTACTCTTAGGTCATCCAGTTCAGCATTACTTTGACAGACATTACTAAACAACAGCGAACGAGAAGAAGAAGAAAGCTCCCTATGGAGCATGGAACCATCACTGTAGCAGGCCCGCTTGCTACAACAACAAAAACACCTTCACCAGAGTATTCATATTCACTTGCAGTGGCAGTTTCTGCAGTAATTTGTTTGACATGATGAGTTTGTCAGAATCATGAGCAACCTCATAGTAGTCGCGTCTTACGACATGCGTGAGGCAGCAGTAGATTCTTTCTTTGTCAACCTCACGGAGACCCCAGGAACTACACGGGATGTGTATGCAGTTGGTACCTAGTATTGTTTCTATGTGTTGTTATTGTTTCAACTATAGCTGCTGGATCTTGTCGTACTTTCATGGCCAGTGCCACGTTGAATAATCACTGGCATTATCTACTTTGTCGATCTAGGCCAGCGTGGTCCAACTGCAGTCCTGCGTGCCAATTGTGGCCCGCGCTCATACAAATCTTTAATTACATGGTATAATTCATAATTTTGAGATAGACTTAAAACTGCTGCTGCAAAGCAATGTTTTACTGCCTAAGGTCAGCATTCGAAACCGTCCGACTGATATTGGTATCTAGACTTGTTACAGAAAATCCACACACCTCAAACTTCCCATTAGGAGGTAAGAATAAAACTAAAATTATTTCAATAGAAATTCAATGCTCAGTATAATTTTTATTGTATTTTATTTTTAATTTCGCACACTTTGATTTTCATCCATTTTTCACTGAGCTTTTATTTTCAATAATTTTATCATGCGCGGGCGCACATTAAATTTTTGGTTAATGTGGCCCACCCTGATCTAAGCTTTTCCTGTGGCTTTTCTGCCATTCTGAAACTTTGCTGAGTTGGTGTAATGAACTCCATTTTCTGTCTTGAGTATGATATCCTGGCTTTGCATGCATTACAAAAAATATTGAGTGCCAGTCGGTGTCCATTTTTTAGGGCGAAGGAAGAGATAAATACAAAAAGGGAGGTGGGTGCTGAATTGTTAATTTTATGCATTTCTATTTCGTCCCTCCTGTTTCCAAATTAATTTCTCTACAGTTTTGCTGTACATGCATGACTAGTTGGAATTGTTTTAAGCCTGTGTTCGTTTGTCGATGCTTCTGTTGAGAACGTGTTCGGAATATCATTGACGGGTGCGGTAGGTCACGGCCCATGGCTCTGACTATGTCGCCACCGGTGCTGGAGGCCAGAAATGGAATGGGTGGTGGTTATTTTTCAGTTAAACGTTGTCTTCTAGGTCTGAAGTTTAGATCTCAGTCTGCTGCTGACAGGGCAGAGTGCCATCTTTTGGGTGGAAGGTTATTAGAGTACACGATGCAGTTCATATAAAGCGTAAATCAGTTCTATCTACCGGGCCACAGGGTGTTGTATATTTGGATATGTGCACTAATATAACCGACGGACATTGTGTCTAGGTTGAACGGGCGCGCCTAGCAAAAACGAGGCTAAATTTTTATTTAAAAAAGAAACAAATTAAATTAATTGTCACATTTTTATATTCCATGTGTTCGCTGAACACTGAAGAGGTACGGGCAGCGTTGACGTGGCTGGCTGTCCTTTTCATGACAAGTCCTTTTCAGGGCTTCATTGTGCTAGCAGATAGATACTATTAGCCCTTTTCAGGACGTAATATCTGTTAACGATGTAGGCCTACTTCAGTTAACAGAGTTAAGTTATTTTCGAATGACAAATTACTTTCCGATTCAACCAACGGACTTAGGTCGAAGTTGAAAAGGGCGTGCCCCAAGAAGGCAAAACCCACAAGGAAAAAAAAAAAAAGTAAATTGGTTGCAGTTTTCGCATCTGATTCCAGTTCACTTCGCGATCTCTTTGTCTCATGTTGCGTTCTCTGAACACTGAGGAGGTACGGGTGGCATTGGCGTAGCTAGCAGTTCTTTTCATGGCTTCATTATGCTAGTAGATAAGTACTATTAGTCCCTTTCCGGACACAACATTTATCAGCGCTGCAAGAGCTAGCAGTCCTTTTGAGGGCTAGCTCTTTTCAGTTCTTCATGACGCTAGCTGCTAGAAGCTAGTAGTCCTTTCGGGGGCATAGTTTTTATCAACACTACACTTCAGGTGACAGTTATTTTTTAATGGCATTTGCGTTCTGATATAAACATAGGTTGAGAGAAACGTGCCTTGCCACAAGAAAGGCAAACCCTAAATGGAAATAAACAGTAAATTGGTAGCTGTTGATCTGATACATTGTATGTTTCTTTCCCAGAATACTCTGCCAAAAACTTCTCGTTCATCACTTGATGTTACGCCGTCCTTATGTAGTCAATAAATTATATATTTTGAACCGTTGAAATGACAAAGGTAGTCATATAGCAGATACTGCCATAAGGGAGCGAAGCGTTAGAGACTTCACTATACTAGGTCTAGCGTATAGAGTTGGGTGTGACCAGTTCCCTTCCTCACTGTCTGTTCCTTCCCTAACTCAAGAGCACAGTTAGGTACCCATTAACAGCTAGCTGGGTAGGCTGGAGCGTGGCGATACAGTGCATTGAACCCGACACCTTTGCCGCGAGAGACCAGCTAAAATCGAAACAGTTAACGCTAAAAGAGCTTGGCGCTACCGGGCCATAGCCAAAGTTTCTGGTACCTAAAACCGGCCCTGACTATAGATTTTGAGGTTGTGAGGACTTATTCATTACAATTATAGTGCTTGGTAAGATTTCCAAGCTGTACTTACAGAGTTGGAGAACATACTCATACAGTTAAAGGATGTACTCTTGAAGATTTATAGACAGAACTCATAACGTTTTTTCTCAGTGTTGTCGTCACGATTTTTTTTCAGTGCATAGTACTTCATTTGTAGGACGTACTGATAAAGACATTTAAATAAGAAACTAGTTTTGTTGATGTTCTGTTTAGGTTATACTTTGCGTGAGCGTCCAGTTGGCAGAATGGTTAGACCGTTGGTCTCTAGCGGCAAAGGTGTCCGGTTTGATTCACAGTATCGACACGCTCCAGTCTACTCAGACGTAAATGGGTACTCGACTTTTCTCTTGAGTTAGGGAAGGAAACGGCAGCGAGTAAGGGAACTGGTAATCTCCTGTAATCTTCCCTGTTGTCACAATAGATTTCATCTTTCTTCTTCTCATAACGTGCCCGAAGAACATCAAATGCTTCCATCTAACGTGACTAATAAGTTTCTTTAGCGCGATGGCCTCTGTCATGGAATCCTCATTGCTGTTTTTAAACTGCCCATTGTCTTTTTAACATTCTCCTTTTAAAACCACATCTCTAACGCCTGCAGTGCGTTTCCTGTTTGTTTACTAATCGTCCATGACTCAGTACGTCAGTATTGGCTCTATATAACACTGAAGAACTCTCTTTCTGACTTCCACTGACCAAGAGGTATTGCATATAATACTTATAATTGGATGGAATGCAGCTTTTTCCTGGGCTATTCTACTTTTTACCTCTGAGATGCATGGACCATCCGATGTTGCTAACGTACCTAGGCATTTAAATCTATTTAACTTGTTTTGAACCTGCTCCATTTACTTTGATAGTGCATTCTGGAGATGGCATTTACTTTGAGATGATTAATACTTTCGTCTTTTTACTATTACGGCTAAGGTCTTAATTCTCACTTTCTGCCGTTCCCAATGTGCCATCGCAAACAGAAAGCTTACTCATTCACTCCATTCCCTTTTCGCTCCTAATGGAGCATGAAACCACCACTGCATCTGTAATATACACATAATCTTACTTACTTACTTAGTCGTTCCTCTTCTACCGTGAGGTGTAGAAGTTTGTAAGAGAGAGCGCCATACTATTCTATTGGCTGTCTTCCTCCTGGCCTGGTTCCATTCTAGTCCTCGGTTCTTCAAAGATTGTCTAATGTTGTCCTCCCAGCGGACTTTGGGTCGTCCTGGAGGTCTGGATCCCTGGCTCTTAGTTTCCCATGCTTGCCGTGGTAGCCGATCTTCTCCCATTCTGCAGACACGGCCAAACCATCTGTCGTACAGTAGGTTAATTGGTTTATTGGGCCCAGTCTAGGTAAAGAGTAACGGTTGACTGATACACGAGAATGTATAGAAAAAATAGATTTCACAGGTGGTGGGTTGAGGGAAAGATATGTCTCTGGAGTGAGTAGGTTTCTCTCATCCAGCCTATCCATACAATTGTGCTTTGTTACAAGACAGTCTTTGCCCCCCTATCTAAAATAAGAACAGGTTACTCTACACACACACAACAATATGTGACAACAGGACACACACAAACGTGAAAAAAACTAAGGATAAAAGGGTATGGATCTGACCAACACACAAAGTTAAGTTTTCTTGTTGTTTATTATCACTAAACTGTTTACAACATCAATTACCCAAAGATATCAAGAAAATCATTTACATATAGAGGAAATAAAGAAGAATGGTGCGCCTTCACCGTATAAAGGAAAATAACCCAAAGAAAATATTAACCCAAAGGTTGAAGGTTAGCACTAGGTTTACAGAATAACACTATTGGTACAATATATGACCAAGTAAAGTAAACAAACTCAAACCACCAAACATTAATAGATAATTTCCAGCAACAATAAAATCAACACACGCTCTCTCATTCATGTGGCCACCTCTCACACTCTTACCTATTTTGTATTCTTCCCTTGGGTCTGTGGTATCCCTTGGTAAATTTATTCCACGAACATAATCCCTATTTTTACTGTTGACTAATGTATCACCCCAGCTGTCGATGAAAGAAATTGGCCCCAGTTCATCCCCCCCCCCCCCCAAAAAAAAAACAACAACAAACTAATGAGGTGAACGCCGAATAAATTTACTTCCACGATGAATTCTGGTGACGATATAAGTCCTAAAGGGTTGTCTTCGCTGTTCTAAACAACTAGCACTGTTCCTCCGATGGGTGCACAGGGGAATGTAAGTATAGACACAGGAACTACAACTGAATATTATCGTTGCGACAACTCTTGCAGTGTTCAGGGCGGGCGGGGGAAAACAGGCTTGTTTCCCGCTCGTTCTGGAACTTCTATCTGGATATAGGGTTACTACAAATATTGAATGGTGAGAATCCTTGGTGTTTACCGTTTTAGGAGAGGGGAACATTCTAGAAAATCTGGAAAAATACGGTTGCTACAAATGTTACAAATGATGATGATGGATTTTCTATCGCTCGACTCTTTGCCAGATCGCCAGTTCTGCACAGTGTACTTTCGCCACACTACACGTCTAATGCCGATCAGAAATCACCAGATGTGTCCACTTTGAATTTTGAAAAAACAAAACAAAAACCTAGATATCGGAGATTTGGGCTATTTGCGGGCTACTTTGGGCGTTTTGGGGCGAGATCTATGTGGCTCTCTTAAATTAATGAAGGAAAATGACACCTAGATGGGACCAAAGAAAAAAAAAGAAAAAAACCAAGATCTAGGACCTAGGTGAATCCACCTAGGAGTGGCAACGCTGCATATGTCGTTCTGCCCCGTACATAAATAAACGTCCCAAAAGACTGGCGGCGGGGAACACGGCAGAAGTGAAAATAAATCTGATCGGCACACCATAAATCACGTGGAACTGACAGTAACTGTGTCGGATGCCATTACGATCTTGAGACATCTCGCAATCCGCTCTACTTTCCAACCAGGTAACCAATGACGCACATGCTACTGGTAGCAGACGACGGCCAGTTTTAGATGACAGGACATCGACCTTGATCAACATTCCTCACACAAGAGCATACACGATTTACAGGTAAAGCCTGCTCCAAGCAATATATCCTTACCAGGGACGTATTTGGCATCCGGTGCAGATCGTACCTTTGGCAACACCCCCTAAATAAATACAGAAAAATATATAATGCTTGCCAGTAGCTTTTAAACACTACGGTACTATCGTAAGAGTTGTCTAATGAAACTTCCTTCATGGCTGTCACCCGGGACGGACCGCCCCCTTGCTTCTCCCACCTTTAGCACGCCACTGTTCCTAACCACTGGCCCGTGCCAGCTGTAAGGACCCCGGCAGGACTGTCATTAACTATGAATTTATAATGTTCATGAACATGTGACTAATTATGTGGCTTATTAATCTACAATATGCGCATTAAACAAAAGTATTTACTATCATTGATAGCTTACTGTTTTCAGTAAAGCGATGGAGAAATTTGCGACACCTCTAAAAAGGGTCATGCGTTTCCTTAAAAAAATAATAATAAAAAAACGTAACAAATAAAAAAAAAAGTTAAACAAGTAAAGAAAAAAGTAAGTTTAATGGATCCACTTTTATTATATTATTTATGCACATTTGCCATGACGTAGTGAAACTTGAGAGTAGACTGTTGAGCTCTTCTGTGACGTTTACTGCAGATAAACAACCATGCTTTGTAGATGACGTACTAAGACCAGCCAACCGTTGTTGAGGACAAGACAGTTTAAAGCTTAAAGAAATACCCTAATTTCTGGAATGCAAAAGAATGTCCGCTGCTCTTGCGTGAATTCCAGATCTAGATCTCTGAATGCACGCTGCTTTTGCGTGTATTCCAGATCTAGATCTCTGAATGCACGCTGCTCTTGTGTGAATTCCAGGGTTAGATGGAAGCATTTGATGTTCTTCGGGCATGTTATGAGAAGAAGAAAGATGGAATCTATTGTGACAACGGGGAAGATTACAGGAAAAAAAGATATATTACAACATAGACTGGAAAGTTTGACGTCAGGGCGTTTAAAAAGTCAGCAACAGAATTGATAAACAGTACTGGAGACAGGAAGTTGTGGAGGGACATGATCAGCTACACCATCAGGCATGGTCCTTGAAGAAGAGAATACAATGGGAACAGTGGTATTTTGAAGATGCATTAATGAAGGAGAATGGTGGGAAGCTGACAAGGAAATCAGTAACATGAACTTAGCTGTGAATGTTTCTTATATTAATTTATTCTAGATCCCTGTTTCGAACCGGGAACCTTGCCGCGAGAGACAAGCGCTCTAACGACTCTGAAATTTGTATCCCGCATACGGTGTTGTGCAGTGAAGAGAGATCAGCAAGATACGCGACGTCGACCTACGCGGACTTGAAACCAATTGGAGTTTAAGCCTTCCCGTTTAATATAATCAGGTAATCTTGAATACCCACAGTAATTACTTTGCGTTCAATTCAGTTAAGTTTTTAAATGTGTCCAGTGGCTTGTGAATTTATGGTAAGAGTTAACTGTCGTGAAATATTCTAATCCACATATATAAATTATCAGGTAAATGTAAAGCCTAACAAATAAATTTAATAAAAGGAAAGAAGAATGGTAAAGAACAGTGCTGTCACAATGACTGTACTCGAAATCTCCCTTGTTTTCTCATTCGTCTACAAATTGTAACGTTTCACGTTGATAGTAAAAGCCTACTGCTTCAATACCAACTTTCTACGATAAAATATGTACTCCATTTCTAAGAAAAACCTTGAGATACGCAAGATGACCTAGATTTGAGATTCCATTCATGTCTTTTTATACACTACGTTACCTAAAACGAAAGACAGATGGACTAAAGATAGAAAGAAGGGAGGGGCTGAAAGCATGCAACACTAAACACGCGTCTCGCTACACAATTACTACCATCACGCGTGTAAGGCCACAAGCACTAGCTTTTTTTCAAATCGACAGTGATAAAAAACACTACACACAAGAGAGTTAGGTTTTAAAAAACTTACAAAACGCTTATTAGGAAACATGACATTCTACTGTTTTATGTCTAAAATCCTGACATTAGTCTGACAGTACAGCAGGACAGGTGGCGGTTCTAAACATAAAAAATAAAAAAAAACTACACGACTATCCTGGAAAATACATATTTTGAACGCAGCCCCTTAGCCCCATTAAATTTATATATTTTGGGTTCCTTAGGACTTGCTGACAAATAATATGTTAAACGTTACGCAAATAGTCTAGGAATTACCAAATTATAGCCAAAAGAAATAGTGAGGGATGTCAGACAACACCCAAATCAGAATCGCTCAGTGGCAGATTTTCAACACACCATTGTACGGAAATATGCTGACATGTTACCTCCTATTTGATTGGCGGAAAATAAATGTAAGGCTAAACACGATTAGTCGGACTATAAATACTACTTCGTTGTTGTTAGGGGAAACGTGAGTAGGAGTACTTTTTTGAAAAGCTGTGTAAACATGGCATGATTGGTTAGACCTGCCAATATAGTCAATTAGAGGCGTCAGGTCAACACCACATTTGCAAATAAACTTACTACAGAACCAGTGCGTTGAGCGCCAGTGCATATTTTTCTAAATAAAAGCCTGGGACATCGGCAGATCGAAATTGTGCTATATTCAGTGCCAGTCAACGTAATTCTGTATTATTTCCATGAATTGTGGTAAGCTTGAAATATTTGATATCTTTTAATGAAAATTGAATGTAAATTGATAATTTATGTCTGTATATATGTGTGGTTCAGTAGCGAACATGAGGTAAAGCCTATATAATGCTCCAGCCTGAACAGAAGGTGTCGGAGGAAAGTAAAACTACATTCAATTGCCAAACAGTACACTGACACCTATATTATTGACTAGAAAGAAATAATGCTGGAATTGCAGAGGCGTAATAACCATTAGGGAGGAATTTACTGGTGAAAATTGTTTCAGATGAAGATAGCAGTTGGCCTACCGCTCTGAACTCAGTGTTTGTTATGTATTGTGCTCAGAGTAGAAATAGAGTATAAATTAGTTCTGAAGTAGGAGGTACAACCTTCTTGTTTCAGGGACTGTGGTCCTAAAGTTATTGAGCAGCACCTGGTCAGAGCTTTGCTGAATCCAGAGGCGGACAGCATACTCCTTGGTCCATATAGCAAACAGTGAGGTGTCTCCAGAACACAGGGGAGCACTCGAGCAGAGGAGTCTTTTCCTGCCGCCATCACGAAAGATAAGCCTATGTGGCCAGCGGAGCTCAACATTATGTAACCCCATCTTAAACTGACATTGTGTAAAAATAAGAGGGGAAATTAATTGTTTTAATGAACGGAACTGAGAACATCTCCAATACTAGTTCCAACAGAAACAAACACTTGAAGTCATGACAAATAACAACATACCTTGAAAAAACAAAACCAGTATTACCTCATAGTACCACTACACAACTGACACACATAAGATAATATTAATAAAATATGTCACTACAAGATTCATATTGATAAATTCTGTACATATAACTTGTAATTAAAATTGATTGTGATTCCTGGTTCACTTTGTATTTGAATCAGGACACCTATATATTAATGAAAAGTACTTAATACATATTGATATTTGAAAATTTACCAGTGACTCATTTAAGATAGTCTCATAGAGTGTTATATGTATGTGAGTGTCAAACTGTTGTCAAGTGTGGTGGAATAAATTAAATTGTTTATCTGTCTGTTATTGTTGTGACTTACACTTTATCATTTACAAAACCCTAGACATTCAACGTAGTCATCACAATATTCCAGAATAATTCTGACTGAGGTATAAATATGTGGTAGCAAGTAAGGTCATCTGTAATACACTACACTTATTAGATACAGATACCTTCACAGCTGATCTCAGTCAGTACACTAAGTCCCCTATAAATATTTATAATATCCCACTTTACCACATTAACTTAGATGGAGAGTAAGGAATATCGACTGATGTTATGTCGTGTGTGACCACGTGTTTAATGGAAACACCAGTAACTAACCCGTCAAAGGAACGACGGTCAAAGAATTATGGTGTGCGATTTAAGTCTGGTGTCCTGAGAAAAGCACCATTTCTCCTATTTCCATTTTCTTTATTTCCAGTTTCTTCCGCCGAACAAGTTAGCCCGTCAGCATACACAAACACAAGTAGTATTTTGTTTACGCAATGTGTGCGCTCCCGAGACCCTCGCATAAACAGAAATCGCGTAAATGGAGCATGTTTTTCTCATTCAAATACATGTAAAGTAATGGGAACGCGTTAATGCAATATCGTGCATAATAATAAAAATAAACACATGTAATAAAAACAGTTGAAATTAACACATATAATTCATATTAAGTACATGTACAGAAAGCATCATTGACAGATTATTAAACATTGACAGGGGCAAGACCATTACCGTCTTCATTATATTTTAATTCAACGAGGCTTGGGGTGGTGAATCATCTGAATGAAAAGCAGACGATACAGGAATGAATTGTTTCCAGAAGAAGGTGTTCAGAGTTGTTTGAGTTAGTGAATTTCTCTACTCACGGAGGGATTCTTTGTAGGGAGCAGCACCTTCCATCATTTACCTCCCGACCATGAAGCTCCTGTCCATGTTTGAATCATCTTCTTTAAAGATCATAAGGCAGGATTCAAGAAGCTTCACTGTAAGTTGGTACTGGCTGGTGCAAGTTGCTGTGTCCTCTTCTTCTTCCTGTGTGATCTTCTTCCTGTGTGATCTTCTTCCTGTGTGATCTTCTTTATGTGTGATCTTCATCTTCCTGTGTGATCTTCTTCTTCCTGTGTGATCTTCTCCAGAGCCGACAACTCTTCATTGTTCAGTTCTACTTTCAGAGATTCCAGCAAATTTAAAATTTCATTTTCGTCACCTCCCAAGCCAGGTCTTGGGACCATTTTAACGCCATCCTTAATAACTGTGATACTGTTGTCATCAGTTCAAAAACCTTAAAAGCTATAACAAAATTGAGAGCACAGCGTTTCCCACGCACCATTTATGCATCGTCGAGGAACTTTATTTCATGCAGTCTTTTTTTAAGCGAAAGTGCATCTATTAATAGCGAACGTCTTTCAAAAATCCCTCAAAAAAACATTCAAATTGTCATCATCTAGCTCTCGCTGTTCCATTATCGGGCATATAAAATACTTTTAAAAAATGTCTGAATATTGGGTTGCGTAACTTCGAGTTTTGCATGTAAACAAAATAAAAATGCCTTAAACTTGGTGCGCGTATGTTCGAATTCTCGTAAATGAAACACGCGTAAACAGATCACTACCTGCACTTGGAAAATGTAATTAACAAAAACACAATTATAAAAATGGAAGACAGATGATTGAATGAAAAAAAAAAACTGTGTCGGGAATCGAACGCAGAACGTTTGATTGGAAAGCAAAACGGTATTGGATGAGTTTTGAATAATATACCAAAATAAAATATAGTGAACCGCCCATAACCTTTAACTCCATTTTGATGTCATTAACTTTTCATATCTTTCTATTAACCCCGATCACTTCGGCATGCCTAGCTATCAGTTCACAATTTAGATTACTGGTGGGAAGTATTGGCAGAATTGAAATTCGAGTATTAATATTAATGGATTTAGCGAAATGACCACGAGGACAAGTAGATTATATGCACGCACGTTCATGCGTAAAACAACCCATTAATTCTAACTGACCGTCGATGTGAACCATATATATATATATATATATATATATATATATATATATAAATATATATATATATATATATATATATATATATATATATATATATATATATGGGAGCCGCGCTGGTGTAATGGCTTCGGCGTTGTACTGGCGACCAGGTGTTCATGGTTCAAACCCGGGCGTCGGCGTTTGAAGAAATGTTTACGGCCGGAAATTTGAGCCTCAACGGCTCCTGTGATAAACCCAGCCTCGCAATGACATGTCATTGGGCCGAAGGGCTGAAAGCCCAAGTGCCGCTGGTTAAGAAAAAAAAAAAAAAAAAATATATATATATATATATATATATATATATATATATATATATATATATATATATATAATTAAGACTGTATGAGAGCTGTGTACTTTCTGTGCTTCTCTTACTTACTTACTTAGTCGTTCCCTTTCTACCGTGAGGTGTAGAGGTTTGGAAGAGAGAGCGCCAGACTATTCTATCGGCTGTCTTCCTCCTGGCCTGGTTCCATTCTAGTCCTCGGTCCTTCAAAGATTGTCTAATGTTGTCCTCCCAGCGGACTCTGGGTCGTCCTCGGGGTCTGGATCCTTGGCTCTTTGTTTCCCATGCTTGTCGTGGTAGCCGATCTTTTCCCATTCTGCAGACATGGCCAAACCATCTTAGTTGGGACTGTTCTACTTGGGTCTGTAGGGGGTGGCATTTTAGGCCTTGACGTATCGTCTGGTTGCGTACCATGTCTCTTCTTGTTACTTCAACCACCTTCCTCAGATACCTCATTTCTGAGGTTTGGATCTGGCTTTTATGGGTTGTAGTCATTGCCCATGACTCGCATCCATATGTCAAGACTGGGACATAGGTGGAGCGGTATACAGCCATCTTCGTTTTCTTACCAACCTCTCTCTTGCTGAGGAATCCTCGATTTATGGCCTGAAAAAGTCTCCCAGCTGCTGCTTTTCGAGTGGCCAACTCTTCTTTGATGTCTCCCTTTCGGTCTATAATAGCTCCGAGGTATTTAAAGTGGTCGACCTGCTCCAGGACCTGTTCTCCCAGCTTAATCTGATGTCTTCTTTCTTCTCGTGATATCACCATGGATTTTGTTTTAGAGCTGCTTATGGCCATCCCTCTCTTCTCCAGCTCTTCCTTCCAGACTTGCAGGTTGGATTGGAGATGTGCCTCTGATTTAGCAATCAGGGCAACATCATCAGCAAATGCCAGCTCTGAAATATAGACCTGTCTCATCTTCCAGTACCCCACTGAATACTTTCTTGTTCTCTCCTTACATGCCTTGATGACATCGTCCATAAGGAGTATGAAGAGGGTAATTTCTGCAAGAACTTGTAGAAGCTCTGTAGAAGCTCTGTATAGCATGAATCAGAGGTGCTGGAATATTCTTCCTTGCCAAACAGTCCCAAAGTTTGCTCCAAGGGACCCTGTCAAACGCCTTTTCCAGATCTATGAAACAAAGATGGATCTCTCTCTTATACTCAAGGGCCTTTTCACTCAGCTGTCTGAGTGTGAAGATTAGGTCTTGAGTACTTCGGTTTGCTCGGAATCCGCACTGGACCTCATCCAATTGTGGCTCAGCTAGGCGTCGGAGTCTCTGCTCTAGGATTCTAGAGTAGATTTTCCCAGGGACACTGAGAAGGGATATGCCTCTATGGTTTCCACACTGTCGATTGTCACCCTTTTTGAAAATTGGTGTTATGATGGCGATCTCCCAATCCTTTGGTATGGTCTTGTTGCACCATGCTGCCTGTAGGACCCTTAGGAGTAACAGGTCGCCTGATGCTCCCATGTACTTAACCATTTCTGGTGTTATACCATCATGCCCTGCTGCTTTGCCCATCTTGATTTTCTCCAGTGCTGCCTTCAGTTCTTCCATCTTTATGTCATCTTCATCACCATTGGTTTCCTCTTCTGTGCTAGTGGTTATCATTTCTGATGTTTGACCTTGCTCACCATCAAGGAGTTCTGAGAAATATTCTTTCCATCTTCCCATTACTTCCTTCGGGGCAGTAAGCAATTTGCCTTGCTTGTCCTTTATAAATTTGAGAGGGCATTGTTTTTCCTTCCTCATGTTCTTTGGGGTCTTATAGAACAATTTCTGGTTTTCTTGTGCATCTTTTTCTAGCTTTTCTCCAAATTCTTCCCAGGACTTCTGTTTTGCTGCTAGCACTTTGTTGTTTACTTCTGTTCTGAGTGTCACATATTCTCTATATTTTTCCATTTGTCCTGTTGTGTTTTTAGCTCCTAAGTATTGTTTCCATGCCATTTTCTTCTCTCTATGGTGCGGAATGTTGGAGAGTAACAGAGAAGGAAATGTCGAAACTGTCCTCCTTCCACACAATCTGCCTAAGGAAAGTTCTCCGAATCTTTTGGCCAAACACCATCAGCAACCAAGAACTACTTATTCGGAGTAACCAGAAGGACATGCACACCATCATAGCTGGCAGACGCTGGAGTTGGGTTGGCCATGTCCTCAGAAGGGACCCTGATACCATCACAAGAACAGCTATGCTATGGACCCCCGAGGGAAAGCGAAAGAGAGGCTGACCAAAAACAACTTGGCGGAGAACTGTGGAAGCTGAGATGCAAAGAATGAACCACAGTTGGGGCACTGTACGAAGGATGGCCGCCGACCGAGCAAAGTGAAATCAATTTGTTGCTGCCCTACAAGACGCCACCAGGCGTGATGGCCGCTGACTGCTTTGACGGTTGGCGGTTATGGATCAAAGAAGAAGAAGATATATATATATTTATTTATTTATTTATCTGTTTGCGTCAATCCTTTAACTGTGCGGCGAGTCCTATCATGCAACACTGTTCGTATTATCGTTATGTATGTTCGATGTTTCGTATATGTGAATATGAGGACGAAATGCAGGGTCCTTCACGAAGAAATGCTTAATGAACTATTTGAGATAGCTGGGGTGTGTAGAGTCTGTTTTGTTTACTGTTGAAGTCGATGTTGACTGTGCTGCATACATGGTGCATGGGTTGTGATAATATGGCACGGTTAACGATTGTCAATATAGTTGATTTAACTGTTATCAACATCAGTCGGGCTTACATATAGCCGACACGAATTCAACATTATGAAACAAGAATGTAGTCTTAAGTACTGACCACAACTGGCGAAAGGATGTAAGTCGAGTCCATTTCTTGACGAAGACGCGGACAATTTATTACAGACGTTAGTATACATTCAAACGTAGTATTCATAAGCATGCATCAACAATGTAGATTACTTCTTTGATATGACAGTTCATATTGTTCTCATTCTTTCCATTTTTATTAATCATGAACTTGATCAACATTTTACAATAAGGACCGACCGTTCAAGGACGGTGACGACCTTCATGGTAATAATTTCTTCTTGGCTTTCTTGGAGCCTACACGCCCCGACGGGCTTCTGGAGTGATCCATAAATACAATAGTAATCTATTGTTCTTTGCTTCTGTTCTGAGTGTCACATATTCTCTATATTTTTCCATTTGTCCTGTTGTGTTTTTAGCTCCTAAGTATTGTTTCCATGCCATTTTCTTCTCTCTTATTTTCTCTTTGACTTCCTCTGTCCACCAAGGCGTCCTCTTTCTCTGGTTCCCAAGTCGGACTTCACCGCATGCTTCTGCAGCAGCTGTCTTTATGATATCCTTGAATTTATTCCAGAGGGTTTCCAAGTCATCAGGTCGTTCTTCTGTGTTGCTCACTGCTGTAGCAATAAGCCCCTGATATCTGGTCTTAATTTCTGGCTCTCTCAGCTTGTAGGTCCTAATGCTCATTTCTCCTGCTCGTTTACTTGGTTTCTTGCGTGATGTTGGGCAGTTCCTAGGCTGAGCAACTCTTTCAGTTGTTCGTTTGATTGTTAGCAGGTAGTGATCACTTCCAATCTCTGGCCCCCTCCAGACTCTTGCATCTCGGACATATCTGAATGAGCTTCTCCGAACAATGGCATAGTCGATCACTGACTTCTCATTCTTGGTTGGTTCACATCTAGTGTATGCATGTATGTGCTTATGGGGGAACTTTGTGTTTGTAATGATCAGATTCTGCTCACTGCAGAATCTAAGGAGTCGCTTTCCATTGTCATTGAGAGTATCTTCTCCATATCTTCCGATAACTCCACCCCATCTAGCATGGTCATTTCCAGCTCTTGCATTAAAATCTATGAGCATGATAACTTCATCTAGGCAGTCATCCACTGTCCTTTGAAGCAGCTCGAAGAATTCCTCCTTGACTTCTGCTTTCTCATCCTCATTTGGCCCATACACTATGACCAGGTTGACTATGGTTTCTCCTTCTTTTAGTTTTACAACCATAATGCGCTCCGAGACAAAGTTCCATCCCTTGATACTATCTTTTTGATTTTGGGCCACAATGCAACCTTAGCCCCCTTTAGCTCTTTCAGATATGGGTACACCACTGTAGAGCAACGTGTTGCCATCGAGATCCATGACTCCTTGTCCTTTTTCCCAAAAGAGTCACTAAGTCATAATGTCTAATTGCAAAACTATCAATAATTTAAGCTAATAATGTTAATTTGTAGTTAAAATGCTATCTCTTTATAACTGTTAAGTTCACTTGATAGAGCTTTAATTTAAAGTTCCAATTATCTACATTTATTCCACAATTGAAAGCTAATAGTAGTAATGCTAATACTGATGCGCTTAAATGTCATTGATAGTCAATATAAATGGAAATAATGTTTTCTTATATTGTATTGTTAGATGAGAATCACCTCACTTAAATGTCACTGATGCAGTAGCAACTTAGTTATGTAATGTATATAGATCCGGTAACGTTAGGTAAAATATCCATATCAATGCGAAATGTCAAAATCCTGTAGTTATATAAATAAGCTACGATTGATTAGTAGGTAATGTAGAGGTGGTACACTCTGTAATGCGTAGCGGTTCTGTAAAATCATGAGGGCATCTGGAAAGTGTGTCAGCAAGAACATTCTCCGATCCAGGAATTGCTCGAATGGTGTAATTGAACGGCTGCAAGGCAATTGCATAACGAGTAGATCTGGATGATTTCAGGTCTTTGTTTTGGAATGCAGTGAGTGCCTTCTGGTCGGTTTCCACAAAGAAATGAGCGCCTAACAGGAAGCGTTGCAGCTTGAGAATGGACCATACCATCGCTAAAAGTTCCTTGTCCAAGACTGAATAATTACGCTCCACAGCTGTGAGCTTTCTTGATACATAAATGACTGGATGCAATGTTCCAGAGTAACACTGTAACAATGACGCCCCGATGCCCACATTGGAAGCGTCGCTGCGAAGAACAAATGGTAGGTCTGTGTTTGGTAAACGTAAAATTGGCACGGATGAAAACAAAGATTTTATTAAGTCTAAAGTGGTATGAGACTCATTGGACCACCGTACAATGTTAGGTGACCCCTTTTTTAACAAATTAGAGAGGGGTGTGGTAACAGTAGACAAATGGGGAATGAATCGCCCATAGAATTGGATTAGTCCCAAGAGACTCCTAACTTGTTTCTTAGTCCTAGGGATAGTGATATTTAAAATTTTAGAAATATTATCTTCCATGTATAGGGATCCGTGACCAACACGATGTCCTAAAAAGGATATTTCATTAAAACCTATACATGCTTTTGATGGTTTAGCTGTCAGATTGTGAAGACGGAGTGTGGACAACAAAGAAGATAATCCATGGACATGTTCATCCCAACAGTCACTGAAAAGACAAATATCATCTAGATATGCAATTATATCAGTGTGGTGAGATAAGATACAGCGCATCATGCGTACGAAAGTAGCAGGAGCATTAACAAGTCCGAAAGGCATAAAATTCCATTGGAAAAGGCCTTGAGGGGTAGAAAAAGCCGTAAGAGGTTTAGCTCGAGCCGTTAATGGTACTTGCCAATAGCCTTTGGATAAATCGAGTTTAGAGAAATAAGTAGATTTAGAAAGTTTTGCAAGTAAATCCTCCAAGAGATGGAGTGGTTCGGCATCAAATTTGGTAACTTATTGAGCCGCCGATAGTCTATACAAAGACGGATATTATTATCCTTCTTTCTTACAATTACCATGTGTTGTAAAACGTGTGTGTAAACCCACTTCTTAGTTAATACACTATGTTGAGATACAAATGTCGAGATACAAATATGCCCCAGTGTTAAAACTCTCTTTCTTTGTGTGTAGTTGTTAACTCATACTGGCTACTAGTTGTTGAATCATGCTTTATTTGCTAAATGATGTGAATGTCCACCAGTGGATAAATGTAGATGTTGGGACTGGTGTAGTAAAGTGTAACGATTGTCAACTCATCAAACCCAGCACAGTTTTGGTCATACAGGTCATCTTGTCCTGGAACGTGATGAGGCTCCGACAAGAATGTGAGTGTAAACAATGAGTGTGTATCTGAATGTCAGTACGCGAATGGTAGAATGATTCGATAGAGTTGACAGGTTGGTAGTACATCACTCATACTCACACTGTTCGAATTCAAGAAGTACTGGAACTACGGTGGTCTTTTTATAACATTTAATGGGACGCACACTTGGACAGTACGTGTATGGTTACAGGAACAAATGTCAACATAGACAGCATAATGTTGATCACAGGAATATCATCTTAAGTTAGCATTCATGCTTGGCAAATATCATAATGGAGCATTCGTAAATAAGCATTCAGCGTTCCATCATGTAAATCATCTGGCTTTACTGACTGGGCACGTCAGACCATAACCAATACATAGGAAGGCTCCTAGACCTAACCTCGTCTAGCGAATATTCCTTCACGTAAAGTTCAATATATATATATTTCATAATATAGGAATCCCAGACATGGGTTCTCACATGTAGCAGTGATCTCTTGGTTCATCGAGCGATAGTACAGGCATCCCTTTTTCTCACTCGATAAATACAAAGTATATGAATTTCAACATGGCTGTTCTCTCTCTCGTGAGCTTCACTCACTATAGAATATAGACCAAAATTAGTCATTCATTAAATGTCCTCATTTCTTCATAGGTTCTCTCATAGAGGTAATTGAATAATATCATACAATCCAGTGCTGATACATAGGAATGTCTTCTTCCTTTGAATGGATATTCTTTTTAAAAGTACCACTGTGCATCTGCTTATCAACAACGATGGCGAAGCCCAAGTTCATAATAAATTGTGGTTTTACCTTTTTATGCGAAATATAACTTTGCCATTCCTTGGCAAAAGAGAATAAACACTGGGGTAAAGTACATACAACATGTCTAAATGATTATCACTTTTCCCCATCCATATATAGATCACTATTTCGGCAAAAAGCCTGCTACAACAAAACTCGGCATCCTCACAGGATGACAGCCATGGATCACACCCCTTGCTAGCGATACTTCCGCTGCATAGCCTTTGACCTTTTCTAGCGACAACCAAATTAGTTCGACTTAGAAATGCAAAGATATCCATATATAAGACAGACTCGTCCTACTCATACAAACACTACGTATAAATTCAGGCCATAGATATACTGAAGCAAGAACAATCTATTCCTACCCAGCCACAGAATAAATCGCAGTAGGCCTAGAGTCGTCTGCGGAGTCCGATCGAAGATGACAGAACTATTTTCAAGGGAAGCAACCCAAAAATGACTTCTCCTTAAGCACTTAAAAAGGAAATACTTTGCTTACAAAATATTTGCGAACATAATAAGAATATAAATGTATTATATTGCAAGATAGTAAAAATTGCCCTTTACAGTCTTACCACACCTCCCGGGAAAAAAAAAAATAATAAAATTTTTTTTTTTTTTAAATACATCTAGGAGCACCGTAGAATAGGCTCACAACGCAAGAATACTGCGCAGATGAAAATATCAGGAATAACTATAATTCCTAATATGACTGGTGAGAATATATATCTCAAAATCTGAGAGAAATTGTTTCCCTACGAATAAATGTTTCCAGGAAGGTGTGATGTACGTATAATACAATTCTGGTAATTATACAATGCATACCAAAAATTCACACTACAATCTTAAATTTATGATTTATGAAGAAACAATCATCAAAGAACAGCGGTGAATTAACATCAATAAACCGCTAAGTAGCGATACCATCATTCTATTATTAAATTACAAATGTGTACCTTAAAAAAGAAACAAAAAATAACTGTTGTAAAGTTATACATATTAAAAAGATCCAATATTTAACAGTTAAGTGGCATCATGTGGGCATCTGGACAGAATGTCCGCCATCACATTTTCTGAACCACGGATAGCTCGTACCAAAAAATGAAAAGGTTGAAGAGCGATTGCGTATCGAGTTGATCTCGAGCTCTTCAAGTTCTTACTTTGGATAGCCGTAAGAGCTTTTTGGTCAGTTTCCACTACGAAATGCGCGCCCAGAAGGAATCTTTGGAGTTTGAGAATTGACCAAACCATTGCCAATAATTCACGGTCTAAAACCGAGTAATTCCTTTCTGCAGCATTAAGTTTTCTGGATATGTACATTACAGGATGCAGAGTTCCAGAGTACTCTTGCATTAGTGCCGCTCCAATCCCAGTGGATGAAGCGTCACTACGAAGAACAAATGTCTTATCTGTTGTAGGTAACACTAAAATAGGTGGTGATGAAAACATAGTTTTGATCTTCTCTAGTGAAGATTGGCATTCATGAGACCAGTGAACCATGTTAGGCGACCCTTTCTTTAATAGTGTAGAGAGAGGTGCCATGATAGAGGACAGATTCGGAATGAAACGTCCATAAAATTGTATGAGACCTAAAAGACTTCGCACTTGCTTTTTAGTCCTAGGGATAGAGATGTTAAGTATCTTAGTGATATTATGGTCTTCTGTCTTCAAGAAACCGTGACCTACTCGATGGCCTAAGAAAGCAATTTCGCTAAAGCCAATACAAGCTTTAGATGGTTTTGCTGTCAGGTTATACTCACGTAGAGTTGATAATAATTCAACTAATCCTGAATAGTGATCTTCCCAAGTATCGCTGAAAAGACAGATGTCGTCTAGATAAGCAATGACATCTGACCGATACGATAGGATTCGACGCATCATGCGTACAAATGTAGCTGGTGCGTTCATAAGGCCGAAAGGCATAAAATTCCATTGGAAAAGGCCTCTGGGAGTAGAGAAAGCGGTAAGAGGTTTGGCGCGTTCGGATAATGGAACTTGCCAATATCCTTTAGACAAATCAAGTTTAGTGAAAAAATGCGATTTAGAAAGACGAGTAAGTAACTCTTCTAGTAAAGGCATAGGTTCAGCATCGAACTTCGTAACTTGATTCAATTTGCGATAGTCAACGCAAAGACGTATGTTATTGTCTTTTTTTCGAACAATAACCATCGGCGAAGAATATGCAGAAGTGGATGGTTCGATTATTTGTAAATCTATCATTTCATCCAACTCCTTTTCAACCTGTGTTTGGAAATGTATAGGGATAGGATAAGGCCTAACCCTAATTGGAGTATGTTCAGTTAGAACAATGTCATGCTCAATGACATGAGTTTGTCCAGGGATGTCAGTGAGGACATCCTGAAATGTTTGTAACATAGACGAAACTTGTCGCCGTTCTCCTAGAGACAAATCAGGAGAAACAGTAACGTCTTTCCATGATTCACTAGAATGAAGTGGGATCATTGGAAGCGGGAGATTAACATCCGAAAAACTTGTTTCCTCATCCTGTATTACAGACAGTGATGAGTAATGACCATGTTTGACATGAGAATCGTCCGTTGCCTGGAAAATAGGCTGTAGATAGTCAGGACGTTCATGGAACTCCGTAAGCATATTGATGTGGAAGGTTTTATGCTTCCCGTTAATATCGACGATGTAGTCAACATCTGAAATTTTCGATATTATATCGTACGGACCTTTCCAACTAATAAGGAGTCTATTTTCACGACAAGGTAGCAAAACAAATGCTTTGTCACCAGGACAAAGTTGTCGTAAAGTTCTCTTCTTATTAGCAAATTGTCTTGCCTTCTGCTTAGCAAACTCAGAAGAGGACGTTGCCAATTTGCATGCTTCGATAATCTTTTGTCTCAGCGCGATGACATACTCGTAAGAAGATTTTGTGTCATCGTCAATATTGTCAGCTGTTATAAGATCATGCAGCAAAGACATTGGGCCGCGCGGTCGCGCGCCAAAGACAAGTTCAAAGGGCGAAAACCCTGTATGTTCATTGGGGACCTCTCTGTACGCGAAGAGGGCCGCGGGTAAAACCCTATCCCAATCCTGAGGATGATCCTCAGTTATCTTCCCTAATAAGTTCTTAAGTGTTCTATTTAGTCGCTCGACCATCCCATTGGACATAGGATGATAGATGCTACTCAAAGATCTCTCTATCTGTAGAGTAGACATTACTTGAGACATGGTATCCGATATCAGTTGGGTGCCATGATCTGATAATATTTCTCCGGGGAATCCCAGCCGAGAAAATATAAGCCAAAGAGCATCTGCAATGTCAGCGGTAGTAATGCTCTTTAGAGGGATAGCCTCTGGCCAACGTGTGCACATGTCTACACACGTTAAGATAAACTGATGTCCTCTAGCAGATTTGATCTTGAATGGACCAATGATGTCTATCGCCATTTTCTGGAATGGACGAATAGGAATATCTGCAGCCTGAATAGGCGCAGCATGACGAGGACCTTTGGATTTGACTTCTTGACATACTTTACAGGATCGACAATAGATCCGTATGTCCTTGTTCACAAAAGGCCAAAAGAAAGCCGCAAGAACTCTTGACTTTGTACGGGAAAAACCCATGTGACCAGCACACTGAGAGTCGTGTGCATGTTGTAAGATCTTAACTCTCAAATTCTTGGGTACAAGAATCTGAGAATGACTTGACTTAGTGGAGTCTTGCACCATACGTACAAGTACGCCATTCTTCATTGTAATCCAAGATTTACAATTTGAATCTTTATTCGGATCACCTTTTGTTACAAGAGTGAAGAATTTCTTAAGAGTCGGATCTTCTTCTTGTTGTTTTATAAACGAGTCACGAGAAATTACCAAGGGATCATCTTGGTTATGCACTTCATTATCTTCAACAGATGAAGTTTCAGGCATATTGAGAGCTTGAGCTCTAGTGACTACTGCATTAGCAGATTGCATATTTTGATTTTCCCAAACGGAAATTTGCTCCGGAGTACATTCTTTGACTCCGTGAATGCGACCGATGATAAGATCAGCGATCGGATCCGGCAAAAGACATGCGTGTACATCTCCTGTGAAGAAAGGAGTAGCAATCCTAATGATAGCGGTAGAGTATTTCTCTATGGTGCCGCCAAATGTTACGCATTTGACTACTTTGCCTGTAGAATGAGAAGGATCTATGAGTGACTGCCTAACCCCAATAGTTGTGCATCCAGAATCAAAAAGTACTGAGACTGGATTGTCATTTACTAAACCTTTGTGTAAGACAAGAGAACCTCTCCCATCATGCGCGATTGACGCAGGAAGAGCGGGAAGAGGATGGCCACAGCTTAAAGTAGACACTGTGGTTGGCTCAAATAATGTTTTGCATTGGGGGCACTGAGATGCTCTCCCAAAATCAAAAGCGGCACATGCCATATTATTAGAGTCATCATTATCTTTATTTTGTTTATAGGCTTCGTGGGACTCTTGCTGTGCAGAGTTCGCCTGGTAATGAGCTTTATGTTTTTTGAATTGTGCTCTACCTCTGTTATTATTGCCTCTGTACTTATCATTGTTTCCACTATTATAACCTCTACTCGGGTTTGAATCATAGCTCCTTTGGTTACTATCATCATATTCATTATAATGAGTATCTCGGTAATTATGATCCTGTTGTCTCCATGAAGGAAAACTTGGATAGTTTCTAGAATGACTTCCTTTGCGAAAGTTCCTGTAATTATGACCACCCCTGAATCGAGGGCTGTCAGCTCTTCTCCAGGTATTCGAAGAAGAACCCTGAAATGATTGGTTACCTTGGTTCTGATAACTGTAATAGTTACCTTTTTTATTAAACCTATTTTGAGGTCCTTGGAATTTGTGAGAGTGATTAGGGTTGTATGGTGTTGCAGAAGCAACTGGCATACCTTCTTTAACCTTACTGTTGCTAATGGCTACGTCCGGATGTGCAGTGACGTATTGGGTACAATACTGTTCCATTTCTTTTAGAGACTTAGGTTTACGCTCATGTAAGAATTCGAGGAAAGGTTTATTTATACTTGACATAATCTTGTCTCTGAGTATCAAGTCCATAAGGGCTTCATAAGTCTTTTCTGTTTTGGATAGCTCAATCCAACGATCAAATGTAAGTCGTGTCCTTGCAATGAATTCTGAGAATTCTACACCTGCCTCAGGCACCATTGTCTTAAACAACTTCCGATAACCCTCTTCAGACAACTGATACTTCTTTAATAAGGCTGCCCTAATAACATCATAGTTATCTTTGTCAGCCTCTTCAACCAAACTTAAACTAGTCAGAGAATCACCTTTCAGATTTTCTGATAACTGGTTAGCATATTGTGATTTGTCCACATTATGTGCTCGACACGAGCGTTCAAATCTGTTTAGCCAGAATGTTATGTCATCACTGGAAGGGTTGAACGCTGGTACCTTGACCTTGTAAGTAAAGGGTTTACCATTACCACTAGATGCTTGATTAACATTACTTATGTTTGTTAACTTTAACTTTTCTAACTCAAATGCTAAAAGTTCTTTTTGGTGTTCATGTTCTCTTATTGCTTTTTTTTTCTTGAGCTTCAGCTTGTAATTTTCTCTCTTCTGCAGCAGCCTGTAATTTTTTCTCTTCAGCAGCAGCTTCATCTTTTCTTTTCTCTTTTTCCATTTCCATCTGGAATCTTTTTTCATCAGTCTGTATCTGCAATTTCTTTTGTTCATCCTCTCTTTGTAATTTTCTTTCCTCAGCTTCTAATTTCTTTTCTTCAATCAATGCTTTTCTTTCTTCAGCAGCCAATGCTTTGTCATATTGAGCAACTGCCCATTCTTCTAACTGCTGACCAGTCTTATCAAGAGCCCTGCCTTGTGTGATAAAATAATCCAAGGTAGACATCTTGTCTAATAAGATCAGTAATTTGCAAAAGTAAATAAATTTACTTTCTTAGTCTTAATCAAAGACTTTGTATGATAACTTTGTAACCTGTGAAAAAAATAGTACTTAACTATCCCAATCACTGTGGGAAACAAGCCTTACAAAGGTCTTGTATAAATCCTTATATAATAACAGCTATAAGTTGCTGGTTCACTCTATAATATAAGTGCAGTGCACCAGAAATAGTGTTTTATATCATCAACTGTGTACCTTTAGTAATAGTAATTAACTATCAGTTGATTCTTGTACATCAATTTATATGATCAACTATATTTTAAATAGTGTATGTCGATCAGGCACAAAACAAAACAGTTATACAGAAAAACATGAAAACATTTGCGGAAATGAAATAAATAAAATTGGAAAAACAATAAAAGATAAACCGCAAGAGGATAACAAATACAAATAACGCCACAGTATATAAATATAAATTGAGAATAGAACTGAAAGATAGAATAGGGTAGACCAACAAATTACAAACAAATCAAAACAAACTAAAGAACAGAGGAATATTACAAAAACAACAATGAGTACAGACTTCACAGCTAACACTAATAGCAACAGCTGTCGCAGCAAATTTCCAATGAAGAAAATTGCACCTATAGAAACGCACACATCAGACCCTCTATTACGTGGGATACTCTGCTGTGTGACACCGCCCAACCGAAACAACAACCCGCTGGATACAAACAAATATCACATATAAATAGTTAAACATAAATACATAAATGCATAAATAGTATGGCAATATGATGTAAATAGAGTGTTGCAGAAAGAATGTGTTGGAATGAAGGCTCAGTTACACTGCCTAATAGTACAGTACTGTGGTACTTTATTAAACAAATACTTCTGGTCTAATTATTTTAAATTCAACACAGAAATAGAAGCTCCATCGTTGATTTGAATGATAACAATCAATGTAGGACTTCTCAGTTCAATAACATTTTCTTTCGCAAACACTGTCAAATATTCTCCAGTCCTGATGTGTAATGTTCTATGTTTCAACCAAGCTTGCTGTGTAACACTGTCAGTTGTATGGCAAATGTCCAATGAACCAAATGTCAACAAACCCTGACCTAGTTACTGCATACTCTCGACAGGACAGGTCACGCTGACATCACTGTAGAGTTGTACTGCTGATGTATTTGTGTGTCGTAACAGACCCCAAGGAACGTCTGGTCTCAGTAGTTTACTTCTCAATATGGTCACTGTGCAGGTTGACCCAGGAAGCTGGCACACCAGTTGTTAAACTCATTCTTTGTGTAGTTGTTAACTCATACTGGCTACTATTTGTTGAATCATGCTTTATTTGCTAAATGATGTGAATGTCCACCAGTGGATAAATGTAGATGTTGGGACTGGTGTAGTAAAGTGTAACGATTGTCAACTCATCAAACCCAGCACAGTTTTGGTCATACAGGTCATCTTGTCCTGGAACGTGATGAGGCTCCGACAAGAATGTGAGTGTAAACAATGAGTGTGTATCTGAATGTCAGTACGCGAATGGTAGAATGATTCGATAGAGTTGACAGGTTGGTAGTACATCACTCATACTCACACTGTTCGAATTCAAGAAGTACTGGAACTACGGTAGTCTTTTTATAACATTTAATGGGACGCACACTTGGACAGTACGTGTATGGTTACAGGAACAAATGTCGACATAGACAGCATAATGTTGATCACAGGAATATCATCTTAAGTTAGCATTCATGCTTGGCAAATATCATAATGGAGCATTCGTAAATAAGCATTCAGCGTTCCATCATGTAAATCATCTGGCTTTACTGACTGGGCACGTCAGACCATAACCAATACATAGGAAGGCTCCTAGACCTAACCTCGTCTAGCGAATATTCCTTCACGTAAAGTTCAATATATATATATATTTCATAATATAGGAATCCCAGACATGGGTTCTCACATGTAGCAGTGATCTCTTGGTTCATCGAGCGATAGTACAGGCATCCCTTTTTCTCACTCGATAAATACAAAGTATATGAATTTCAACATGGGTCTAAATGATTATCACTTTTCCCCATCCATATATAGATCACTATTTCGGCAAAAAGCCTGCTACAACAAAACTCGGCATCCTCACAGGATGACAGCCATGGATCACACCCCTTGCTAGCGATACTTCCGCTGCATAGCCTTTGACCTTTTCTAGCGACAACCAAATTAGTTCGACTTGGAAATGCAAAGATATCCATATATAAGACAGACTCGTCCTACTCATACAAACACTACGTATAAATTCAGGCCATAGATATACTGAAGCAAGAACAATCTATTCCTACCCAGCCACAGAATAAATCGCAGTAGGCCTAGAGTCGTCTGCGGAGTCCGATCGAAGATGACAGAACTATTTTCAAGGGAAGCAACCCAAAAATGACTTCTCCTTAAGCACTTAAAAAGGAAATACTTTGCTTACAAAATATTTGCGAACATAATAAGAATATAAATGTATTATATTGCAAGATAGTAAAAATTGCCCTTTACACCCAGCCAATCAACAAGCAGCGTTCACCAGTCTTTGAGCCAGAATAAATTACACGAAGTATACGCCAGGAAAAAAAACTTAAACCCTGTTTTTCGGATGTCGGTCGCGGCCATCTTGTCTCCCAATATGGCGGAAAATAGAATAAAATTAGGCATAAGCCCTGGTTTTCGGCCTAAGTCACGGATTGTACAGCGGATGGTACGGAACCGCAGATAGCCAATCAGCTTGCCACGCCGAGAACCAATCAACAGCATTCCTTAAGCAGAAAAAGTTACCCCATCTACCTATATATACGGGCGCAGTTTATTCAAACTCATGCACACACCAACATGAAGCCAGCTAGACGACCGACTGAAGAAGAGAAGCTGTCAGACTGATTTATTGCTCACCTGCATTGATCGCGCAGACTGCTTCACTAGTCGAGTCAAAACCTGGCCTGTTTAAATATTAGAGGGTAAATATATTTACTATAAACTTGTAGGAAAATAGGCCTACAGCAGATGTATAATGTTTGTATTTGTTGTGAGTCATTTATACTACCTACACCTGTACATATTTATTATAAATTGTTTCACTATGAATGTATCAGGTTACTGATTGTATCTTGGGGAATTAGGTATAATGATTGTATTTCCTTGTCATAAGAGGTTTTGATGTTAATAAACTATGGGATATCCTGGACAAATAGGTGTATCAGATGATACCAGGATAGTGCCAGATAAGAGACTGGTCTTATAAGTAATACCCCCTTCTCTGAAAAAGAGCAAGGGTGTATAGACATCAAAGTGGGGTCAAGCTATGTAAGTTCTCAGAGAAGATGTTGATGATGTACTCTGAGTCCCTAACTGCTACCTCTCCTGATCCCAAATTGATTTAGCCACGAGTCTAGGGGAATGTATTTAATATAATTAATGATTAATTTCAAACAGAACTTCAACTTTAATAAAATTATTTAAGCAAGGCTGTATGAAATTTTATGTACAGTTTAATTGTCCTGAACCTCAATCTTTTAGGTCAAGAATTCTCAAAATCAAGAAAATGATATTTACACAGTAAAATAAATATTTTGGAAAATCTGTTCCATTTTTGTAAAGTGGTCACTGGAATAACTACACACACAGTTCCTGTTCATAATATTGATACTTCTGCTAGTACTACACTGTAAGGTCTCTTGATTACTTTGGAAGGTCTGATACTTTCATCCTACAAAGGGTTGTAAGTTTATTTTGAATACTTTTTGGTGAATAGTTTGTATAAACTGACATTGCCTTCCCAAAGGACTTAACTTTAGAATGTTGCTGCTGCTGTTCTGTAAAACATTTGTCAGGATCACCAACTTTGTGACTCCTGACTGCGAAGATGGGGTCTGGCTCCATTTGTATGAGGAGCTGTCATCACCCGCACACTCTTCCTCTCAGGTGAATGCAACCACGAGGTAATTTCGTGATATAACCCTCAGGTAAATATAGTCACACACACTCAAGCTGAACTGGCCTTCTAAGGGATCTTAGAACTGCTTTCAGATCAGAAGGCAAAGACTTGATCTTTCTATCTTTCCAATGCTGTCAGCTCAGTGCAAATTTTTGAATCTAATGGCCCCGATAGTACCACCTTGTTACTATTTATAGAAGTACATCCGCCCAATCGGAGGCAATGTCAAAAAGTTAATTTTTGAGACTTGAGACTTATGCGGTTCTAAGCGTGTTTGTATAATCTGACTAATTTTAAATATTTTATATTATAGTTATTAGTGGACCGATCTTAATTATCAAAAGTGTTAATTAAACGGCCCATTGTTCTCTATCGTTCTATAAGGTTTTTCTTTAGTTATTTCTGTGCATTTCAATCTGGGTAATTTTTAAGTAATTAAATTTGGCATTACCCTGATGTGAAAATATCACTAAAATAAATTTCTCTACTACAATAAAATTTTATCATGCGTGAATATTTATGCTTATGTGTTAAGCAATATCAGCGCTATAATTTGAGACATTTCCTACTGTTTAACTATCTTTAGTTGTTAAGAAATAAAATATCTTCGTTTGCTCAAAAACACAAAATAGCCTCTATTGTCACGTCAACCAAAATTTTATTATCACTACAAGAAAAGGAAACAATTTGATTGGTTGTTAAATTTGTACTATACTCTTAGATAATTTTGGTGGGTGGTAGATTTTGACTTGGTTCCTAGACAAATTCAAATACACTAGATACATTTTTGGCTGTAAATTTGACTGGGTTCTTAGACTGCTTCAAATGCTATAGTTACTTTGGATTCAAATATTATAGCTAGTTTTTGAGCGGGGAATTTGAGTGTGGTGTAAGACAGATTCGAATTTTACGACATATCTCCCCCGTTTGAAAAGCGTGAACCACTAGTGCAGCTTTCATATCTGTATTACAATCACGTTCAAATTGACTCTACTATGCCTTAGTGTGATCCTGGATTCCTGCAGGTGGGTCAATTCAAGTAGGCACTACATCAAGAAATCTGCCTCAGACCTCTGCAATCCAGAGATAAATTCACCGCATGTTATGTTAATAAACAGCTCAGGTGCTAATGCCTGTCATATGCTGATTATCACTCAAAATTCACCATTACTCTTCTCTGAGTCTGTCCAATGACGTGTCCAGAGGTTTTAGATGTTCCTCAAGGTTGCAATATTTATGAGGAGGAAATCCATAAAATTGGTAATAGCAGAGTTATGTAGGGGATCCAGTAATTTCCTCATCAGCCTGGATAAAACACTCGGAGTATTCTCAATCCAAAAAGCAACATATGAATTCAATGTGCCCCTCCGAAATGATCACAGCCATCAATTGGTCTGAGCTCAGGCTTGACGGAATCTGGTAAAACCCTTTACTAATATTCGCTAATGGCTCTGTTATCCTGTAATAATTTCCCAAATCCAGGCAGATTCCATATTCACCAGCGATTTTCTTAGCCTAACGTCACTGGTGATATCATAATATATATGGGGAAATGAATTCCTGCATCAAGAATCAATTCTCCCTGTAGCATTTGCTATAATATGTGATCTCAATCCAATGTCCGTACAATACTTCCAATGGACTGTATAGGGTCAGCCAACTGTCGCCGGTGCCCTTCATAATGCTACGTTTAATAGCCGTATGTTGAAGTGAGCTTGACATTAGGCCATTTGGCCAAACGCCCACTCCTAATTTTTCTGGGGGAATCCCTCAGTGTCGTTTTCAAGGCTGGCCCAATAACCTCATTACTATTTTTAGCCAGTTCCCGGAATTCTGATCCATTTTGGGCCGGGGTGGACTGGTCTGTGTGTTTATTTACTCTCGGTACCAACCGAAGAGTTGCCAGTGTTACTGGTCTACTGGAAGACTGGGTGTGAGAAGGTGCAAACCTATTCACGTTGTCTACCTTATCATGTTTATTTTCAAATTCAGGCCTATTTTCGCCACAATGCTTTTCTAGATCCTGATTATTATTTTCCCAACTTGGGGATGTCACCTTGCTACATTGGTCACAGGCCTCCACAATTTTTTCAATGTCCGCAGCTACGCCTGGCCAATAGAATTTCACAGATGTCTGTTGACAGGTGGTACCAATCTTCTGATGTCCACCATCTGGTACAACATGTGCTTGTGCCATAACTTTGTCCCTAAATGAAGCTGGCAGTACTAACTGTCCATGCCCCTTTTGTTTTGCTCCAGCTTTCCGGTAGAGCAAACCATCCTTCAAATAAAATTGTCCTTTCTTAGGGGTGTTATGGCTATTTGGCAATTTGCCAAAGCAAGGTTTTTATGTTTTATCTTTTGCCTGGGCCTTCCTCATCTGTTTGGGATGAATATTTAGGGGTGGTCCCTCCTCCTTACTAGGGGTCGACCTGACCTGGAGTGTTGCCATGATCATAGGTTTTATAGGGCTCCCTAGAAACACAAATCTTTTTCCTAACAATAGCGGGTAATTAGGATCATCACACACTGCTGCGCTAATCACTCCTTCCACATACCTAGTCTTGACATTGATCTTGGCTACGGGAAGTGTCATGGTGGCTGTTCCTGGTAATGCCCCTTGTATCTCCACTTTGTCTGTGGTATACTGGTCAGGGTGCACCAGGGTTGCACTCACAGCTGAGTCATATTCCAATCATGAATCATAAAGGCACTTGACTTTCGTACCATTACATGTCACTTCTTCACAGATGGGGGGATGATGGAGATCTATCTGATTGTCTGTCAGTTTCTTCCTTCCCTTGTCCACTGTTATCATGCATGCAGCATGATATGGAGGAACTTTCCTACCGCATTCAATTGTATTATGATTGTTCATCCTACATATTTTACACCATTTCCCTTCTGGTCTGTAGGATTTCTTTTCATTTACCTGAGGGTTTCTGTCTCTATGATCAAGCCTAGGCCTGTCATAATTTTGGTTGAATCCTGGGGGTTGATCCCTATTATCATACTCATCTTGGTCTTGTGGGGTTTTATTACCATCTACTTGTTTCTTCCTGATACCAGCTACTTCTTTCTGGGCTGCTAGATATCTCTCAGCTACAGTGAGAATATTCCCCAACCTTTCTGCACCTTGTTCCATGAGAAATTTTCTCAAGTCTGGAGCCAAGGACTCTCTTAACTGCTCCATCATGACCATTTCTTTCAGGTCTTGGGTTTTCCCCAGAGCAGTCCATTTCTCCAAGTAAGTTTCTAGTCTTGCAGAGAATTGGTGGTATGTTTCTCCAGACAACAGCTTAGTAGTTCTAAATTTCTTTCTATAAAATTCAGCATTCTTCTCATATCTGACTAACAATGCTTGTTTTAGGAGGTCATAATCTTCTTGGTCTTCCCTACTTAATTTGGAGAAGACTTCATACGAAGTTCCTCTCAGGCCTTGTGATAATTAACTCCACTTTTCTTTCTCTAGACCATAGTTAGTAGCTAATCTCTCATATCTATTTAGAAATGATTCAATGTCATCTTCTTTCTCTACAAATGGGTCTAAGTGGAAATTCATGGCTGAATTTGAGGCTCCCTGACTTGCACTAGTATCAGAGGTAGTTGCGCTGCTTCCATTATCTGTAATATGTCCTTGAAGTTCCATTTCTTTCAACCTCAACTCATGTTCTCTTTGCAACCGTTTTTCCTCTGCCTCCCTTTCCGCAACATGTCTTCTTTCCTCTTTTTCAGCCTCCATCTGCAATCTCTTAGCCTCAGCCTCCATCTGCCTAGCCTCCCTATCAGATTCTAATTTCTTAATTTCCCTATCTGCCTCTAACTGTAATCTTTTGGCTTCATTATCTGCTTGTAATCTTCTTTCTGCTTCTAACCTCCTATCTTCCCTATCCCGTTCTATAAATTTATCACATTCAGAAGTAACATACTGAATCAACGCGTCCCCACTCATACCAAGTTCTTTTGCCGACTGTACTGTAGTAGATCTAAATTTTGCCAAGTCTGCCATTCTCTTTCACTCGTACACATATTATTACCACTTATATAATCAATTAGCAAATACTAACTAACTTACTTAACTATAGCCAATGACAGCTCATCCAATTCACCACAAGTTGTTTAATTTTATGTTATTTATTATTCCCAACAGTAAGAGCCCCAGGGTATGATGGGAAAATCCCGAACAGGACACCATATGTCATAAGAGGTTTTGATGTTAATAAACTATGGGATATCCTGGACAATAGGTGTATCAGATGATACCAGGATAGTGCCTGATAAGAGACCGGTCTTATAAGTAATACCCCCTTCTCTGAAAAAGAGCAAGGGTGTATAGACATCAAAGTGGGGTCAAGCTATGTAAGTTCTCAGAGAAGATGTTGATGATGTACTCTAACTGCTACCTCTCCTGATCCCAAATTGATTTAGCTACGAGTCTAGGGGAATGTATTTAATATAATTAATGATTAATTTCAAACAGAACTTCAACTTTAATAAAATTATTTAAGCAAGGCTGTATAAAATTTTATGTACAATTTAATTGTCCTGAACCTCAATCTTGTAGGTCAGGAATTCTCAAAATCAAGAAAATGATATTTACACAGTAAAATAAATATTTTGGAAAATCTGTTCCATTTTTGTAAAGTGGTCACTGGAATAACTACACACACAGTTCCTGTTCATAATATTGATACTCCTGCTAGTACTACACTGTAAGGTCTCTTGATTACTTTGGAAGATCTGATACTTTCATCCTACAAAGGTTTGTAAGTTTATTTTGAATACTTTTTGGTGAATGGTTTGAATAAACTGACCATTGCCTTCCCAAAGGACTTAACTTTAGAATGTTGCTGCTGCTGTTCTGTAAAACATTTGTCAGGATCACCAACTTTGTGACTCCTGACTGCGAAGATGGGGTCTGGCTCCAGTTGTATGAAAAGCTCTCATCACCCACACACTCTTCCTCTCAGGTGAATGCAGCCACGAGGTACTTTCGTGATATAACCCTCAGGTAAATATAGTCACACACACTCAAGCTGAACTGGCCTTCTAAGGGATCTTAGAACTGCTTTCAGATCAGAAGGCAAAGACTTGATCTTTCTATCTTTCCAATGCTGTCAGCTCGGTGCAAATTTTTGAATCTAATGGCCCCGATAGTACCACCTTGTTACTATTTATAGAAGTACATCCGCCCAATCGGAGGCAACGTCAAAAAGTTAATTTTTGAGACATGAGACATGCGGTTCTAAGCGTGTTTGTATAATCTGACTAATTTTAAATATTTTATATTATAATTATTAGCGGACCGATCTTAATTATCAAAAGTGATAATTTAACGGCCCATTGTTCTCTATCGTTCTATATGATTTTTCCTTTAGTTATTTCTGTGCATTTCAATCTGGGTAATTTTTAAGTAATTAAATTTGGCATTATCCTGATGTGAAAATATCACTAAAATAAATTTTTCTATTACAATAAAATTTTATCATGCGTGAATATTTATGCTTATGTGTTAAGCAAAAGCAGCGCTATAATTTGAGACATTTCCTACTGTTTAACTATCTTTAGTTGTTAAGAAATAAAATATATTCGTTTGCTCAAAAACACAAAATAGCCTCTATTGTCACGTCAACCAAAATTTTCTTATCACTACAAGAAAAGGAAACAATTTGATTGGTTGTTAAATTTGTACTATACTCTTAGATAATTTTGGTGGGCGGTAGATTTTGACTTGGTTCCTAGACAAATTCAAATACACTATATAAATTTTTGGCGGTAAATTTGACTGGGTTCTTAGACTGCTTCAAATACTATAGTTAATTTGGATTCAAATATTATAGCTAGTTTTTGAGCGGGGAATTTGAGTGTGGTGTAAGACAGATTCGAATTTTACGACATACCTGATATGATTGATGAAGACGAAAACCAACTGAAATATAACCAAAACAGTCCTTGTTAGGACTCAACCTATTGTCTCATATAACCATACCTGTCAACCTGTACGAATTTTTCGTACAATGTACGTATTTTAATTACTTTTAGCAGTGTACGGCCGTACAGACTCGTTGTACGGATTTTTCCCCCCTCACCCCCCAAAAAATCGATTTTTTTTTTAATTAAAAAAATAATTCTAAAAATATTTTCCAACCCAAGTTTTTTTAAATTTTAAATTAGAAAATATTTTCTAACCCAGGTTTTTTTAAACCAATGTTTTTATTTTTAAATCCGGGAATCTCTTGTCGGTTTTTAAACTGAGGTCTCTCCCAACAACCAATCAAATCCTTTTATACCCAACAATTCGGCAAAAACTTTGAATTCGGCCTCAAACACTTTCGGTTTTCAGCATGACATGACAAATTTTTAAAGTTACCTGTTATCAGCCACGCTTGCCAAGACACTTCGACGTCATTTTGTTTAAAAAAGCTAAGTACTTATAACTTGGTTAAATATTGCTGTTGTTTTGCTTTGTTGCAATTTAATCACTATCTTAATCTTTCCAGTTATATCTTGCCCTTCAGTATATTTCCGATAAATTTATGTCATAACATTCTGTGTAGACCCTACATAACTAGAAAAAAAAAATTTGTTTGCGTTGAGTAGGCCTACTTTATTCCAGCGGTCGAGATTCACTGCTTTATTTTTTAATAAAGTGGCGATCTGTTATATCACTGGTCTAGGCTACCAACTTTTAAATAATAATTTTGTAAATTTTTGGTAGTAGCTTACGTTTTTTCTTCCTAGATTTGATATTCTGTTCATAATTTGGTTAATTTTTTGATGTTAGCTGTTTGCTTTGCTTCGTTGTATTTTATTTTTGTCATTCTCTTAATCTTTCCAGTTATATTTTGACCATTTAAATATTTCCAATAAATTAATATCATAAAATTTTGTGTAGGCCCTACAAAAGTAGAAAAAAAAAGTTTATTTGCATTGAGTAGGCCTATCTACTTTATTCCAGCGGTCGAGATTCACTGCTTTATTTTTTTTATAAAATGGCAATCTATTTTCACTGGTCTAGGCTACCAACTCTTAAATAATTTTGTAAATTTTTGGTGCTACGTTTTACTTCCTAGATTTGATATTCTGTTCATAATTTGGTTAATTTTTTGTTTTTGCTGTTAGCTGTTTGCTTTGCTTCGTTGTATTTTTTTTTTCGTTCTCTTAATCTTTCCAGTTATATTTTGATCATTTAAATATTTCCAATAAATTAATGTCATAATATTCTGTGTCGGCCCTACATAACTAGAAAAAAAGTTTGTTTGCGTAAAATTCGGTGCTTTATTTTTCAATAAAAAAATCCACACAGACTGCAGGTGGTCCATGAATGCAGACACACTCACTTCTTTTTTACAGTGTAAGATTAACATTGATACATGCTGTGCAGACTTTAAGGCCACAAATGCAATTAGCAAAGTGCTAAAAGTGCATGTGTTTGATTATAATACAGAACACTGTGCATCGAAAGAATAGTACCTCACGATCACTAAGTTTTTTATATGTAAAGAACAGCATGAGACTATTAGCATGTTTTATATCACACTTATTCAAATTCTAATAGATTTGTATGTGTCAATTCTCATTTTAAAACTGTATTGTGTATAATTTATTAATGTATTTTTTTGTGTAAGGATTTTTGGGTGTTTGTAAGGATTTTTTTGGTCCGACGTACAGGTTTTTGTCTCAGGAGGTTGACAGGTATGCATATAAATTCAATCTGTTGTCTCAGATAACTCCAACCTGAAATATAACCAAAACAGTCCTTCTTAGGACTCATATAACTTCAATCTATTGTCTCGTATAACTCCAATCTATTGTCTCCTATAACTCCAACCTGAAATATAACCAAACAGTCCTCGTCTCATATACTCCTATCATCAGAACACAACAATATTCTTAGGATATATGTTACCAACCAGTATAGCACTTGTCAGAGAGGGCCTGGTATATTATAGGGGGAAGGAAATGGTTGTATCACACCTAGGTGTACATATTATTGGATGTATTCATGTATTGAATTTATATTATTGGATGTATTCATGTATTGAATTTATATATTGGATGTATTCATGTATTGAATTTATATTATTGGATGTATTCATGTATTAATTTATCAGAAAGAATGTTTTGCAAGTAGACACCTGTCTTGTCTCGCTATTGCTAACTCATGCTGAGCCATGTTGTCATTCATCCTACATGCAGACACCTGAGACACACGCTCATCTCATATACACTAGAAATAGGTGGGCTTGATGACAGAAATTAGCCCCTATGTTTACTGGTTACAGGTTTTATTCGTGTCATCCAACCTGAGGTCGTATGTTTGAGTCAATACTGCTGCCTGGAACTTTGCAGGAGCACAGAGATTGTACCGGAGCTACATCCTTAGTCCCCCTCAGTCTTGGGTGGGCTAAAGGAACGATCCTCATCAGGTGTTGTGTGCATCAAACTAAGAAGGACAGAACTTTTGAGAGATGAGTACACATTAGTACCATTTCTGTCGGCAATTGTGAGCTATTAACTGTCTATGAAGAAAAACTGAGTTAGAAGAGCAAGAGACAATAATAACAGCATAGCTGATAAATTTATATATACTTAATTAACAGCACAGCTGATTTAAATTTTGTTCCTATAATTGGAAGACTTGGAATATATGTGTGTGTGTGTGTGTGTGTGTGTGTGTGTGTGTGTGTGTGTGTGTGTGTGTGTGTGTGTGTGTGTGTGTGTGTGTGTGTGTGTGTGTGTGTGTGTGTGTGTGTGTGTGTGTGTGTGTGTGTGTGTGTGTGTGTGTGTGTGTGTGTGTGTGTGTGTGTGTGTGTGTGTGTGTGTGTGTGTGTGTGTGTGTGTGTGTGTGTGTGTGTGTGTGTGTGTGTGTGTGTGTGTGTGTGTGTGTGTGTGTGTGTGTGTGTGTGTGTGTGTGTGTGTGTGTGTGTGTGTGTGTGTGTGTGTGTGTGTGTGTGTGTGTGTGTGTGTGTGTGTGTGTGTGTGTGTGTGTGTGTGTGTGTGTGTGTGTGTGTGTGTGTGTGTGTGTGTGTGTGTGTGTGTGTGTGTGTGTGTGTGTGTGTGTGTGTGTGTGTGTGTGTGTGTGTGTGTGTGTGTGTGTGTGTGTGTGTGTGTGTGTGTGTGTGTGTGTGTGTGTGTGTGTGTGTGTGTGTGTGTGTGTGTGTGTGTGTGTGTGTGTGTGTGTGTGTGTGTGTGTGTGTGTGTGTGTGTGTGTGTGTGTGTGTGTGTGTGTGTGTGTGTGTGTGTGTGTGTGTGTGTGTGTGTGTGTGTGTGTGTGTGTGTGTGTGTGTGTGTGTGTGTGTGTGTGTGTGTGTGTGTGTGTGCGTGTGTGTGTGTGTGTGTGTGTGTGTGTGTGTGTGTGTGTGTGTGTGTGTGTGTGTGTGTGTGTGTGTGTGTGTGTGTGTGTGTGTGTGTGTGTGTGTGTGTGTGTGTGTGTGTGTGTGTGTGTGTGAAAATCATATGCAAACTTACAAATCCATTACAATTTTCATCTTCCAACATCCACCCTTCAGCACAAGAGTAGATAGTGTATATACTAAATAAATAATAAGGAAATTGTATTTGAACGGCTTGTCAATTTTATCATTGTTAAGTAAAATCTGTTTCCTTGTTTTAATATCACAGTTAGTTACACAGCGGGGGTGGCAATTTATGACTGTCTCCTCTCTACTAATTTTTCGAGATCAGATCATTCACAGCCGTTACTAATTTGTGATACCAGTAGTTCTCTCAGACACTGGGACTTCACCATTTTCAGCAGAAATTCTACTTCTGTATTGTCAGTTCTATACTGATCCTAGAGCCAATAAAAACCTCACGCTACACCAAGGAAGAAGAATATGGTTATGTAGATGGTTCGATGATATTCAATAGAAGCATCTCATCTAATTCCTTCTCAACTTGAGGTTGGAAGTGGAGAGGAATTGGATAGGGTCGGACACGAATAGGTGTCTCATCGGTAAGTACAATGTCATGATAAATAGCAGAAGTATGACCGGGAATGTCAGTAAGGACATCTTGATAAGAATTTAAAAGAGCAGAAATCTGCTGTTGTTGATAAGTAGATAGCTCAGTTGAAATAGATACATTCTTCCAAGTTTCGATAGAATGTAAAGGTATAACTGGAAGAGGTAAGTTTACATCAGAGAAAGATGATTCCTCCTCCTGGATGACCGACAAAGAAGTATAATGATGACGACAAAAAGGAGGATCGTCAGTTGCTTGAAAAACAGACTGAAGATAATCTGGACGGTCATAAAACTGTTTCAACATATTTATGTGAAAAGTCTTGTGTTTCCCATCGATGTTAACGATATAGTCAACATCTGATATTCTAGAAACAATTTTATATGGACCCTTCCAAGCAATAAGTAGACGATTGTCTTTGCGAGGAAGTAGAACATAAGCGTCATCACCAGGGTAAAGTTCGTGCAGACGTCGATATCTGTTCATAAAGAGTCTTGCCTTCTCTTTGGCAGACTCCGAAGAAGAAGTAGCTAACCTACACGAGTCAATTATTTTCTGTCTTAAAGCGACGACATATTCATAAGAAGATTGTGTGTCTTCGGAAATATCGTCGGCAGGGAGTAAGTCGTGAAGCAATGACATTGGGCCGCGTGGTTGAGCGCCGAAGACGAGCTCAAAAGATAAAAACCTGTATTTTCATTTTGCACCTCGCGATAAGCGAAGAGAGCAGCGGGTAGAACCCTGTCCCAATTCTGAGGATGATCATCAGTGATCTTACCTAGTAGCTGTTTAAGTGTCCTATTTCATCTCTCAATTAAACCATTTGACATGGTGTGATAAATGCTACTAAGAGACCTGTCAATCTGTAACATGGCCATAACTTGTGACATAGACTCAGATATAAATTGTGTCCCATGGTCCGATAAAATTTTCTTAGGAAAAACTAAGCGAGAGAAAATTAACCATATTGCATCTGCAACATCAGCAGATGAAACACTCTTAAGTGGTATAGCCTCAGGCCATCGAGTACACATATCTATACATGTAAGAATGTATATGTGTTTTCTAGCAGAAGGTTGCAAAGGTCCGATAATATCAATGGCCATTTTTTCAAATGGTCAAATAGGAATGTCGTCAGCCTGAATAGGAGCTGCATGTCGCTGACCATGTACTTTAACCTGACAAGTGGTGCAAGAGCGACAATAAATGGTCACATCCCTATGCACGCCTGGCCAATAAAATGAAGAAAGTACTCTGGCTTTAGTGCAGGAAAAACACATATGACCTGCACATTGAGAGCCGTGAGCATGTCGTAATATACGTGCTCTCATGTTTGTGGGTACCAAAATTTGAGAACATGCGGATGCAGCAGTATCCCATACCATTCTAACTAGCACTCCTTTTTTAAGCATAAAATAATGTTGAAGGTTAGTTTCATTAGTAAAGCTATTATTATTAGTGAACAGAAAAAACTTTTTTAATGATGCGTCATTCTGTTGTAAATGAACAAAAGACTCTCGTGATATAGGAGAGTTATCATCAACATCATCATTATTATTAGAGGTTATGGTAGGTGTAACCTGTAACATCTCTTGAGCCTGTGCTCTAGTTGTAACTGCATAAGCAGAGTGCATATGTTGCTTTTCCCAAGTAGCAATCTGTTGTGGGGTACACTCTTTAACACCATGTATACGACCAATTATCAGGTCACTTATTGGTGAAGGTAGGAGACAGGCATGTATTTTCCCTGTAAAAAAATGGTGTATCTAACTCTATAATTGCCGTTGGGAATGTCTAAACTGTGCCTCTGAACGTGACACATTTCACACTTTTCCCTGTTGCACATGACGGGTGGACTAACGAATGTCTGATGCCGATGGTGGAACAACCTGTATCAAAAAGAATAGAAACAGGAATTTTATTAGCGAATCCTCTATGTAAGGTAAGAGACCCTTTTCCATCGTGTGTAGATGCCGACATGGCGGTGGACATCGCAGGAAGGCTAGGTAAGACATGGCCGCAACTCAACGTAGTGATCGCCTTAGGCTGGAACAAAGTGGTGCATTCATGGCAAAGTTTAGCCTGCTCGAAATCGAGAGAACAAGAAGATGCATTATGAGGATTAACATTTGTATCCTGATCTAAATTAACTTGTGTATCATGCTGAGCAGAATTTGCCTGGTGATGCGATCTACCGTTGGAAGATCTGTCTCTACCTCTAGATCGATTCTGACTGTTGTCTCTGAAATTGTTATAATTATTCTGTCTATTGGGATTATTATTTTGATTTGATCTCCAATTATTGTTGTAACTATTGTCCCTTTGACCATACTGTTTGTGTGGAGAACTATGTCGATTGTTAGAAAAATTTGATCTTGATTGCCAATGATTGTTGTGGTTATTACCTTGATAATTACCAAAATTATTCATATCGGAATTACGTGACATATGAGATTGAGCCCAATTTTGTCGATATGGAGAGCCATTATGAAATGATTGCCCTTTAAAAGAATTGAAATTCTTATTGTCTCCCTTTTTATGGTTTCTATCATTACTGAGAGAGCGATTTCGGAAATGGTTTCCGTGTTGCAACAGGCATTTCATCTCTAATATGAGAATTGCTAACTACCATGTTTGGATGTGTGGTACAATATTGTTTACAATTTTGCTCCATGTCATTTAAATTTGCTGGCTTACGTTCATGCAGGAACGAAAGAAATGACGGGTTAACTGAAGACATGACCTTATCATAATAATAATAATAATAGCCCCTTCAGTCATAACTGACTATGGGAATGCGCCCCTGAGGTGACAGCCCTCAGCTGCTTATTTTCCTGGTGCTCCTTTCGACGTTTTTCTCCTCACCTCTGCTTCTTGTGTGAGCCTCTCTTCGCCCAATCTGAGGTGGCGCCGTAAATAGCATCGCCACTTAGTGCGATCGGCAGCTTTATCCTCCCATGTTGCTGGATCCATGTCCAGTGCCCTCATATCTCTCTTGCACACATCTTTGAACCTCAGCTGTGGTCGCCCAACTGTTCTCTTGCCCTCTGCTAATTGTCCGTAGAAGATATCTTTTGGGATGCGACCATCATCCATGCGGCGAACATGGCCAAGCCAGCGAAGTCTGCGCTGTCTAAGAAGCGTATACATACTTTGAAGGCCAGCACGTGACCTTATCACGTAGTAATAAATCCACAAGAGCGTCATAGGAACGTTCTATTTTTGATAATTCAACCCATCTGTCAAATGTGAGACGTATGTGTGAGATAACATCACTAAAATCTTTTCCGTTTTCCGGTAACAGTGATTTAAAACGAAGGCGGTAGCCATCCTCGTCTAGCTGAAATTTTCTAAGCAAAGCAGCTCTGACAGCATCATAGTTATATTTGTCAGTTTCTTTCAACAGATTAACTGTTGTCATTGCTTCGCCTGTAAGTAGCTGTAACAAATGAGTGCAATACTGAGATTTTTCAGTCTTGTTTGCCTCACATATTGTTTGAAACCTATCTAAATAAAATAGTATATCATCTGCAGGTGGATTAAACGTGGCAATTTTAAATTGAAATACCTAGCATTTTCCATGTTAGAGGAGGCTTGAACAACCTGAGCATTGTGAGCATTACCTTCATTCATTAATTTAATTTTTTCAAGCTCTAATGCCATCAATTTTTGTTCATGTTGTCTTCTATTTTCATTTTCAGCAGCCTCAAGCTGAAATCTTCTTTCATTTTCAGCAGCCTCAAGCTGAAATCTCTTTTCATTTTCTGCAGCAGCTAATTTCCTATTCTCAAGTTCCATCTGAAGTTTTTGTTCTTCCGCCTCTAATTTTTTTTCTTCTAGCTTCTGAATTTTTTCATATTCGACAAGAGCGAATTGTTTTACTTCTTCCGTAGTCATACCAAGGGATTTACCTTGTTTAATGAAGTAATCCAAAGCATGACAAATGTGTATGAGTAATCTTACTTCCTTAGAAATATTTTTTTTTCAATTAATTTAAAATTTATTTATCCCTTACAAGTGCGATAAGTTCCTGCCCATAGAACTTGCACAATTACTTCTTAACTGTAAACAATGTTATTAATTAATCATAAAAGTATGCTGTTACCATATGGTTTGCGGTAACACCTTCAGCAGAATGTTTGTGGTTGTGGGTGTGTGTTGGGTCACTGACAAAGACAAGTCAGTATGGTCGGGCTTAAGGGTGGCCGTCATACACTAAATATGTATACATCAAGATACGCGAATGTCATAAGTAGGTTCATAGATTAAGCATCCATAGCACACACACTCACCCATAGCAACATTGGAGTCAGGAACGTTGTAACAAGCTGCTAACGTTATACACTGTTTATTCATTACACAGTCATGTAGACATCATGGCAATAGCACACTTCACAGGTTACAGTTCACGGCAAATCATGACACATCAGGTAAGCAAAAATTTCCATACGTAATTGAGTGCATAATCCAAAGGTATATAATCATCGATGACAGTTCATTACAGATCATCAGACATCAGTAAGAAAATTCATACGACTCAGTTACTGGTACAAAAATTCCAAGCACAAAGGCTGCGGAGCACAGCAGCTCATAATCATAAACATCATGGCAAAATATCCATACAAGAAAGGGACTGTATACCTCACAGTTTACGATAATATAGCCTGGGTCAACATACTCCAAGGCCTGAATAATATATTTCATGGGAGAAAGATCATTCCCTTAAATAAGCTATCGAACTTCAAAAATCCGTCTTCGGAAATATGAATATATATATAATGGCCTACAATCAATGGCCCGAAAATATCTTCAATCTCTATTAAATTCCCCTTTCACAAAAGAAATATGCTGGAACACACTAGCAAAATGGATCACGTCCATTTCCCAGCTCTGCCAGAAAACGTACTGTCTCGAAATAACAGCTGCTCAAAACAGCTCAGTAAAAACTCATTCAAGCGCAAACTCGCAGCTTGAGATGTGAGCTGAATTCATCCGCCTTTCCCCCCAAAAACTAATTCATAGAACGTTCAACCAGTTTCTCTATCCTATCTTTAAACAAAGTAACCATTAGTCAGGTAACAGTTTAAACATACTGAGCATACAACCCCTCAAATAAAAAATTCTCTCATCACGCAGAGCGTGTTTACTAGCGTGTACAAAAAATCCGACCCGTACATTCCAGTCTTTAACACTTAATTCCCCTTAATTAAAATATGACTTAACATATGCATTATAATATTACAAGAGCATAACAGAAGTAGACAATGCAAACAATAGTGACAAAGACACGATTTTAAAGAACAAATAACAACATTTGCAGAATCAACTGAACAATAAAGTAGAACTAAAAAAAAATATTGCAAAGAATGCAATGACACTGCGATAACAATGACAAGACAAGTAACAATACAATGTATAAACATAAAGGGTGTATACAAATAAGCGACAGCCAGATTGAGAAGGACGGTCACAAACAAAATACATCATAAAAATAAGGTACATATAAGAAATTAATACGATAACAACAATAAGAAAAACTTGACGACACAGCTAAACAATTACTTTTGTAAAAGACAAGTAGCGATCAGAACTTCAGCAAGGTTTTTTGCCTTGAACCGGAATTACCACTCAATTGAAACTCACAAACTAAATCCTATAGAACATCTCACAAGAGCCCGAATCAGCTTCGAGATGAACCTCGTTTGTCAGATCGACCTCCCAACCGCCCACGAAGAACATGGAACATATAACGTAGAATAGTATGAATGTGGACATATTAAAGAAGGGATCTACCATCGCATATAACGGTGGCACAAGTGTACATAATGACCACAATTACTTATCTTGAAAGAAGAAAAAAATATCCCGGCCCTCGCAACGCTAGCGAAAAACTTCCATGTTGGGTCTCGGGTGCCGTTACATATATGAATCGCTTTCATATACAAGTTGGAGTCAACAAGTTATGTAGCTGTTCAACGTTGACTTTGGCAGATGAAGTCCAGCGTTGACCTTGACCTTGGATGACAGTTATTTTGAATCCCAAGTACACGATGATGTCGCCTTGAAAGAACTGGATACTTTGAAATTTTCAACCGTGTGTTCACTGAAAGTTCGTTTCGATCCCCTTAGACTGGCCCACCAGCTGTAGAGTCTGTTTTGTTTACTGTTGAAGTCGTTGTTGACTGTGCTGCATACATGGTGCATGGGTTGTGATAATATGGCACGGTTAACGATTGTCAATATAGTTGATTTAACTGTTATCAACATCAGTCGGGCTTACATATAGCCGACACGAATTCAACATTATGAAACAAGAATGTAGTCTTAAGTACTGACCACAACTGGCAAAAGGATGTAAGTCGAGTCCATTTCTTGACGAAGACGCGGACAATTTATTACAGACGTTAGTATACATTCAAACGTAGTATTCATAAGCATGCATCAACAATGTAGATTACTTCTTTGATATGACAGTTCATATTGTTCTCATTCTTTCCATTTTTATTAATCATGAACTTGATCAACATTTTACAATAAGGACCGACCGTTCAAGGACGGTGACGACCTTCATGGTAATAATTTCTTCTTGGCTTTCTTGGAGCCTACACGCCCCGACGGGCTTCTGGAGTGATCCATAAATACAATAGTAATCTTGAGAATATTCGGTGTACGTCTGGAACCCACTAACAATACGACCTGTGGTTCGTATTGAAGTCCAGCCAGATCGAAACACGTCAGAAGAAATGACGAGAAAATATCATATAATTAATGTACACATTATCGCCCTACCTTGGCCGATACAACTGTGCTCCACTCCGGAGACTTTGAATACTTTATGAAGGCTTCCCAATATCTGGGCAAGCTTGAACAATAGTTCACACAAAAATACATGACCGACACCGGTCATGGCCATCAATATAAATTGAATATGTTTTCATGTATGTTTAATTTGAAAAGTTTAAAACTTCCATTACTTTTAAAGTGCATATGTTAACATCGACATTTACACTGGTTTGAACTGTAAGTATTATAATTAGAATGTACATCATTTCTTCATCTTTTTCCTCCCTGTTCCATATGGAACCTGGGACTACTTTATGCTTTTAGTTCTCTTTACGAAACTAGCAATAAAGCAATCACCAGCTCTTGGCAGTGGTGGTTCATGAAATCATCATTCTATACGTTGAGGTTGCCAGCCTCAAGTAACTATGACATCCACTAGCGATTTTCACATATTAAAATTCTCATGGCCATATTCATGTATATGTTAGTTCACATGTTAGTAATAAAATATAGAATGTAAAAACACAACTTACGCCAATCCTTGCTCACAGAATTTTTGCTCAGATGAATAAAAGAGACTTGAATCGGCCTCTTACACGCGTCTGGGGTGTCGTTTCTTTAATAAGATAATTCCCTTTATGACTCCGTGTGTTTCAGTTTCCTCAGATATTCCGTTTTCCTTATTTAAAATGTTAGAGATTTCCTGGGCTGAATTGTAAATCCTGATGAATACTCAAATAAAAGGTGTCCGGTCTGATAAATGGAAATTCTGACTTCTAACTACTGGCAAGTCTGGTGTCTTTGGCAGCGTGAATCTCACAGTGAACTAGACTGACTGAAGCGTCAGGTTATATTCACTGTCCTACCCCGCTCTGTTTGTTATGGAACTCAAGTGATAAGCCAATCTGATTTGAATATTTTGCATGACTCATCTAGTGCAAAATTTCAAACATTACTTTTCTGAAAATGGCCTGTAAACATCCGATTGCCTGGCAGACGAACTCACAGACACATCTGTAAACTGTGTTTCAGATGTAACAAATTATTACTTTATCAGAAAGTAATCTGTTTGTAACAAGGTGTACCGGAAACGATTATGTCATGCTTGAGTGTCCAGAATGTGTCGCACAGACGATTAATCTCTTATCTGTCGCGCACCCGGCCCTAATCTTAGCAAAGCTTTGCCGCACCATGGCAAACGCGATGTATTATCACCAACAAGGAGTGTCAAAATGATTTCACAATATCAAATATCTGCTTCTTAGCAGAGAAAGAAAGAAAGAATGTGCGACAATTGAAAGCACGCAATAAAGTCCGTACCACAAATGTACCGATTACTGCCTCGGCTCTCAGTTCATTACAGTCTCTTACTTTAGCACATTTGGTTGGTACTGCGTTAGACTTTCTAGTCGTCACCATTAGGACTGGAAGAAGAAGGGATCGCCCCAATTTATTCTGTGACAAACACATACAGGTATACAGCAACACATTCAGGTATACAGCAACACATAGCTACAGACAGCAGTTTAATGTGGCATATCTCCGAAATCAAGAAACAAAAGAAACATTTACGGTTACAGTATCAAATAAGCACCAATGGCCTGAACAACTAAACCCAACAACCGCTGCTATTTTTTTATCAGCCTGTCCCCACTCCGAGCTTCTGCTTGGTTAAGCTGTTAGAGAGCTTGCCTCTCGCGACAAAGTTTCCAGATTCCAGGATCAAAACTTGGTAGCGTCACTCTCAGCTGTAAATGGGTACCTGACTCTGTTCTTGAGTTAGGGAAATCAAAGACAGCAAGGAAGGAAACTTGTCACCCTACTTTATTTAAAAAAACTGGACTCTTTAAGTCCCAAAAGCCGATATATCGTACTTCTTTCCAGACCCATTTGACCCAGTGAACGTTAAATCGGCTTTCGTATCTTTTGCTCCTTTCTAGAGCTGTTTTCTAATTTTAACAACCCAAAACGTCATTTCTGACAGGAAGTACTTTCATTTTAAATACCTCGTATTTATGCATATGAACATTAAAAAATGTTTTTTCCAAACAACAACAATAAAAAAGCACTGGGGTGGCCTTTTTTGGGCCAAATCCAGCTTTTTGCTTGGGACTGAAAGAGTTAAGTAAAGTCTCTAACACTTCACTCCCCTATGACAGTATCTCCTATGGGACTTACCTTTGTGCCCGCTCCGAGTCACCTTTCGTTCTAAAAGCTTCAGCTTTTATTTACTGTCTCTATGTGATGTTTATTCACTCTAGCACAGGGTTTATTAATCCACGGAACCCTTGACGGTATATGAATTGATTCTTGGGGTCCATTTACATAACAGAAAATTTAAAATGTCCAGTTTGTAAAAATTTATTTCTATTATGCTTATCTGTAATAAAAATTTTTCCAAGAAGGAATCCGTACCCTTCATTGGACAATCAAATGGGTCCATAATCTTCATCGTTCAGTCAAAGGATTCAATGACCTTCATTGGACAATCAAATTGGTCCATTATCTTCATCGGTCAGTCAAAGGGGTCAATGTCCTTCATTGGACAATCAAATGGGTCCATAATCTTCATCGGTCAGTCAAAGGGGTCAATGTCCTTCATTGGACAATCAAATGGGTCCATAATCTCTTCATCAGACAATCAAATGAGTCCATAACCTTCATCAGACAATCAAATAGAACCATAACCTTCATCAGACAAATGGAACCATAACCTTCATCAGACAATCAAATGGAACCATAACCTTCATCAGACAATCAAATGGAACCATAACCTTCATCAGACAATCAAATGGAACCATAACCTTCATCAGACAATCAAATGGAACCATAACCTTCATCAGACAATCAAATGGAACCATAACCATCATCAGATAATCAAATGGAACCATAACCTTCATCAGACAATCAAATGGAACCATAACCTTCATCAGACAAATGGAACCATAACCTTCATCAGACAATCAAATGAGTCCATGGCACAAGAAAGGTTAAGAAACATTGCTCTAGCAGAAGAATGTAGAATAAAAAAGCAAAGCCCATAGTTTTATAGCCAGTATTGAAAAAAACTAAACTTTGTGTCTTTCGAAAACACTTATATCATCAAAGGTTGGGTCTTATTTGGTTTGGTTTGGTTTTAAAAACTATCTTCATTGCACACGGACCAACACCATCAGTGGCCCGATCTCCTCCATTAGATCAGACAAGGAGGATCTCAGCACAGTGCACGAACTCCGTAGCACCGGCGAGAATCCCAATGTGTATATATAGGAATCACACATTCTATAAATATTTTTGTGGTGGGTAGGTTTCTAATCTGTAAATTTTGTCAGGGCAGCGACCTTATGGCCTACTCTGTACTATTTCCAACTGCCGTGGGAATTTTTACGTGCGCAACTTGCGCACGGGACCTCCTGTTGTTTCGCCCTTATCCGAGAAGGCTAGTCATCCGATCTCACTACCCAGGAGACCAGGGGGAGTATGACATCATTAGGACCACTGGTTCATAAATTATATCAACTGGGAATCGAACCCGGTACCTCTAGAATTCGAGGCGGATGCCATACTTCTTAGCCACTCCGACCCCTTGGGACTTAATGCAAATGTGCGGGGTAAAAGTTGCCAACGGCACAGTTCTTGAGCCTTAAATTGGACTCGCATTTGTGACTTGACTAGTCTAGTCTGACCCACAGCGCTATTCAGAATCTAGTCTCGTTATAACTGTTGTGACTGAAGTCAGTCCAGATAGGTAGGAATTTAGGGGACTGTCGGTTGCATAGGTGTATAAGTATAAGTAATAATTAGCCTGGTTTTGTGAGGTACGTGATAACGTAATGTGGAAATATAAGAAACCCGTTGGTGGTTAGGGAAAAGTTCAAAGGGCATTCGAAATTTGTGTCACAGTGCTTGCGGTGTCTGCCGACAGGGTCACCTTGTGTGTGTGACCTCAGTAGGTGTGATTTATTAATATTTTTCCCCTGAGTGCCAGTTGATGTTAAAAATCAGCTCCGAGGCTAGTCGAGTATATTTATGAGCCAGCTTGCCGGAGTGTTCGTAAGAATATCCAGTATGGCTCTGTGATTTTTGTGTGTGGTTTAGATTTTATTTCTTCTTGTGTGACTGTTTTGTGTGATTTAGGTTTTGTATATTACTAGTTGTGCCTACTACTGCGACATGACTAACCCCACTGCTATTTTCGTCACTTTCTATCTTTAATTTTATGTATTTATTTACTAAGATCGCGCTTGTCTGCGGTGTATGCGTTGTGCTTCTAAGACACGGGTCGGCAACCGGTGGATCTCGAATACTGGTAGATCTCAGGAGATGCTGGGGGGAGAATAATGTTTCAGTTGGACAAGTTCGAATGACTATTTTGTGTGTCTGCAGGTTTTGCCTTCTTGTGGCGAGGCACATCACTTTCAACCTAGACCTAAGTCCTTTGATTATATCAGAGCGCAATTCGCCATTCAGAGATAAGTGAACAATGTTAACTGAAGCGATGTATTGATAAACTCTAAACCCTGAAAAGGACTTCTAGTCTCCGTCAGCTAGCACGAAGTAGCCCTGAAAAGGACTGCTAGCCCGACCAGCGCTGATAGATACTAAGTCCTGAATAGGACTAACATTATCCGTGTGCTAGCATGAAGCCCTGAAGAGGACTTGCCCTAAAGAAGGGACTCATCAGCAACACCAACGCTGCCTTACCTCCTCAGTGTTCAGTGAACACCGGTTGTAGTTAATGATTTGGTTCGAACTAGCCCTGTCCAGGCGACATTTATAGCGGAGGTATCCACAGGATCAAAGGGTACAAGGCAGAGTAAAGGTACACGTAGTCCCAAAAACAAACAGAACACTGCCGTAGGGGAGTGTAGTGTTAGAAGCTTCTCCGCACTAGGTCCAGCTCTTGATGAGGTGGGGTGACCAGTTTCCGTCCTCGCTGCCTTTGCCTTCCTTAACTCACGAGCATGGAGTTCGTGTACTGTGCTGAGATCCTCCTTGTGTGCTCTAAGGGAGGAGATCGGAGCACTGATGGAGTTGTCCGTGTGCAATAAAGATAGTCCTTAAAAAAAAAAAAAAACAAACCCCAAAAACTGAGCAAAGCCAATTGGCCATTTACAGCTAGGTAGACTTAAGCGGAACGGTACCAGGTGTTGATGCCGGAACCGGGTCACTGTGCCGCGAGTGGAGAGCTCTAACCGATGCCAATGTGTAAGGTATACATCTTTTTTCTTCCTTTTTTTCATCTATAAAAAAAAGGTTCTCCCATAGCAGATAATGCTATAGGGGAGCGAAGTGTTAGAGACTTCACTGTGCTAGGTCCACCATTGAGAGGGGATGACCAGTTCCCTTCCTCGCTACCTTTTCCTTCTCTAAATCAAAGTCAAGTACCCATTTACAACTGGGTAGACTGGAGCGTGTCGATACCGTGAATCGAACCTGGTATCTTTGCCTTGAGAGACAAGCACTTTTTCACATGTATCTACCTTTAAAAAATGAAATTTAATTTAATTTTTAAAAAAAACAAGTAAACAGAAATAAAGTCTAATAAACAAAGCTGAGGAACATTTTGAAACTGTCAATTTTACATTTGAAGCTGATTTTCCACTTAAATCTGCGGACATGATTGTATCAAGGAAGACTGGAGATCTCAGTGTTTCTAAAGTAGATCGCTACAGAGTCTGGGTTGCCTGAATGGCTGCTCTAAGAGTTTTCCTAAGCTGATCACGATGTGGGATTATGCCGTTTGCGTTTCTGGAAACTATATAGTCGTCAGTGCTTATATGCTTGTATTATCATCATCATCATCATCATCATATACATTGTGTGTGTGTTCGATACGGATCATGCCGCCACCCCTGCAGCTTGTCCTACTTGTACGAGTAGAAAGGAATTTCCCCAATAATTTCCAAGGATTTGTATTCAGTGAAATTGATTGTGCTTCTACTGCTACATAACACGTGGCGGGGAACTGGAGTATCGGATGGACATAGGGGCCGGATTATCCATAAGGCTAAGTAGGCTGAAGCTTAGGGGCCCGGAGCTCTTGGGGCCCGTGGATAAGGTACAAAAAAAATGCGTAGATTTATGGATAACAAGAAGATTGTTGCACTTTCCATATTCACATATTGCACATTCATAACGTTCTAGAAAGACAGTAAAAGCTTAAAAAGCAGAATGCATCCCGGCAAAGTCATAAATAATACTAGTATATACCATCACCATGCTAAGGGGTTTACAGACACAAAAAAATTTTAAGGTGGGGAATACAAACACCAAAAAGCCTTGGCTTAATCCGGTCTTGCTGCACATGTTAACTGTTCCAAAGGGTGCCCACGAAGATACATACTGAAAAACTATCCTGAGATTTTTCATTTTTAATGTGAATTTCAGTGAATGTGGCCAGTAAAATTCCTGGGGTTAAGGTTGCAAAAGCAGTATCATTTACCCTTAACTCTCGCATCTGTTCAAGGTTACTGAACTTCATGCTCTGGTGAATAATTCTCGGATGCTTTATTGGTTTCGTTTTAGTTTTAAGGGCTGTTTTCAGTGCACACGGACAACTCCATTCAGTGCTCCGATCTCCTTCCTTAGGTCACACAAGGAGGATCTCATCACAGTGCACGAACTCCGTAGCACTAGTGAGAATCCCAGTGTGTGTATATAGGAATCACACATTCTATAAATATTTTTTTTAATGTTTCTAATTTTTTAATTTTGCCAGGGCTTTATGGCCGACTCTTTACGATTTGCAACTGCTGTTGGATTTTAACGTGATCACGGGACCTCCTATTTCTTCGCCCGAATCCGAGAAGGCTAGGCATCCGATCTCGCTACCCAGGAGAGGGGGGGGGGGGGGAGTATGACATCATTATGACCACTGGTTCTGAAAAAAAATCCATAAATTATATTCCCTGTATTGAGAATCGAATCCGGTACTCTTAGAATTCGAGGCAGATGCCACACCTCTTAAGCCACTCCAACCACCTCGGATACTGTCACGGGATTTACTCCTCTTGCTGTGCAGTGATGGTCCAACAGTGGCCAATATTCAGAGTATCTACTGATGGTCTTCAAAGGTGTCTACCTTTTTCTCAAGATTACTGTTGGCAGAGATGTGAACTGAAGATTTGTGCTTCAATTCTAGGGAGCCTCATAGGAACTTAAAGAAATCAAGTACTACGGCTGATAGGATCCAGGCCGTGTAAACATTTTATCTTTCCTGACCTTCTATGAGTTACGATTTCGCTCGTTCTGATGAGCCCCAACTCATTTAACTAAATAAAATATTACTTAAATGGCTCTGTTATAAGTATTTAAAATGACTGAAGCATACGGGTGCAGTTCACCCCAAATGACTAAATCAACTATAAATTTGCATATTTACAGGTAACAAAACTTAATAGTCAATTATCGTTAACAATTGTAAAATAAATATGGGTGGGGTGAATTTAGATAGTCTTTAAAATTTAATCAATGGGGATGATCTGGATAGGGTGTTTTCTCTTTCGACTGTAAATAAAAACAGAGTTCACTTGGCAGCTTTAAGTAGGTACTTAGCTGACAGTACGATGTCGGTTGATTTCTACTCCGGCCGATGCTTGTTCTTTGCAGGCTATAGACTGGTTCACTCTCGTCACTGGTCAAGTCTGGTGGCCGCAAAACGTTCCTCGTAGTATCGTGAAGTAATTGCGAAGATGGTTCAGCGTCTGTTAAGACCCGACTGCTGTAGGTGTCTAGCTTTTACTGCAGGCCACTTATACCACTCACTTGTTCCACAGATAGCACCACCAATTAGTACCACCGACTAGTATCATGAAATAAGAGAGAAACAAATACCCTTCTGAGTATTGGGTTTCTTGACACAAAATCAGGTGTGTCCCCTTTTCATTCCACCATCCCATCTGCCTCAGAACTTTACCCTCTCTGAGCATTACTATTAATCTCAGTGAGCGGAAAACATTCATTGCATTTATACTGAACATGTTTACATTTACATTTGCACTGATTGAAAAGGTTAAATGAATAAGTATGTACATCAGTTATATCATCATCCACTCCCAGCTCCATCTGGCACTTGGGACTACCTCTGCTTTTGGTTCTGTATGAGAAACCCTCATAAAGAAGTCACCAGATCTAGCAGTGGTGGCTCATGAAACCATCATTCTAAATGTTGATGTTGCCAGGCTCGTATGACTTGGACACCCACTAGCAATTTTCACATGTTAATAAATGCAATATATAGAATTATAAAATGTACAACTTACCCCAAATTTCTTTGGGAATACAGACTGACTTCTGGTTCAGAGAAATAGTTAAGGCAACTTGATTAAGATACCTCTTACACTTGGTATGGGATTTTACTTTACAATATACTCCCACTATGACTTAGTATTCAGGTTCCTGGGATTCTGGGCTTTCCATATTAATGAAAGTAGAGTTTTCCTGTGAGACAAGTCCATAAGATGATAAAACATGTTGTCCGGTCCTTTAAAGTGGAATCCTAATCCTATTCCTTACTCTGGCTTGTATAGCTGTCTTCTTGACGAATTTAATTTCACAGTGCTGTAAACTCACAAGGTGCTAAATTATAAGACACCATTGGGCCCACATCCAGATATGACAAGGCTCCAGTCAGAAATGTTGTATTTTTACATTTCAAAAGCCAATCCAATAGCATGCAAGATGCGTATATTTCCCATCTCTCACGAACAATTCCTACATAAGAAACGCGAAAATAAATGTGTTGTTTACAATCGCCGTATATGGTATGCCAGCTTCTGTCTATTATTGACCATGTTTACACTCCCGACTTCAGGATTTCTCAAGGTAATCTCTTTCAAAATGTACAATTATCTTCCGACAAGTCTGTCCAGACAGGACTATCTCATTTGCCCGGTTTAGCGAAGAATTAACAATCTGGTCAAACAGGACTATTAACAGTTGATAAAACCAATCGACTGCGGTCATCCCGAGGTTGTTTACTTATTAACCGGCCGCAGGAAAATGTGTTACATATTAATAAACCACTCTTCTCTCTACCAATCCCAGGTGTCAATATGGGTTCAAATGAAAGGGATTGATTACTGTCGTGCTTAGATAGGTTTTAAAGTTATGTAAGGTCCCGCCTGAGTATAGGAGATGGTGATAGTACGTGAGAAGTAAAGTGTAAGAAATAGAGTTTCACTACTGAATAGTTTAAGGAGAAGATCTGTCTCTGGACTGAGTAGTTTCTCTAGTCCAGCCTATCTATACGACTATAGTTTAGTATCAGACAACCTTTCACCTCCCTATATTGAGAAATATAAGGTACCTAAACACTCACACACACACACACACACACACACACACAGCTATGTGACAACAAGACACACAAACGTGAAAAAAACTGGTAAAGTTGGGTATAGGTCTGACCAACACACACAGATTAGTTATTTTGTTGTTTATTATCATTAAACTTTACAACATCTAATATCTAAAAGAGAAAGATCAAATACATCAGAATTACATGCATAGAAAAATAACAGAATACCTATGCCCTCCCCTCATTGAGAAGACAAGAACCCAATAAGTTAGTAACCCCAAAGGTTAAAGGTTAGCACTAGGTTACAGTATAGACAGTAAAGAAAGAACACAGTTCCCACTAAACGTTATCCAATAAAATTAAACAATAGTCAAAACAGAGTGCATATGATACAGTGTTTCCTGTACTAAAGAAAATATTTCACTCTCTCTGTCATACGTGATCTCACAATCTCTCTTCTTACCCTATTCTTGGTGAAAACAATCCGTTGGATGTATAATCCATGAATATGTATTTAAGGTCCGGAGAATTTATCGTCCGAATTGGGCTCCAGTCCCTCCTTTCAATAATTAAATTTTATAAGGGGAACGCATAATTTGGTGGTTGATTTTCCTGGATAAACCCTGTCACCTTGGATAGTTAATGTCGAGACTCTCTGAGATCTGGTGTTCACAGTAAATAGTAGGAAAACATCTGATTGCTAAAACTGTTAATTATGTTACTTGATGATGATGATATATCCTATCTGCTGGCTCAGGTGAGTGCTGATTCTGAAATAGCGTATCTCTTCTGGATACACTATCAGAAGTCGGGAAAACTTATTGGTATTACTCCACAATGGGCAGATAAAATTAAATATATATATATTTTTTCTGGTGATTATAGTCCAGTTACTTTACTCTTTAAAATGTCAGTTAGTTTCGGTGGCCTGTCGTGTTCACAACTGAACTGGAAGACGCTTAAACCAAAAGACTAATTTAATCCGATCATTAAAATGGAGAAAAAGCCAACATAGACCACAGTGGACCAAAATATGTGCCACAATAAAGCCACATTAAAGACACGGTGGTCGCCGTTTTGATCAGGTCATGCCTAAGGATAAAACAACATTATGAAAAATAAGGCTAATAATATATTTTTACATTATATATATATATATATATATATATATATATATATATACACACACACGGAAGGGGACGAGACGACCTCTCATCCTCTCCGTCAGTCCTGATTAAAGTTAAAAGGCGCATGTTGTGTCTAGCCTATCCTATCGCGCGTCGCTTAGCAGGTACTAATTTGGTTGAGGCCTGCAGCCTTTTACCCCTCCTGTTCCGGTCAATGACCAGCGCATAATAACAATCATGATTTAAATATCTCTACGCGCACTCAACAAATATCGCCTGTCATTAATGCTATTAGGTTGTTAGCGCCTGTTTGTTTAGTCGTATGATATTCAAACACAGTCACTTACTAAATTACACACTATGAAATCAAAGTGAATTTTATTCCGTCAATTATCAGTCGCACCTATTGTGTTAATTAGTCAACTAAACCGTCTCTTTCTATGTGATAGCGGGTGATAAAATTAACATTACGAATGAAACATCTGGAATAAATATAGCTACGCGTTATTTAATTCGCTAGTGTTAACGCTAGAAAGTCACCGTGAATTATAGTGGTAAACTTAACACATTAAATCGCTTAAGCACAAATTTATATTACCAGAAATCCAGAAAGAAAATACCACGAACTATTAACACATCTATTCCCAGTGGTTCTAGGTAACGTGTTTAGACTCCGAAAAATTATGAGCTACACTGATAACTGATTTTGAGGAGACGCAGTTTATGTACCATTGTGTTCTCAAGATCTCTAGATGATGTGAATTTTCACACTCTGTTTTCATAGCAGAGAAATCTGAAACTACGTTTCCCAGATAAAAGGTTTTCGGTCGCTTCTGTTGGCCATTGCTAACCGACAACATAAGCTTAACCCCGTGTAGCGGGCTTCCTTTCGAGATCTTCCCTGTTTCTCGAGATCACAGAGTTAACCTTTCCCTGTATGTACGTTCATCAAAGGATTAGCTACCCGTATAGAGAATCTTCAAAGGCCGTTACACTTCCACGTGTTTTCTACGTGTGGGCTGTCAGTTATCTTAATATTGACAGATCAACTCGTGTGAGATTTCAGGTAAACAAACGTGGTTTGCCCCCTGCTTCGAATGACAGGTTGCGAAAGTTGGTAAACAAACTGTTGCGTGCATATTTTGACGCACATATTACAAAAATCGATATGGCTATTTAATATGGGAAAAATATAGACATTCATTCATTTGTGTATGAAAATGCTGTCTATGGTAAAAGCGAGAGAATCCATGTTTGATTCACACTTTTGATTATAGGAGTAATCGTTCTGGATATTGATCCGGCGCAAGGATATTGCGCTTATGTTTGTACTTATTTTTTAGGGCCAGAAAATATATTAATTTGCTTATTATGTTTATGGCCTGAATTCATATGTGGCGAGCCAGATTCCTGGGTCCAGCTTACACAGTTTTGTGTTGAGAATCACAGTTTACAGCTAAAAGAACATTTGTTTGACCACATCAACACCAGTAGGACAGCTATACAGTCGATGTCAGCTTGACCTGTATTACCGATAGGATGCTGTATCTAGGTCAGCGCTTGTTGACAGTTTTTTTCGCTGTACAGACAGTATTACACAGGACAGTAGTATCAAGTGTAGAAAATATCTGGAGCAGTATTGTTGACATTTCTCAACGTACAGAAGAATCACAGTGTTGTTGAACATAAAGTGCATAGTTCATCGTTGGATCTTCATATGCTCAACAGAGAAAAATTGACAGTGTAATAGTTTAAAATTAAATCTATTACTGAATAAAGTGGCAAGTTATTAGTATTAAAATAAACTGTGCCTGCTTAACAACACTATACCTGCAACACATTCCATTCATGACATAAATTATATTGTATGCTATATGCTATTTATGCTTACATGTTATTTGTTATGTATTAAATTAGTTTATGTTCTGTGTGACTAGTACAAGGTATGCCGAGTGACATTGGTCTGGACTAGTATTCTATAGGTACACATTTTCTTAATTGGAAATTTGTTAGCAACAATTTGCTGCTATTTCTGTTAGTTGTGATGAGGTGTTCTTTTCTTCGTTGTTTTTGGTAATAATTTTGTGTTCCTTAGTTTTGTTTGATTTGTTTGTATAATTGTAGGTCTCATCTTTTCTTTCATTTCAGTTTTTTACACCCTTATGTTTATACACTGTGGCGTTATTTGTCTTGTTATATTATGGCAGTTATCATCACGGTTTCTGTGATCATTTTTTTCATTTCTCCTATTTAATTTAATTTGATCTCTGCAAATGTGTTCATATTGTCTTTTCTTGTTTGTCCTTTGTAATGTCTTTAGTTGACATATGACGTATAGTGGTATACACCGATAGTATAGTACAGATCAGTACTTTATGATTGTTATTGTTATAAAACAAAATGTACAAGACCTTTGTAAGGCTTGTCTCCCAAAGTGATTGGTAAAGGGAAATATTTTTTCCACAGGTACTCAAGTGATCTTTGATTACATTGAGGTATACAAGACCTTTGTAAGGCTTGTCCCCACAGTATTTGAGATACAGTTATTGTTGTCCACAGGTACTCAAGTTATCATTGGTTATTATAAACCATACAAGTTTGGACTAAGACTAAGTCTATGGTATAGACTTGTCTCCCATTAAAGGGAAATAGGGTAATTTATTTACTTTTTCAGGTTTCTGATTTAAGAAGACAATATGTCTACATTAGATTATTTCATTGCACAAGGAAAATCTCTTGATAAGACTGGAAAAGACTTAGAACAATGGGCTGTTGCTCAATATGACAAAGCATTAGCTGCAGAAGAGAAAAAAACTGCTGCTGCTGTTGAAGAAAGAAAAGCTGCTGCTGAGGAAAAAAAAAGCTGCGGCTGAGGAGAGAAAACTTCAAATAGAAGAAAAAAAAGCTGCTGCAGAAGAAAGGAAAGCTCTAGCTGAAGAAAAAAGATTAGAAAAAGAAGCTGATACTGCTGCTGAACTTAAGAAATTGCAGATGCAAGTGGAGGAAAGGAGATTTGAGGCAGAACAGAGGAAATTGGAGGCTGATGCAGAGCAGAAAAAATTAGAAGTTGCTGCAGAACAGAAAAAATTAGAAGCTGCTGCAGAACAGAGAAGATTGGATAGAGAGGCTGAAGAGAGAAAAGCAATAAGAGAACATGAGTTTGAATTAGAGAAATTAAAATTGACATGTATGAGTAATGTTAATCAGGCATCTGGTGGTAATGGTAAACCCTTTGTGTACAAGGTCAAGGTACCAGCGTTTAACCCTACCAGTGATGACATAACATTTTGGCTTTCTAGATTTGAACGGGCTTGTCGATCTCATAATGTTGACAAATCACAGTATGTGAATCAGTTGTCTGAAAATCTAAAAGGGGAGTCTCTGAGTAAGTTATATTTTGTTGAAGAGGCCGACAAAGATAATTATGATGCTGTTAGGGCAGCTTTGATAAAGAGATATCAGCTGTCTGAAGAAGGTTATCGTCTTTTGTTTAAAACAATGAGACCTGAGGTAGGTGTAGAATTCTCAGATTTCATCTCAAAAGCACGAATTACACTTTCACGATGGATTGAATTATCCAAAAACAGAGAAAACATTTGATGGTCTTACGGATTTATTGCTAAGAGACAAGGTTATGTCTTCTGTAAATAAATCATTCCTAGAGTTCTTACATGAGCGTAAACCTGGTACAATAAAGCAAATGGAAGAATATTGTGACCAGTATGCCACGGCACACCCTGACATGATTCTTAGTAACTCTAACATTAAAGAGAGTATGCCAGTTGCTTCGGCAACAGAATATAATCAGAATTACTCACACAAATTCCAAGGAGCTAAAAAATAAATTTGATAAAAAGGTTAATTGGAATAGGTATCAAAACCAAGATAACCGCTCAAATCAGAGTTCTTCTTTGAAGAACTGGAATCGGGCTGATAGTCCTCGACACGCGAGGGGTACCCATAATGTTAGAAATTCTCGGAAAGGGAGTAGCTATAGGAACTACCCAAGTGCTTCATGGAGACAAAAGAAACAATATTACAGGGATACTCAATATAATGAGCATGATGATTATGATCATGAATGTTATGATTCAAACCCAAATAGGGGTTATAACAGAGGCAATAATAATTATAGAGACAATTATAACCGAGGTAGATCACAACACAAAAGACATGGTAAATCGTATTACCAGGCTAACTCTGCACAACAGGAGTTCCACGACACCGATAATCAGAATAATGATAAAAAAGACTCCAACAGTGTAGCAAATTCCGCTTTCGATTTTGCTAGAGCATCTGAGTGTTCGCAATGCAAAACATTATTCGATCCAACCACAGTGTCTACTTTAAGCTGCGGTCACCCGCTTCCCGCTCTCCATGCGTCAATTGCGCATAATGGAAGGGGTGCTCTTGTCTTTAATAGGGGCCTAATAGATGGTACTCCGGTATCAATTCTTTTCGATTCGGGGTGCACTACCATTGGAGTGAGGCAATCACTCGTAAATCCTTCTCGAGCTACAGGCAATATAGTCAAATGTGTAACATTTGGTGGCACATTGGAGAAGTACTCCACTGCCATTATCAATATTGCTACGCCTTTCTTTACAGGAGAGGTGCAAGCATGTCTCTTGCCGAATCCGATCGCTGATCTTATCATCGGTCGCATTCACGGGGTGAAAGAATGCACTCCACAGCAAATTTCTAATTGGGAAAATGTTAATATGCAATCGGCTAATGCAGTAATCACTAGGGCTCAAGCTCTTAATATGCCACAATCTTCACATTCTGAAGATAATGATGCGCAGATCCAAGATGATCCCTTGGAGATTTCCCACGATTCCTTTATCAAACAGCAGGAAGATGATCCTACTCTAAAGAAATTCTTTACTCTGGCAACAAAAGGTGATCCGAATAAGGATACTAAACGTAAATCTTGGATTACGATGAAGAATGGCGTACTTGTACGTATGGTACAAGACTCCGCTAAGTCCATTCATTCTCAAATCCTTGTGCCTAAAAATATGAGAGTTAAAATCTTACAGCACGCTCATGATTCGCAGTGTGCTGGACATATGGGTTTTTCCCGTACTAAAGCTAGAGTTCTTCAATCTTTCTTTTGGCCTGCTGTGAATAAGGACATATGAATCTATTGTCGATCTTGTAAAGTATGTCAAGAGATTAAATCCAGAGGTCCACGCCATGATGCACCTATTCAGGCTGCAGACATTCCCATTCGGCCATTTCAAAAAATGGCGATAGACATCATTGGTCCATTTAAGATAAAGTGTGCTAGAGGACACCAATTTATTTTGACGTGTGTTGATATGTGCACACGTTGGCCGGAGGCTGTTCCTCTAAAGAGCATAACTACTGCTGATGTCGCAGATGCTCTTTGGTTAATATTTTCTCGTCTGGGGTTTCCAGCAGAAATATTATCCGACCATGGTACCCAACTCATATCGGATACCATGTCTCAAGTAATGTCGACTCTGAAGATAGAGAGATCGCTGAGTAGTATTTATCATCCTATGTCCAATGGGATGGTGGAACGTTTGAATAGAACTCTGAAAAAACCTACTAGGTAAGATAACAGAAGATCATCCTCAGGATTGGGATAGGGTTTTACCCGCGGCTCTCTTTGCATATAGAGAGGTCGCCAACGAACATACAGGATTTTCTCCCTTTGAACTTGTCTTTGGCGCGAAACCGCGAGGTCCTATGTCCTTACTTCATGATCTTATAACTGCTGATAATATTGTCGATGACACAAAATCCTCTTATGAATATGTCATCGCACTTAGACACAAGATTATTGAAGCATGCAAATTGGCAACTGCTTCTTCTGAATTTGCGAAACAGAAGGCAAGGGAATTTGCCAATAAAAAGAGATGTTTGCGTCAACTTTGTCCAGGTGACAAAGCATTTGTCTTGCTACCTTGTAGGGAAAATAGACTTCTCATTTCTTGGAAAGGTCTGTACGATATAATATCAAAAGTTTCCGATGTTGACTATATCGTCGATATTGACGGGAAGCGTAAAACCTTCCACATCAACATGCTCACGGAATTCCATGAACGTCCTGATTATTTACAACCTGTTTTCCAGGCAACGGACGATTTTCCAGTCCAACATGGACAGTACTCATCTCTGTCAGTAATACAGGATGAGGAAACGAGTTTCTCGGATGTAAATTTACCTTTTCCAATGATTCCTCTTCACTCTAATGAATCATGGAAAGATGTTGCAATTTCTCCAGAATTATCTGCAGGAGAGCAGAAACAAGTTTCTACTTTGTTAGAACAATTTCAGGATGTCCTTACTGACATTCCTGGTCAAACTGATGTCATTCAACATGACATTATTCTTACTGACCATAGTCCTATAAGAGTCAGACCGTATCCTATCCCGATACATTTTCAAGCACAGGTAGAGAAAGAGTTAGATGAGATGATAGAGTTAAAAATTATTGAACCATCCACATCAGCATATTCTTCGCCGATGGTTATAGTACGAAAAAAAGACAATAACATACGTCTTTGCGTGGATTATCGCAAATTGAATCAAGTGACTAAATTCGATGCTGAACCTATGCCTTTACTAGAAGAGCTACTTACGAGACTATCGAATTCTCACTTCTTTACTAAACTCGATTTGTCTAAGGGATATTGGCAAGTTCCACTATCCGAACACGCCAAACCGTTTACTGCTTTTTCGACGCCTAGGGGTCTATTCCAATGGAATTTCATGCCTTTCGGTCTTATGAACGCCCCTGCAACATTTGTACGCATGATGCGTCGAATCCTATCTCATCGCTCAGATGTCATTGCGTATCTTGATGACATCTGTCTTTTCAGTGATACTTGGAACGATCACTATAATGGTATAAATGAACTATTGTCTATCTTACGCGAGCATAACCTGACAGCGAAACCATCGAAAGCATGTATTGGTTTTAGCGAAATATCTTTCTTAGGACACCGTGTTGGTCATGGGTTCCTAAAAACAGAAGACCATAATACAAGTAAGATACTTAACATTTCTATTCCTAAGACTAAAAAGCAAGTACGAAGTCTCTTAGGTCTAATACAATTTTATGGACGATTCATCCCGAATCTGTCCTCCATTATGTCACCTCTTTCTTCCTTGCTAAAGAAAGGGTCTCCTAATGTAGTCCATTGGACTCAAGAATGTCAATCCTCTTTGGATAAGGTTAAAACTATGTTTTCTACTTCACCTATCCTAGTATTGCCTTCTAAGGATAAGACATTTATTCTTCGTAGTGACGCTTCATCCACCGGGATTGGAGCTGCACTAATGCAAGAGTACTCTGGAACTCTGCATCCTGTGATGTATATTTCTCGGAAATTAAATGCCGCAGAGAAGAATTACTCGGTCCTAGACCGTGAATTATTGGCTATGGTTTGGTCAATCCTTAAACTGCAAAGATTTCTTCTGGGCGCGCATTTCATTGTGGAAACTGACCAGAAAGCTCTTACGGCTATTCAGAGTAAAAATCTGAAGAGCGCGAGATCAACGCGATACGCGATTGCTCTACAGCCATTTCATTTTTCGGTGCGAGCTATCCGTGGGTCAGAAAATGTGATGGCAGATATTTTGTCTAGATGCCCACATGATTCATAACTGTTATACAACTTTGATACAGTTGTTTCTATGTTGAAATGTGTACACATATGTAATATATCATATATTGATTGTAACACTACTTAGCGGTTCATTGATATTTATTCACCGCTGATCTTTCAATGTTTTTCGTCTTTGATGATCATGATGTTAAGATATCTTAGATGAAATTTATGTATAAACTAAGGTGGAAATTGTGTCATTGCTATTATTGTAGTATGCGTTGGTGACACCTCTCTGGAAATATTTATACTTAGAGAAGTATTTTCTCTAAGGTCATAAAACTTATGCTTATCATCTGCGCATTGTTTTGGTGCGTTGTGAGCCTATTGTATGTTGCTCCTAGATGTATTTCAAAAAAAAAAAAGTACCATTTTTTTTTTTTCCCGAGGGGTGTGGTAATCTGTTGCGTGCATATTTTGACGCACATATTACAAAAATCGATATGGCTATTTAATATGGGAAAAATATAGACATTCATTCATTTGTGTATGAAAATGCTGTCTATGGTAAAAGCGAGAGAATCCATGTTTGATTCACACTTTTGATTATAGGAGTAATCGTTCTGGATATTGATCCGGCGCAAGGATATTGCGCTTACGTTTGTACTTATTTTTTAGGGCCAGAAAATATATTAATTTGCTTATTGTGTTTATGGCCTGAATTCATATGTATTACATATTATTAGTACAAGTAGAATCAGTCCTATATTGTATATTTTGGATGGGTAAGGGGACTAGATTCTTGTTATTCCGGTCTAGCGGAAGTATGAGTTGTCTTGACAAGTCGTGATGAGTTCCGATGTACCGTGATAATGGCGGGTACGCATTTTTCAAAGGGCTGGTAGATTCTTAAGGAAATATAATTCATGAAGTGGTTTTCTTCTAAAGGAGATGGTATCTCTACTATAGTTTATGTTAGAGACTCTCCTAAGGTACGGTACAATGTATAATTCGGACTCCATGTATTGCCAGACCCTATTTTGATGATCTCATGTCGATTCGACCTAGATGGAACATTGTGCTTCGTATCGCTAGGGTCGTGTTTTGTATCGACAAAGATGACAGACTTTCCTACAGCGGTTATGGCTACGTGAATTAACCTGATCACCGTAGAGCTGTATGGGAACATTTATGAAATCATTTATATACCCATTATAAATTAACTCTGGCTTATATTCTCCTTCCTATGAATGAGTGAACGACAACTCAGGGAGGCAGCCATGTTAGATTTCGGTCATCATATGTTTTGATCACTGCCAAGAGAACAGATTATTTATCCTATTATCGGACAGTGACAGGGAGATCTCAATCTTGCTAGAAACCCCTCTTTCGTGGTTTCATAATATATGCTACAAACTATGGACGTCAAATAACTTTAGTTATTTACCGATCTGCCTTCACTGACGCGTTTAGTCAGATAGGGGGATGCGGCCATAATATATCATGACATTGAACTTTTGATGTACTGCCCATTATTTCTGAATGTGTCATGACTTCAGATCTGCTATGTATACCTACAAATTGATATGTCAACATACCATGATGTACTCGTATGTCCCAGTGTGTACGTCTGAATAAATTGAGTAAACAAAGATTCCAGCAGTCTGCATTGGTGCCTTGTAGACACAAGTGTATGAGTGGTTATATTGGTCAGCACACGAACAGTACACCATTCGCGGTAATCACACTCTACACTTCTACTTCATACATACACCATCCTGCGTCGGTTGGAGTGACCAAGTTTAGGGCCTGCTTCCCCTAGAGCCTTTGCCTTCCCTAACTCAGGACTAGGGTGAGTTACCCATTTACAGCTGGGTAGACTGGAGCATGCCTGATCTCAACAACACACCACTCTTCCTTACAGAGCATACCGACTGACACTTTACAGAGTGGAAAGAAGAAAATTAACTTTACACAAACTCGTTTGATATGGTCAAGTAAAAAGAGGCGTGGATTAAAAGGTGAGTCAGACAGGCAGAGAAATGCGTGACTTTGTTAGGAAGCTAACGGGAAAGCAAAGGCTGTCGGATGCTGTAGACTAGATTTCCATTATACGTCACAGTTACCCTAATCTGCAAAATATTGTCGCTGAAGTCCCAACATAACAAGAATTGAGGGAAGGTGATGTAAGAAATTAATCGAAAGTACATGTACCTAATACTGTCAGAGGTGGGAAAAACTAAAGTGAAGAGTACAGAATGAATTGTTGGATGGCACAGCTAAATGTGACGTTCGAGGTAATTCTGTCACAGATACCGTATATTTCAGCTATATGCCTATTAATAATGACATACTTACCTTTTATACGTTATGACAATGAAATGTGTGTATGTGTTATCATAATTTTCCTTTACGCTATTCTCGGAGCATGGATCCACCACTGTAGCTTGTCCCGTTGCGGAAGCCTGCACCAAACACCCACATGGTGTTGCTGAGGTGGTTTCTGTGGCAATTTATTTTACATGATGAGGTTGGCAGCCTCATGCACAACCTCGTGTTAATCACCTTGTACGACATGCCTGAGGGTGTATTAGTTCTATTTTTCCCATGTCTCTTCAGAGACACTACACGAGGCATTTCCCCAATATACCTACTGATAATGAAATGCTTACCTTTACACGTCATGGCAGTTAATTGCTTGTATGTATTATAGTAATGAAATAATAACCTAGAGGCGTATACGGTCTCATAATGACAGTCTTCGCTGTATATGTTATTATAATTATCAATTTCTATACACGCATTATGGTAATGGATAAAATAATTGCGTTTTTACTGAATGTAATACGTTGCTTTATAAGGTATGGGTGATCTCATAGTAGATACTTCGCAGGGGAGTGAAATGTTAAAGACTGCGTCATCCTATATCTCATTCTTATGAGCCGGAGGGGACCATTTTCCTTCATCACTGCCTAAATTTTCCCTAACTCAAGAGCAGAGATAAGTACCCATTTACAGCGGGGTAGACTGGAGCGTGACTGTACAATATTTCGAACTCAGTAACTTCCCCCTGTGTGACGGAAGAGTTTAAAAAAAAAAACTGAACTTTTAAGCTTTAGAAACGTCAGACTGGCACTCTCCTGCCGGCATTTAAAAAGCGCGGTATTTTCAGGATTAAAGGTACTTTTCCGCGTTCTGAATGAAAACCCACGAACATGCATACTAAAATTCGCTTTATTCGTGAACCGCGTAAGACGGCAGCGCGATGTGTTTACATTCGGTAAATTATCTAGTTTGAATTGTCCACCGCTCTATTGATTGAAATTGCAGGAAGGAAATCACCCAGCAGCGTTAAAAGTTACATATAGGTTACACATATTGCAGATTTCAAGTCTTCAGAAATATGAACAAAGACCCGATTTTATCAAGGCATATATTTAAAGAGCTGACTGGTTCTATACTAAATGTCTACAGCTCGTCCCTGGTTTGCTACCACTGGGTTACGGTAATGAACCATTTGCTGGTATTTGGTATGGCATTGAATCGCTGGCCACAATATCTGATGACAAATGCTAATAAGTACTTAATTTATTACCTTAGTGAAATAACAACCAGAATATACTTTAATAACGACATACTCGCAAGTGTGCAGTATGGAATTAATATGTTCACCTACGTATTTTGTGGTAATGAAATATTTAGAAAACCCACATGATACGTCAGATACCCTGTGACGACAGGATTTCAGTGAGATTGTGAAAGAGTGAAAGCGACAGATTCTGTGAGAGAATCAATGGCTATTTTATTAAGAATGCCTGATATCTGCAGACACATCAAAGAACACTTTTCTCACGATCAGGGTAGTTCACTATTGTGAAACTGGAAAGGAATATTTAGTAGAAAGGTAATCTGTCTCTCTCTCTTGTTTGAATTAAATAGAGACAGAGGATTGGTATTCTAGTCACACTTCTATCCCTTCCCTGATTTACAATTATTTTACAGCTCAAGTCCCCAGGTAAAAGAATAAAGAATTTATCTTAAACTTATTACCACATTGAAGACAACAACCGTACATCTGACAAGTTACAATGTAAAGCAGGCACGGTTGGTTTAGTTATTCAAATATAAAATAGAATTTTCAAAAGGAAAAAAAAATAATAAATAAATAGAATCCGACTATACAGAATGATAGAGTTTTATTATTGGTATTATTGCACATTTAGTGTTACTTTAGGCAAGTTTCATCATTTGGTTGAAAAGTTTGTGTGGTTGTATGTTTCGCTTCTCAATAGATGTTGTTTGTTACTCATCTTTTGGGAGATTTGTTGGTCTTCTGGGTTTGATGTTTTAGACTCAATGGGTTGCCTCGGCTCTCAGTTCATTACAGTCTCTTACTTCAGCACATTTGGTTGGTACTGCGTTAGACTTTCTAGTCTTCGCCATTAGGACTGGAAAATACATACATTGGAGGCTTCGTAAGTTCCCTGCTTGAGGTCAACTTCATCTTCCCTCCCTTTTCTATTTTCTGACCATCAGCTAATTATGTGTCCCTGATAAATGCAGGCAACAATTGGCCTATGATGCAACTGAAGGGTCGCGAAGTATACGCGTTCTCCTTCCCTCCCTAACTCACAATATAACCTCCGTATTTATTAACATTCCTCGTGCGGCTATTTTTTGTTTACACTGGCCAGTGAGGGCTTATCAGTGCTTAGGTCGAGCGAAAGTTACGCTTTCTTTACTGACCCCGCTTCTATCATTCATGCTTGGTTAATCATGGAAAACATAGAAATTATTTTCCCCAAACAAATAAATTGACATATGTGCATTTAAATAATTATCAATAATAGTTCATTAATAAACACTCATATTGTACATTTAAGACAGAGTGATTGAACAGCTGATAGATTATTAACACAGAACTCAGCAATGATAGAAGTGGAAGTTAATGAAATGTAGATCTATATTCTTCCTGGCTCCAGTTGGAGCAGAAGTACAACAATGATGACCAAAGAAAGATCTATGTAGATCATAGTGAATGAAATCTGTCTTGCTGTTCAGCACAAGTGATACAAAGACAATGAATAGTTATGCTACTGAATTAGAAGAAGTTGCGAATGTTGCATATATCAGAGAACAAGAGGTAATGTTACAATGACATGAAAATACAGCTGCAACCACAACTAAATGATCATAAATTTATATATACACATTAGATATACAAATCAAGTAATCTGAATAAATACAAATTATTGACATATGTCTTAGATATTTGATAGGAGAATTAAGACTTGGGTTGGTCCCTTCTGAATAGGTTTGAATAGGTGATAGACACAGTGAGAGTTAGTAAAAAGAAATAGAATTTCCACAAGTGAGATGATAGACTGTGATATAGAGGCTGTCTCTGAAAAAAATCGAGGAAATCTTCTCTCTTTCACCTATCCTCTACGACAGCTTTTAAGGCGTCAGACAGTCTAAACACAGATATATAATAATAATAATAGCCCCTTCAGTCATAACTGACTATGGGAATGCGCCCCTGAGGAGGCAGCCCTCAGCTGCTTATTTTCCTGGTGCTCCTTTCGACATTTTCTCCTCACCTCTGCTTCTTGTGTGAGCCTCTCTTCGCCCAATCTGAGGTGGTGCCGCAAATAGCATCGCCACTTAGTGCGATCGGCAGCTTCATCCTCCCATGTTGCTGGATCCATGTCCAGTGCCCTCATATCTCTCTTGCACACATCTTTGAACCTCAGCTGTGGTCGCCCAACTGTTCTCTTGCCATCTGCTAATTGTCCGTAGAAGATATCTTTTGGGATGCGACCATCTTCCATGCGGCGAACATGGCCAAGCCAGCGAAGTCTGCGCTGTCTAAGCAGCGTATACATACTTTGAAGGCCAGCACGTGACAAAACCTCGACATTTGTCACTTTATCTTTCCACGAGATGCCGAGGATGCGGCGTAGACACCGCAAATGGAAGGTATTGAGCCTTCTTTCTTGCTTAGCATAGGTCGTCCAGGTCTCGCTGCCATATAGGAGTGTGCTGGTGACGCAGGCATTATATACCGCAGCTTTGGTCTTCATTGTGAGTTTAGAGTTTTCCCAAACACGCGATGTGAGGCGGGCAAAGGTAGCTGCAGCTTTGCCAATGCGGCTGTCGATTTCTGTATCCAGTGAGAGTTTGTCATTGATTGTAGACCCTAGGTATGTGAAGTGGTGCACCACTGCCAATTCATAGTTATCGATAGTGATAACTGGTGCAGCACCTACATCCTGACTCAGCACATTCGTTTTCTTTAGACTTATTGTGAGGCCAAAGTCCTTGCATGCTTTAGTGAAGCGATTCATCAAGCTCTGAAGCTCCTGTTGGCTTTGAGTGACGACTGCAGCATCATCAGCGAACAACAAGTCTCTTATAGTGACCCTTCTGATTTTTGTTTTTGCCTTCAGCCTTGAAAGATTAAACTGACGGCCATCTGACCTAGTGTGAAGGCATATTCCTTCAGTTGCATCTCTGAAGGCATGTTTCAAGAGTAAGGCAAAGAAGATTCCGAAGAGGGTCGGAGCCAGAACACAGCCTTGTTTAACGCCACTTCGTATATCAAAGGGCTGTGACGTGCTTCCAGCATATTGGACTGTTCCCTTCATGTCGTCATGGAATGACTTTATCATTTCCAGCATTTTAGAAGGGCAGCCTATTTTCAGGAGGATTTTAAAGAGTCCATCCCTACTAACCAGGTCGAACGCTTTTGTGAGGTCTATAAAGGCGATATATAATGGTCTTTTCTGCTCTCTTGATTTTTCCTGAAGCTGGCGGAGAGAGAAGATCATGTCTGTTGTTGATCTGCCAGCTCGGAATCCACACTATGCCTCTGGATATATGCGCTCAGCTAACTTGTGTAGTCGCATTAAGATGACTTTGGCAAAAACCTTACCAACAATACTAAGAAGAGAGATGCCTCTGTAGTTATTGCAATCACTTCTGTCTCCTTTATTTTTATACAGTGTTACAATCTTGGCATCTCGCATGTCTTGAGGAATAGTTGTCTCTTCCCAGCACTGGCACAGCATCCTATGCAGGGGATGTAATAGCGTGCTCTTACAGCATTTGATTAAATCAGGAGGAATCCCATCACTGCCTGGTGCTTTGCCAGAGGCCAAGCTATCAATGGCCTTACTGAGTTCCTCTAATGTTGGTTCGGCATCCAGCTCCTCCATAGTTGGCAGACTATTGACAGCATCAAGGGCTGCAGGCGTAACGGTATTGTCTCTAGCGTAAAGCTCAGAGTAGTGCTCGACCCACCTCTCCATCTGCTTACCTTATCGGTTAGCTTCTCTCCGCTGATGGTTTTTAGCGGTGCCGTCTTACTTTTATGGGGGCCAAGTGCTTTCTTTATACCGTCATACATTTGTCTAATGTTGCCTGTTTGCGCTGCGATCTGGATGCTCTCACTGAGCTGGAGCCAATAGTCATTTGCACAGCGTCGAGCAGTTTGTTGAACTTTGCTTCTCGTAGCCCTCGGGATCTGTAGGGTTCTGGCACTCGGTGAACGTTTGTATTCATTCATAGCACTGCGCTTAGCTTCAATAACAGGTGCCATCACATCTGATGAAGCGTCAAACCAGTCATTTGACTTTGCTGTTTTCTTACCAAAGGTGGCAAGTGCAGTACTTTGAATGGTGTTCCGTAGATGCTCCCAGTTCTCTGTAATAGTATCACCATGCTGAGGGCTACTGAGCACTTTCTTGAAGGTCGCAGTGAATTGAGCGATCATGAAAGGGTCTGACATCTTGCTGGTATCAATGCGTGGTTTCCCTTCATGTCTGACACGATAGAGTTTTCTTGGTTGTGCTCTGATTTTGCAGCAAACCAAGGAGTGATCTGTGTCACAGTCTGCACTATGGTACGAGCGCGTGGAGAGCACAGACCTGAGGAGTGGCCTTCTGACGAGAATCAGGTCAAGTTGGTGCCAGTGCTTGGATCGTGGGTGTCTCCATGACACCTTATGCTGGGGTTTTGTCTGAAAGTAGGTGTTGGTCACGCAGAGGTCATGGTGGACGCACAACTCTAAGAGCCGTTGTCCATTTTCATTCATCTTGCCAATACCAAACCTGCCCAGACATGAAGGCCATGAAACATTATCGGCACCCACTCTAGCGTTAAAGTCACCAAGGAGAACAAGCTGTTCTTGCCTAGGTATGCTTTTGATTACTGCTGCTAGATTCTCGTAGAACTCATCTTTAGCTTCTGAGGCAGAGTACAGAGTAGGAGCATACACACTGACAAGGGTGATGGGACCTGTGCTAGTTTGCAGGCGGAGCGTTAACAGGCGTTCTGATCCATTCTCGCCTGGTTCAACCATGTTAGTTAGCGATTTTTTGACCGCAAAACCTACTCCGTGTTCTCTAGCTTTATCAAGATCTTTCCCTTGCCAATAAAATGTGTAGTCCTTCTCGCTCACCATTCCAGAGCCCGCCAGGCGCGTTTCCTGAAGTGCAGCTATATCCACCTGAAGTCGTTTAAGCTCATCATTAATTATGGCTGTCTTCCTTACATCGTTTACATCCTGTAGGTTTTCGGATAGTCCAGTCAACATAGTCCGGACGTTCCAGCATCCCAATCTGAGAGTTTGCTTATTTCTATTTTTTCGATAATTGCTTGGTGCAAAATTGTCTGTCCACAGTTCGGGTTTGACCCTAATCCCCATGCACCCATGGGGAATGGCAGTGCTGCGGGACAACCACTTGACATCCTAGCTGTCCAGTGAGTAACCTCTCCCACTGTCGGAAGTAGCCCCTGGCGCCATGCCGTACGCCAATTGGGCAAAATGCTTATAACCGGTAACTGCTACTTCCCGTGTTTTGCCGACACCTATAGGGTGAAGCTGGAGTGTCTCTCCAGGGCGCGAGCTTGGGCACAGTTATATGGAGATCAAGCTGTTGCCCATGCAGCATGTTCCCCCTCTCCACACAGCCGGTAGATCCAAAGGAAACGGCAGTAGCCGATACAGTTTGGTACCAGCCATGTCGCAGGAGTTGCCAGAATAATGTCGAATCGACATTAGACTGCCTTAGGGACTCCGACTCCGGATTTATCCTCAGGGTTTACTCCCGAAGCCAATTCCACAAATGGATATTCCCGCAAGGCAGCGGTGGTTTGAATTCAGAGTTCCTTCTCTTAGATAAGCTACCAACCAAGGATCACGAGCCCTATCTGCCCGAAGCTGCTGGTTTTAAGGCACCAGTCGCTCGCCTTTGCCCCTTCTCCCGTCAGTGGAAACAGTTCCGCCAGGCTCAAATTGAGCCACACGTGAAGGCCGGGAGCTGGACTTGGTTGTCAGAGGCTGTTTGAGGCGCGTGCGATAGAAGAAACACAGATATATATTACATATATTTCTATCTACTCACGGGCACGCACATACACATGACGACAGTTAAACACACAGACGTGGGAAATCTATAACAATGAATATATATATATACTAGAACGAGCTGACCAACGCACTGATTTAGTTCAAGAGAGATTTTAATTATCATCTAAAAAATCTTCTCACAACACCTAAAAAAATACATCAAGGAAAACATATACAAATAGTCATAAAAATTCAAGAGAATGCTACAAGGGTGATAGCCCCGTTATGATCTTAACTCTAGGTTTAGCCCACAGCCCCGTTAGGATGACAGATGATGGCCCAAAGAGTTATAGATGCATATGGTTAGGGTCTAATATTGTCCCCTTTCTTGAAGGTAAGAACTGACTTATGACAGCAGTATCTATTCTAAAGGAACAATTAAATTAAGCAGCAAGTCTTTCATAAGGTAAAATTACAAAGTGAGTGCATTAAACAACGAACATCCCTCCGTCACTTTCACTCGGTTCTTTCATCAGGGTACCCTGGCTTTCATGCTTACCTAAAAAACTTGATGTTGATCACCGGCTGGCGCAACCTTAGGACACTTCTCTACAGTGAATCTGGATTCTTTGGATAAAGCGAATCCCAGCTCTGCAAATACAGGTTTCTTCCACTGTCTTCGGGGAGCGTTCACTTTACCAGTTTAAATTTTAGATTTACTGTTAATGTCACTTGAATCAGTTTTGGGTAAGCGATCTTAAACGGGCACACATAGTCTAAAACACGAGGATTCCCTTACTTTGGAAAAAGTTGACCAGTGGACAACTGCTCTCAACAGATAGTCTTGGTTCACTATCCACTCTTTCGATAATGTCGGAAATGTTAATGGTATTTCTTGAAATTTATTCTCGCCGCCAGGCAGCATGTATATTTCAATTTGAGAAGAAATATGAGCTGGCTCAGAAGCCCAGTATAAACATTAGTCTTTAGCAACCGTTAGTGGGATTGGTATTACTGTTTATCTCTGATGGCGCATGCACTGTCAGACCAGTGTTACTTGAAAAAAAACCACGTGGTTAAAGATAGGAAATGTCTATGCTTCTCACAAGTATGTCTCTTTACTAAACGCCGGCAAGTTGGGTTTACCCCAGTATTCGCTGAATGAAGAAAAACAACATATAATATAATATACAGAATATGTACTGGTTATAACTTACATTTTAAACGGCAAGCCTACAGCTTGACTTATATTTAAAGCTTCCCGTGAAATAAGTTATATAAAAAAATCCCTCATCATGAATTAGGAATATCTGCGTATTTCCGTCACCACTCATGATGCATCTAGCATTTATAAGTTTGTTTCGAAAATTATACTCGACTGAGTAGTTAGCAGTTAAATTAGATTCATTATGGCTACATGTTTGTTAAGCTAGAAATATAATTTATTCTGCTTTCCACTGTATGCGTCACTAGAAAATAATACAGACTTATAAATTAATCGCTCTGCACCAAATCTAACTAGGGAAATAAATAAGCGATTAACCACTTTATCACTTCACAAAATACTAGAGATCTATTTTATATATAATATTTACCTCACGCAGAACTACAGACTAAACCATGAACTAGAATACTGTAATCTAATGGTAATCTAGAACTCGGCAAATGCCCAAGAAACTCAGACTTCGCCAAAACACATATTAAATCTAGCATAGCGATCTGTCTACTGCAAATTTAAGAGTGGGAATGAAATTAAAGTTTCAAACTTGGGTTAATATTTTAAACCAGACAAAGGAGGAACTCTTTTATTTCGCCAAACCAAAATAGCCTCCCCTTTCCGGCTTTAGCGATTACGTTAAATACCTAAACGCATGTCGTAACTGCCACCTACTGACGGAGAGTGCGCGTGTCAGTTGTGAATCTCCCAGACAAATGTCTGCTCTGAGCTAATGCGTCTGGCGCGGTTCACGCCTCCGTCTAACTATCGGACCATGAGCGCTCATGTCAGGTGCGAATGCAGAGGGCGATATTCACACTTTCCGAGAAACCAGCCTGAAAAACGCTGTGACAGGTGAAAATGCTATACGATAGGTCGGCCCTATGTCTGAGATGGACTGAGACATAATCGCACCTCTCGTCAAACTGCGCGAAAGACATCTGACGCAATAAGGTTACTAGTCAGTATGAGAAAGAAAAACGATGATGGGAAAGAAATATATTTTTCGCAACGAACGAATGCGAAAAACACAGGAAGAGAGCGACAATAATTTGAGAACACGGGTGGAAGAAAAGAAGAGGAAAATATAGAAAATTTCCTGTGATTGCAGTGGAATTTCCCTGCCACTATCGTCATCTTCGTCAGTTTTGGCGATCGTCAGGAGATGGTCGGAGGTCGGCACCGGTTTTTCCAAGTGTCTCTTTAAGAGATTTAAATGGAAAACCTTCTCCTTTCCTTCAATAGAGATCTGGTAGTTAGCCTTAGAAATCTTTTTCAGGACGGTAAACGGCCCTTGCCATCCGATCCTCAGTTGTTTGTTCTCGGTAGGGAGTAACACCAAAATTTTCTCTCCTGCTTCCAGTTCTCTCTCTTTCGCGACTTTCCTGTATCGGTTTGCGTGCTTTGTGCGTGCTCGCTTAAAGTCAGTCGTTGCTAGGTCCCATCCTAGTTTCAACCTATCCTTTAAATCCGATACGTATTTACTGGCTGAGACATCTGTCTCATCAGCCTTCTGGTCTGTCAGCGACCAAAGTAAGGCTTCAAGCGGGCCCTTAATGGGTCTGCCAAATAAAAGCGTAGCTGGCGGAAATCCTGTGGAAGTATGAGGAGATTCTCTGTAGCCAAATAAAGCTGCTGGAATGCAACAATCCCAATCTTCAGGTTTCACTTGTGCCAGTTTACTTAACATCATGTTGAGGTTTCCATTAACACGTTCTACGAGCCCATTTCCGGCCAGAGTATAAGGCTTTGTGTAGATGTGTTGGGTCCTCAAGATCTTGACGATCTCATTCATCAACAGGTTTCGGTATGGAGATCTGTTATCCGTCAGCACTTGCTGAGGGAATCCCAACCGAGTGAAAATCTGCACGAGGGCTTCTGCGACATGCTTGGCATCTGCGCATGTTAGCGGGATAGCTTCTGCCCATAAAGTGCATGTATCGACTAAGGTCAGGATAAACCTGTTCCTTCTTTTAGTCCTTTCGAAAGGCCCTAAAATGTCGATCACAACCCGTTCGAATGGTGTTCCCACTATTGGCATTTCACCCAAAGAGACTGGGGGTGTCCGTTGCTTGGGTGGTACACGTTGGCACTGGGCACAGGATTTAACATACCTGATAATATCAGTGTTTACTCCTGGCCACCAATAATGAGTGGTTATCCGTTGGTTTGTGGCGTTTTGTCCCATATGTCCGCTGTAGGGAAGAGAGTGCCCCATTTCTAGGATTTGGCTTCTGTACTGTTTCGGTACTAGGAGCTGGTTGTAACCTTGGTCAGGCTTGCCCGTTCTGCGATAAAGTACGTCATCCTTAGAAAAAATGTCCCCGTGCTTTCTGGGTTCCTTGGCCATGGGCAGTTTCCTAAAGCAGGGTGCCAAAGTAGGGTCCTTTTGTTGCGCTTCTTTAAGTTCCATGGGTAACAAATTAGGTGCAGGCTCCTGTTCCTTCTTGGTTTGCCCTCTTGTAGTTACTGCTGCCACAATCGGCTATTCCGGTTTCCCAATACACACGTATCTACCGCCAAGTATGACTGGGTAGATGGGATCATCCATAACAGCCACTTTGATCATGCTGAATATCATACCTATTGTTTTGTTAACATAAATTTGGAAGCCCCAACTTTTCATCCACTCTGAAACTTTGTCTATTTGTTTTTGAAGTTTTTGGTAATAATGGTCCAAGTTTTTTTTTCCAGATCGCCAAATGGCACAGTCATCTGCAAATTGTGATACTGCATTCTTAATGTCGTTAAATTCATCTGCTAAATCATTTACAGCTATAGTGAAAATTGAAGGTGAAATCGCGGATCCCTGAGGAATCCCATTCTGTTGTTCATATATTTCTGACTTACCATTGTTCACTTGAACAGCAAAATACCTGTCCTGTAAAAAGTTTTCTAGATACCTATAGATTTTACCAGTAATGCCAATCTTTTTCATTTTGTAAAGAGCTCCATCTCTCCAGCATTCATCATATGCTCTAGCGACACCCAAAAAGACTGCCACTGTTTTCTCTTTCCTCTTGAACCCTAGTTTTACATCGTGTTATAATCTTACAAGCTGGTCTACTGTACTTATGTCTGCTCTAAACCCTGACTGGGTAGGGCTATATAACTATTTTCTTCCAGGTAGAATTTAACTCTTTTGTTAACAACAGTTTCCAGTATTTTGCCTAGTTGGGATGTTAAGGCAATAAGTCTATATGAACTTACATCACGGGCTTGCTTATTAGGTTTTAGGATAGGTACTATCATAGCTACTTTCCATGCTTTTGATATTTTTCCTAAGCTCCATATTTTGTTATAAAGGGAAGTTATTATGTTTATAGTTTTTTTGGGGTACTTTCTTAAGAATTTCATAACTAAGTAAATCATGCACTGAGGCAGTATTAGATTTCTCTTTTATTGCACTAGTTACTTCTTCCTCTGTTATATCAGCATCTAAATAGTTTGTTTCATCTATCTGGTCTGGTAGTTCCGTTAAAAACTGTATCCTAAGTCTTTCTCTTCTCTCATTTTCTTCCTGTCCTAGACAACGTTTTGCACTGACTTTATAGAAATACTCAGCAAGGACATTAGCTTTCTCTTTATCTGTTTCTGCTCTCTTTGGTAGTTTGATTGTTGGCATTATTGTTTTCTTATTGTTCCCTTTGATTGCCTTAAGTTTTTCCCATTCTCTTTAATTTGTGTGCTTGGACTAAGTGACTGACAAAACTCTTTCCAGTTGGTGTCTTTGGCTTTGAATACTATTCTGTTAGACTCATTCCTAATATGTTTTTACTCACCATAGTTTTATTTTGTTCTGTTATTTCTATATTTTTGTAAGGCCCTTTTTCTTCTCATGAATTTCTGCACAGCTTTTATTCCACCAGGCAGCTGGTTCTTTATTCCACTGAGTTTTTCTTTTCTTATTAATGTTATTTATTGGTTTTAGGTGCTGTGGCATATTTTTATTTGGTATATATTTTATTGCTGTTTTAAGAATTTCATTGGTCAGTGTTTCTGCCCACAAGTCAGTATCATCTGATTCCATGTCTTTATATTCCATCACCTCCAGCTATGATTGGAAGGATATCCCAGTTTGCTTTTTTATAGTTGAAAGTCGGTTTCTCTAGTCCTGGGTTTGGAATGACGTTTTCATGTATGGTTTTTACAATGGGCAGATGATCTGAGTTTGTTAACACTTCCCAATTTACATTCGCTAGGTTGTTAGTTGCTATACTTATGTCTGTTGCTGAGTCTGCCCTGTTAGCTTGTGGATTAATCCTAGTTGCAGTTTCATCATTTAGTATTAGCAGGTCATTAGTTTCTATAAAGTCAAGTAGGCGCTTTCCTGCATTGTCTGCATGTTGTCCACCCTAAGCATAATGATGGGAATTAAAATCGCCTACTATGACTGTTTTGGGGCCTAGTCTGGTGCTTATGGCGAATATTTCTTCATCTTTAATTGTACCATTTTTAACGTATACATTTAAGATTGTTAGATTGTTTGGTTCAGCTGCTATAGTGACCTGGATACCTTCTATGTTGGTTGTATCAAATACTTCCCAGTCTATAATTTTTAATGTTTCGTTAACTAAGACTGCGACATCCCCTCCTCTACCTTCTTTCCTATCGTGCCTAATTATCTTAAAGCCCTTACAACTATATCTCCTAATAGGGTTTAAAAGTGTCTCCTGAAGCGCATACATATAGTGTTAGTTCCTCCTGTCTCTGCAAGTAGGGGTGCAACATTCTTTTTGATACCCCTACAATTCCACTGTATAATTCTAAATCCATCTAAGTTGAACTTTAATAAGTTGATCAATATCATCTAGTATCCCTTTTGTTTTTGGTTAAACTATCAAATTTGCTTTTATTCTGTATTTCATGAACTCATGGGCCCATTATCTACCATGTTCTCAAGGAATTCCTCATTTAGGCTTGTCATGTTGTCCAAAACTTTTTTCACTAAGTATGGTAAAAGTACCTTCTTCTTCTTCTTGCGATCGCAGTAAAAGTACCTGAACTTGTTCTTTGATAGATTCTTCTAGGTTGTTGTTGTTTTTCTGTTGTAATATGCTCTTTTGGTTCACTTTCCTATTTTCAGCTGTTATGATTGTTCTTTCTCTGTCTATGTTTAGCTCTTGCCTTTCACTGTCTATTCTTTCAAGACAACCACATATGTATCTACATTCCCTTTGACTTGTACCCTTTCGACATGCACCATCTTTATGCATGGGTTCTGCTTGACCAGGTTTTAAACAACTTCCTCGCTTGACAGTTTGGCGCTTATCCCCTTTATAACACCTGTGTTTGTTTATTTGGTTAGCTTTATTTGGATGTCGTGAGCAAGAGTCACTGTTTTAGCTTGTAGTTAAGGTCTTCTATTCATTCATAACCCTCCACTCCCAAAGGAGCATAGGCCTTCAACAAACACATGCCAAGTCCTCCTGTCCCGTGCCATCATCTCAAGTTCTTTCCATGTTCTCCTCATCATTTTCACCTCTGTTTCCAACTCTCTTCTCCATGTACTTCTTGGTCTTCCTCTGCCTCTCTTGCCCTGGGGGTTCCAGAACAAGGACTGCCTTGTAATGCTATCAACAGGTTTCCTCAGTGTGTGTCCTATCCATCGCCATCGTCTTCTTCTCATCTCTTGTTCATTTGAGTTCTTATTTTCGTGTGGTATCCGATTTCTCTTGATCTCCATATATTTCCCAGTGCAATGAAAGCTCCTCTTGCCTTTTGTATTCTTATTTTGATATCGCTGTCTGTCCCTCCAACTTTGTCTATATTACTGCCAAGATATGTGCACGACTCCACATCCTGAATCGGTGTCTCCCCAAGTCCAACCCTGCCATCACCACCTGCATTCATTCTCACCACCTTTGTCCCTTCCCTGTGTACCCTCAGACCCAACTGCTGCGACCCCCCATCGAGTGCCTTCAACCTGTCCTGCATCCGATTACGGCCATGGGACAGAAGAGCCAAGTCACCAGCAAAATCCAGACCATCCAACCGCCCAGTCAGAGTCCACTGGATTCCATTTCTGTTGTGTGTTGTCGATGATCTCATAACCCAATCTATTGCCAGCAAGAAAAGAAATGGAGACAAGAGGCATCCCTGTCGCACTCCTGTTCCTATCCCAAACGGTTCTGCAAGCTGTCCCCCGCGAAGAACCCCGCATGCCACGTCTTCACATGTCTTCTCTATTAAATTAATGATCCCCAGGGGAACTCCACAACGCCTCACCAATTTCCAAAGTGACTCTCTGTCCACACTGTCAAATGCCCCTTCGCAGTCCACAAATCCGATGCACAGTGGTGAACTCCATTCCAGACCCCGTTCAACCACCATTCTCAAAGTGGCCATCTGGTCTGCACACGATCTGTTCCGTCGAAAACCTGCCCGCCCATCTCTCAGCCTCCCGTCCATGGACTCCTTCAATCTCTCAAGGACAATCCTGTCCAACACTCTTCCCGGCACCGACAGTAACACCATTCCTCTACAATTTGTGCACTCTTGTAAATCTCCCCTCCCAGGCAACCCAACCAGACATCTCCCCTCCCACTCCGCCGGCATCTCCTCCCCCTCCCAGACCCCACCAAGCAACCTATATAACATCTCTGTAGCCGCGTCGACACCCGCCCCGATGGCCTCCGCTGGAACGCCATCAGGTCCAGACGCCCCTCCCTCCCCCAGAAGCCCTATGGCTTTCTCCATCTCCTCCCCCGTTGGTCTCCCACCGCTAATCTGCAGCTCCTCCTCCGCTGGCCGGACGTCCGGCGGGCCCCGCGGAGCCGGCCCACTGAGAAGGCCCCCAAAACACTCTGTCCACCTCCTCATCCGCTCCCGTACACTGCTGAGCAGCCTCCCACTCCCGTCTCTCACGAGGCAACCCGCCTGCCCGCACCTCCCCGCCAGCCTCTTTGTGCTGCTATACAGTTCTCTCACACCTCCCCTGGCCGCAGCACCCCCCGCCTCCCCCCCAATACACCTCCTCTTGTCTCTCCCGACACCTCCCCCTACCTCTCCGCCTGCCTCTGCGCACACCCCCCGAGCCCCGGCCCCGGAGCCTCTAGCCTTGCCTGTGTCCAACTCTGCTTTCCTGCCCCTTCTGTCTCCTATCTCACCGATGGCCTCCGTTGCCATCCATGTCTTTTGCTGTCCTTCCCCCCTCCCCAGCATCTCCCCACACGTCTCCTTCCACACTGTCCCGACCTGCTGCCAATAGTCCCCCGCACTCTCTACATCCTCCAGCCGCTGGAGCACTTGGAATCCGCTGGACACCGTGACCGCAAACCTGTCTCCTGCCTCTCGATTTCCCAGCTGTCCCACACCAAACTGTTGTCTACAGTCCTGCACTGTTGCACATCTCCCGAGTCTCACTTCCACCCCGGCCATCAGAAGATGGCGATCCGATGCCACATCCGCTCCTCTACATACCTCTACATCCTGCAATGACGATCTAAACCTCCTGTCCATGCACACATGATCAATCTGATTTTCTGTTCTATGGTCTGGTGACATCCATGCCGCCCTGTGTATTCTCTTATGTGGAAACACGCTTCCTCCCACAGCCAGTCGACACGAAGCACAGAAGCCTGCGAATAGCTCTCCATTCCCACCCACCACTCCCAGCCCATGTCCTCCCACGCCCCCCCCCCCCCGAATCCAGTGTTGACTGCACCCATCTTTGCACCCATGCCACCCATCAAAACCGTGACGTCTCCCCTTTCTACCCCATCCACAATTTCCTGTAGTTTAGTATAAAATGCTTCTTTCACAGACTCTTCTTTGTCATTAGTTGGTGCATAACATTGGATGACATTTACATGAATTTTCTTTTTAGCTGTTTTGAAAGAAGCTGTTATTATTCTGGGTCCAACAGCTTCCCATTCAATTAGTGCTTTCTGTGCTTCTTTAGATAACATAAGAGCTACCCCTTCACTGTGGTGTGAACTTTCGTCTTCATGTCCTGAGGACAGCACCAATTCACCTGTGATGAGTTTCTTCCTGTCTACCCCCTTCCACTTTGTTTCACACATTCCCAGAACCTCGATTTTGTATTCCCTCATTTCTGCTGCTACTTGCGCCACTTTCCCTTGTTCGTTTAATGTCCGAACATTCCAGGTGCCAAATCTGGAAGTTCTCCTAGAAGAAAGAAGGTTAGTCAGCAACACAGACTCCTTTCGGCTTTCTCTGTGTTGCATCATACGCCTCCCCGCGAGAGGACCTTCCCCTGTCTTGGATGGCTGTGTTTTATTTTCTTTATTTGACTTGTCCATATTTGTTGAAGTTTTTTGTGGTTTAAATTTTTTTACAGGATGGTGTAACCGGCCCCATGCCCAACCCTCCTTAGTCGCCTTTTACGACATGCTTGGTAGGGGACAGTGTTACTATTCTTTGCTCCCCTTTCGGGCCCCGGTAACACACGGGTGTAAGGTCTTCTAACATCTCTTTTATTTTGTCACTTTCGTTTGGGATAATAATTATGCCAAAATGGGTTTTGTATATCTTGGCTATCGCCTTTTTGCCTAACACTGGTTCAAGAATGGTTATTATCTTGTCTTCATCTAATGCCTTAAGTTTTGCTACTTCGCCAGCAACTTGAGTGATCTTTATCCGGGCTCTGATCTCCGCGTGGTCATCTTGTTTTCTGGGACTTGGTTGGGTATTTTTGTGCGCTTTCGGTCCTGAATTTTTATTTTTGTCTTCTTTGTTTTCTCCTCTGGTTTCCTGATTTCTTTTGGTTGTGTTTTTCTGGTTGTCTTGATTTTCATCTTCCGTAGCTGTTCCTGTTCCTGAGTTATCGCCTTTGTTGTTTATGCTTACTGTTGTTTTTACTTCTGAGCCTCCTTCCAGTTTTTCCCTTATTGTCTCTATTCTGTCCTTTATTTCTGTGTCTCTGACTTTATGGTTCGTGGTCCTGTTCTTTTCTGTCAGGTTTGGTGTTGTGTCCTTTTCTGTTGTCTTGGCCCACGCTTTGCCTTCCCCGGACTGTGCCCTGGTCATTGCTGGCATTGTCCCTGTCTTTAATTTGTTACTACTCTTTTTATTATGTGCTTGGTTTTGTATGAACTTTAATGTTTATCCTTAGTCTCGCTGCTTTAATCTTAAGTTATGTGTATCCTTGCTTTCTCCTTTCTTTTTTTATTTTTATTTTATAATATTATTATTTAAGAAACACTTTAAAACCTGTCTAGCAGACCTTGTTGAACAGTTAAATCTAGTTCGAATTTTGCCAGGTAACTTTAATATATTTGTTTTACTTAAATTATAGTTTGATGGTTGTTTATTATTACTAGTAATCTATGGTTTTTGGTTTATTTATTTCTCTCGTATCTCAACTGCACTAAGCTAATACTAACGATGGATAAAAAATTATTTCAACTTATCTGAAAACTTCAGTAGTTGGATGATCTTCTCCTCAGTGTCTCGTCCTAAAAAGGACGTATCAGCCTTGTGTAATTTGAATGACGCAAAAACACGTCTGTCCGCTTCAGAAGTCGGAAGTCGAGTGGAAAACTTGAGTGCGAAACTTTTTTTTGTTTTTTGTTTTGTTATAGGTGTTTGCTACTTTTCTTTGTAGCACGCCCCTTTCAACCATCTACCATATACATGGAGCTGTTGGTTATATCAGGACGTGTTTCATTTATTGTAATATGCTTTTGTTTGTATTTATTTTATACTATAGTAGGGTTTTTTTTAATTTTGTAGTTATAGTTCAATGTTGTTTTATTAACCCAAATATGATATTGTCTAAACTGATATATTTTTATGATTCACTGGAGGGTTTTTGGTCAATCCGGGGGAAGTCTTTCACCAATGTAGACTCCTGGCTGGCATCCTTATTTATTTATTTTTTATATGTTAGCTTTTGTTTTTGTAATAAAGTGTTTTATTAACTTTTGTATTTCTGATGGGGTCTTAGTGCCTATGAGATTTTCTACACTCATTTCTAACTTGTGGTTACTACAGTATGTCTTAATGTTTTGACTCTGCTGGTCATATTTTTTTGCAGTCCACCAGAAAGTGTCTAATTGTGTTTGGTTCTTGACACTCTTCGCACGTGGGTTCCTCTATCATGAAATATCCAGTTCCAAACTTGAGCCTCAGCAATTTTTTATTAATTGGTATTTTTAGTTCATCTTTTTTCTGACATTTTTTGCTTGTTTTTTTCAGGATTTTATATGAGTGTCTTGCTTTTTTTACTTTGGCCCCATGCTGTTGTCCACTCTTTAGTTATTGCTTGAGCAATTAAGCTCTTAATTTCAAACTTCCCTAAGCCTACTTCAATTTTGTTATAGCTAGTTCTCCCCCCTTTGGCTTCTTTGTCTGCAAGCTCATTTCCTGCTATCCCCACATGTGATGGTATCCATGTTAGTGTTACACTGCATCCTATAGTGTGCAGATATGTATTGACCTGTAGTATTTCCTCTATAATATCTGGCCTGCTACATTCATTTCTGTGCCAAACACTGTAGGGTTCCGATATTTAACAGATCATCCTATTACCTCCCCCAAGCATCACATGTTTGGTGGGCAGGTCTCAAAATGTCAAAACTATTCCTATTCTCCAATAAGCATGCGTTGGTCCAGAGAGGCAGATGTAATCTCAAAAATAGGCTGTCCTTTATCTGGGCTTCGCTGTCTATTGCATATGTTCTCAGAACCGTCAACTATTCCCCGTTCAGAAACTGAGGGGTGGACAATAAAAATGTCTAGTTTCCTTACTTGCCCGAATAATTGAACGTGTGTTCTCTCACCTCTTCGTCTCTGAAACTTATCAATTACGCCGTCCGTGAGAGGCAATGTAAGACTCTTGTCGTCAAGTGTTAACCTTACTTGGCGGTTATGATGCAATGATCGACGCCAACAAGTCTGCATCTCAGTCTGTTCTCAAGTCTTACCTAACTTAATATGCGTGGAGAACGACCAGAAAGATGTTGACAGTAGAGTATGGCAACAGTATATGGCGAGCTGTAACGCTACGCCGAGACAGTAAAATACCAAAGGGCATTTGAATAAAGAAAGTAGCATTGAATAACTGAGAACTGCAGCTTATTATAGGACAAGGAAGAAAATGGTATGGAAAATTGAAGTAGTTATAGGAGAAAGACAGATGAAACAAATGGACGAAATTGGTTTTGTCACATATCCAACACTATGATACTCTACATACACCGCGTTATGATACTCTACATACCCCACGTTATGATACTCTACATACCCCATGTTATGATACAAAACGTATACCACTTCATGACACTCTAAATACACCACATTATGATACTCTAAATACCCAACGTTATGATACTCTACATACACCACGTTATGATACTCTACATACACCACGTTATGATACTCTACATAACCCACGTAATGATAATATACATACACCACGTTATGATACAAAACGTATCCCATTTCATGATACTCTACATACACCACATTATGATAGGTTATAGACACCACGTTACCGCACGTTACATATACCACATTGTGATACGTTACGACTGTAAAGTTATTTTACCCTTGAAGGTGGTTCGTTGTGTAAGGAGCTTCTGTCAGAGAAAAAGATATCACGGGTGGCTCTCACCGTATGCCCAGAATTATCAGCATGAAGCAGTGAACAGTAGTATCACTGGTCCTATATGTTAGCAGCATTAACTGCTTACTAGCTTGTATTAACTATAAGTTAACTGCCACTTAATATAATATACATTAATGGGTATGTTGCAGGTATTCATGAGCAATAGAGAATTTTCTACGTTTTTATTTCTTTACGAGTGCCTGCAACATACAGAGTTACGTGTTTTATTTATTTACTGTTCGCAGGCCTTGGGTTTCCCTCTTTATTTATTGCCACTTAAATATAGCTGTTCTAAGTATACGTAGTATTCACAAAGTAAAATATTATAGGTCTTTTCTGTGAAGGAGTGTTATGTTGTGATAGAAAACTACTGATAACAGAAGTTGAGACAGATGGGAGATATACTACGTGCTACAAATAAACCGATTACTAAGAGCTGGCGCTTAGTGGCAGTGGATTTAAAATTACAAATCACGACCTTCCAGCACTGACAGTGTCACTCATCAGCAGCACTGACTGGAAACTTCTCTCATAAAGTAGTCGTTCGGGTCTCAGGTTTCATCGCCATAGTTTCTGCCTCAAGCGGGTTGGTGAAGGTCGTACTATCAATGTGCGCCTATGGTTGTGCCGATATTTTTGATGACCATGTTTTACTGTTTGCTCGTCTTACCTACATTGACGACACATATTGAATAGATGGTATCTGAGTCGACTGCAGCCGGTATCAGTCTGCAGATTATCACGTGCTCTCTTCTTGGTATGGGTAGTATGCTTATGTTGAATCTGACTCATGGTGTTCCCTATGCAATTAAAAAAAAAGTAATGCTTGTTTTGATTATTGTGTTAATCTCTTCGTATTTAGCCCAGTCCCCAGTTTGAATTTTGCTTCATTCCTCTTTGGCGAATCCATCCTCCGTATCATTTCCATCAACTTGGAGTGAGCAGGAATTCACTGTACCTTTACTTTTGTTGAGTTTATAGCTGATTTCTGTTAGTTCTTCTGAGAAGCTGACTAAATCGTTGTTGTCGGAGTCCTTATGGCAGGTGTGACATGTAACTCATCAAAGGCATGACATGTAGCTCTTTAGACACTGACATGTAACTCATCAAAGGTATGACATGTAACTCTTCAGGTACTGCCATGTAACTCATCAGGGGCATGGCATGTAACTCCTCAGACACTGACATATAACGCTGCAGGCACCAACATGTAACACTTCAGGCACAGATATGTAACTTTTTTTCAGGCACTGACATGTAACTCTTCACTTGCCTTTCACCTAGCATTCTCATTTTGTGCTACATCTTGTTTCTATTATGGCGAGATCATCACCAATTTGTCGTCAAGAAAGTTAAGATCATCCAGCTGTTTCATCACTGAATTCTCGTTTCGGGCGTAATGTGTTCTTGTTCTTTTCGTAATTGTGATCACATGAAATAAAGGAATGACGGCAAGAAGTATCACTGCCGCACTCCCGTTATCTCAGATAGTTCATTAAGCTGATTCTTCACGGAGAACCCTGCATTTCGTCCTCATATTCACATTACACGTTAGGTTATTGAACTTTTAGGGAAATCTGCAGTGTCTTCTCAGTTTTCATAGTAGTTTATCATCTAAACTGTTCATTTGCCTTTTTCATTGTTCAAAAATCTAGCGTAGATTGGTCAGTTCTTTTTCATAGTCTGTTCTACAGTTATGCGCAGTGTGACTAAAAGTGATCGTGTACAAGATCAGCTCTGATGAAAGCTTGCTCATTCCCCTCTCATTTGCGAGAAACTAAATTTAGTGGGCGTAAAGTTCACGTAAATTTGTGTTTGTGTGTGTTATTGTAATCTTGAACAAGTTATTGTTCCGTTATCTGTTGCCCTCTGCGAGCTGTGCACTTTTGATACAATGGTACTTTCAGATGGTTTTAGTGGCGCTTCAATGGTCTCATTATCTTGTTCACCAAAAGTCTCTACGTCAGCAGTAACAACAAGCTGCCTGTTGCCGCTATGAATGAAGTTTCCCTTTGTATTTTGTTAAGTGTGCAAGCTGTAGCGTGCAGTGTATTATCCTCCAGGATGTTTTCAGAGTTGACTAAGCCAGGTTTTGAAACGCGTTTATTGTAATGAGACCACACAAAGACGCTACGCTGTTTAAGTCGGAAATTGAAAATTCATTTAGTGACGTCTGTAAATACTATTTGAGGACAGCAAATCACCAGCCCACGCCAGTGTTTCCCTACAGTTAGTTCGCAGATGCGGGCGTCCGTAAACAAGCGCTAAACGTAGTGCCCTCGATTTCTATATAGAGTGACGCCAACTAAAATTTGGCCGCCATTTTCGGCCGTACCCGTATTGCAGGAAAATGGACCCAATCGCGAGTTTCAGACCCAATTTGCATTTTCGTTTAGGTTAGCTAATAATTTGAAATAAAATTAGATGCAAATACAGTAGCACATATTTGTACTATTATTTGTATTTCAACTAACAAAACAAAAAGAAGAAAACTAGTTTACTTACCGGTTTATTGAAAAGAATCAGTAGCGTGGATTTTTAACACATACTCCGTTGAATTTTATATTCCGTTAGAATTCCACTATTTAGCAACAAATATTCCGTTAGAGTTGCAACACTTAGCAAAACATACTCCCTTCGAATTGAACTATTTACCTAGTTTGATATGTGGAAACTGGTGAATGACTGTTGTAGACACTGACAGTTTTACTAGATCCAGATAATCACATCAGTTTATGTTTTCATTAAAAAATGCGACTATGTACAGATAGTTTTAACAAAATCTAATTACATATTTTGGACCGGAGATTTTATTATAGTTTTATTATATAATTATATAATAATTATATATATATATATATATATATATATATATATATATATATATATATATATATATATATATATATATATATATATATATATATATATATATATATAATTTATGTTATATCATTTTTATTATTATATAATAATAATATTATATAATTTTGTTATCATGTTATTATAATTAATAAATATTAATAAAATATTACAAATATAAAATTTTATTATATTATTTAATTTTTATTATATAATTTTGATATTTTATGTATTATAAATATACAATTCTGCCATCAATGGTACCTATACCTTGTAGCGGTATGGCAGCTTGCGTACCCTGACAATCCCCAGAGCTATGCCAGTGGGAGTTTGACTCCTGGTAGGTTCAACCAAGCTGGACTGGTCTGTGTGGGTAGGGGTCAGACAAAAGCTGGTACCCTGGTCCTCCAGGTTGGGGGTTTTAGCATAAGGCTGACACCCCTGTCTATGTAAAAAAAAAAATGAAGTTATGGAAACAACATCAAATGAACAAACTTTGCTGCGGGATGGACATTCGGAGTCTGTGGCTCGTATGACTGTCAGTGGTGAAAGCCGAAAGGAAGCCACTGACATGAAAACGGATGTCCTGACCGCAAAACAGGATACAAGAATAGGATTTTGGAATGTCAGGACAATGTACGAGACAGGTAAACTAAGACAGGTCACGGCAGAAATGAGAAACTATAGGTTACACATCCTGGGGATAAGTGAGAGCAGATGGACAGGGGCAGGAAAAGTTAAAACAGCAACAGGAGAAACAGTACTTTACTCTGGAAGAGAGGATGGACAGCACAGTGAAGGCGTAGCCATTATTCTACAGAAAGGGATAGAAAGGACATTACTGGAATGGAAACCCGTCAACAACAGACTGATACGATTGAGATTGAGAGGGAGATTCACCAACACTACAATAATACAATGCTACGCACCAACGAATGATAGCGATGAGGAGGTCAAGGATGAATTCTATCAACAACTGCAGAAAGAAATGGAAGACACACCTAGATATGATCTTGTTATAGTAATGGGAGACCTCAATGCGAAAGTTGGTACACACAATACATACATATAATGAAAGAACAATGGGGAAATGCGGCAGCGGAACAGCAAACGAAAATGGGGATAAGCTAATAAGTTTCTGTAGCATTAACAACCTGGTCATTGGAGGAACACTTTTCCCACATAAGGAAATTCACAAGTTAACATGGGAATCACCAAATGGTCGGGACAGAAACCAGATAGACCACATCATGGTTAACGGTAGATGGAGACATGCATTACAAGATGTGAAGGTAAGAAGAGGCGCAGATGTGGGAAGTGATCACCATTTAGTAGTAGCAAAACTGAAAGTGAAACTAAGAAGGGCTGGACCAACTGTAACTACACAGAAAAGGTTTGACATCAGCAAATTGAAGGACCCCCTTACCAGAAAAGCTTTTGCGGCCGACATTAAGAAACGATATCAATTTGCCAAAAGCCAGGAAAAGACATTGACTGATGATATAGACCAGAATTTCAACACCATTTCAACAGTATATAAGGAAAGTTGCAAATCATGCTTAGGATTCCAGGAAAGGAAGAAGCAAGACTGGATAACACCAGAAACACTAAACACCATAAAGATGAGAAAGGAAATGAAAAGAAAGAAAACAGAAGCGAAGTCCCCAAGGTTAAAGCAACTATATAGCGAACAGTACAGCCAGCTGGACAGGGAAGTTAAACGCCAAACCCGAGCCAACAAAAGGAATTTCCTAGACGATCTTGCAAAACAGGCAGAAGAGGCAGCACTGAGAAATGAACAAAGCACAGTATACAAAATAACTAAATTCATCAGCGGAAAACAAGGTGCAAACAATATTACATTAGTAAGAGATAAGCAAGGAAATCTCATCAAGACAGCAGAGGGACAGGAAACAAGATGGGCAGAGCACTTCAGAGAAACTCTGAACAAGGAAATACCAGAGACACAATTGAATGTTCCTGAGGCTGAAAACGATCTAGATGTAAATACAGACATTCCACGAAAAGAAGAAATCATCACAGCAATCAAAGGGTTAAAGAACGGTAAAGCTCCGGGCCATGATAACTTAAATGCAGAGCTATTTAAGACAGACCCTGAGCTAGCAGCAGAACTATTAGAACCACTATTTGCACAAGTGTGGAAAACGGGGACAACACCATCAGAGTGGAACAAAGGAATAATTGTCAAATTGCCCAAAAAGGGAGATCTTGCAGACTGCAATAATTGGAGAGGAATCACTCTTCTCTCAGTTCCCAGCAAAATACTAGGCAGGATAATTATACAGAGAATTTCAAAGGCAGTAGACTACAAACTGAGGAAAGAACAAGCAGGATTTAGAAAGAACAGAAGATGTGTAGACCATATATTCACTCTCAGGAACATTATAGAGCAGTGCTCAGAATGGCAAAGACAGCTTTACATAAATTTTGTTGATTTTGAAAAGGCTTTTGACAGCATACATAGGGACAGTTTATGGAAAATACTGAGGGCTTATGGAATTCCAAGCTGCATAGTGGCAATCATAAAAAGCCTCTATGCCAACTTTACGTGTAGTGTTGGGCAGAGCAACCTAACCTTCGAGGTGAAGACAGGAGTACGACAGGGATGCCCCTTATCAACCACTCTTTTTTTAACAGTCATAGACTGGGTGATGCGCCAGACAACAGAGGGCAGTCCAAGAGGAATAAGATGGACTACATTTTCTACATTGGAAGATCTGGAATATGCAGATGACATTGCACTGCTGGCACATTCACATCAACACATCCAGGAAAAAACGGATAGACTTAATAAATTTAGCCAGCAGGTGGGCTTGAACATCAATTTAAAGAAGTCTGAGGTCATGACGCTCAATGTGAGCAACCCTGAGCCCATATCAGTAAGGAATCAGCAATTGGTACAGACAGATACCTTCACATACCTAGGAAGCATAGTAACACCAGACGGTGGGGCAGGCAAAGACATCAACATCAGAATGAATAAGGCAAGAACAGCCTTCTTTAGCCTAAATAACATCTGGAAGTCCTCCCAATACAGCACAAGCACAAAATTAAGATTATACCAGAGCTGCGTGCTTTCTGTGCTTCTCTATGGTGCGGAATGCTGGAGAGTCGCAGAGAAGGAAATGTCAAAATTGTCCTCTTTTCATACAACATGCCTAAGAAAAATTCACCGCATTTTTTGGCCGAATACCATCACCAACCAAGATCTGCTTACTCGTAGCAAGCAAGAGGACATGCACACCATCATAGCTGGCAGACGCTGGAGCTGGGTTGGTCATGTCCTCAGAAGAGACCCCGATGCCATCACAAGAACAGCTATGCTTTGGACCCCTGAAGGAAAGCGAAAGAGAGGCCGACCAAAAACAACTTGGCGGAGGACTGTGGAGGCTGAGATGCAAAGAATGAACCAGAGTTGGGGCACTGTACGAAGGATAACCACCGACCGTGCAAAGTGGAATCAATTTGTTGTTGCCCTACAAGACGCCACTAGGCGTGATGGCCACTGACTGCTTTGACGGTCGGTGGTTAAGGATCGAAGAAGAAGAATTATACAATTATATAATTTATATTAAATAATTTAAAAGAATATAAATTATATAAAATATATATATATAATATATAAATTTACAATTATATGTTATAGTTATAATATATATATATATATATATATATATATATATATATATATATATATATATATATATATATATATATATATATATATATATATATATATATATATATTTATAATTTGTATTATTATATAATAATAATATTATATAATTTATTTTATAATGTTATATAATTTTATTATAATTAAAAAATATTAATAAATAATAAAAATATAAAATTTTATTACATTATATCATTTTATATATTTAAATTATATAATTATAAAATTATATAATTTATATTATATAATTTAAAATTAATTATATATATATATATATATATATATATATATATATATATATATATATATATATATATATATATATATATATATATATATATATATATATATATATATATATATATATATATATATATATATATCTATATATATATATATATAGAAGAGGTGTTAAGAATAGACAGACCTAGGGAACTGCATAATATAGTCAAACAATATTTATTACGAACAAATGTTAATATTAGTGTCTGGGAATGTGAAGGTCTGACGCTGTTCTTACAATGCATATGACTTTTAACAGATGAAAGTCAATTAAATATCTGTTAAAGTCAGTTATATAACTGGAACCACCAGGCCTTGATTTTGTTTGTTTATTTATTTAACGTATTAGCATAATTGTGAGTGTCCCTATTTACAATGATTTGACAATTGTGATGCCACTTTCTCATCGGCAGTTGTTCATATTATTTGGAATTGAAAACAATATATATCCTAATTAAAACCCATCAGAGGTTGAACGGGATATTTTTCTTCATTAATAAAAAAAAAAAAAAAAATCTTACTCGACGCTTATTAACCTTCTAGCCCTTGTATTGTCTGGCCGAAAATGGCGTCTACGTCGTTCAGCCTCGTTTTCGATTCTGACATAGTTGACGTCACTCTATATGAATCGAGGGCATTAGCTAAAAGGAGTCGCAGCAGAGCTGTGCTTAATTTTTGTGTGGCGTCCTTGTCTGTATATGTGAGCAAGTAACCCGGCAAAACATGACCGCGAAATAATTATGTTGGTCTGTTTCTGCTGCATGCCCCGATGACGGCAGGCACTAAATCTCCTGTGGTCACTTCATTCTTTTCCATTTCATTTCAGCATCATTGGATCTTTGTAGTTAAACTTATCAAGATGTAGGGTCAGTAATCAGTGCAGCACGAAAAAAGTCCAAAGGTCTATGTGTGCTTCTAATGGGCGTCCAGTTTAGCTTTCGTGGTGCCAATCGCATCTTTACCGTATTTTTCCGAAAAAAAAAGGTGGCTGGGTTGTTTTCATTGTTGGTTACAGTACGTTTCAGTGAGACAACTAGTAATATGAGGATGCTGTAAATTATTTTTATTATCTTGGCAACATATTATTTGGGAGTTTTTTATTTTTATTTTACAAAAATTTACTTTTATTACATCATTGTTCATTTTCCGCGCATCACATGTGTTGTTTACATTTTTCACATCTGTTTCTGTCGCTCTTCTTATCTGAGTTTCTCATCCTGTTACGTGTTTGCAGTGTCTGTAGTATTTTTCTTTGATCTGACTATATTTATTGGTCCTTGTCGTATGTTTGTAACTGTGGCTGACGAAGGGTGAACCCCGAACCGTCCCGCGATTCCTGCGTATCGTTAAGTTGTAAAACTGATTCCATGCCATTTTCTTTTTTAATTTATGTATTAATTTGGGAGGGAGCATTCGGGCTCGACACCTCTGGAAACCACATATGGTGTCAGTACACCTGCTGAGGGCGTTCGATTGGCAGAGTGTTAAGAGAGTTGGCCTTTCGCGGCAAAGTTTTGGGTTCAGAACACTGTAGCGTCACGCTCCAGGCTACCCAGCTATAATTGGGTACCTGACTCTGCTCTTGAGTTAGGCACGGCAAAGGTAACGAAGAAGGGAACTGGTGACCCCTCACCTGTCGAAGCTGGACCTAATATAGTGACGTCTGTAACGCTTCACTCCCCTACGGCAATTTCTGCTACGGTGAACTACCTTTACCTTCACACCTACTAAGCGTGGTAAAGGTTCGCTTTAGGCTTTTTTATTATAGAGTGACATCCCCTCGTCATGTTTGTCTTTGTTATGTATCGCAGGCGAGTATCGACATTATAAGTGGATGTCACCCAATACTATAAAAGTCGAAACAGAACCTTTACTGTTTAAAAATTTTTTTTTAAATATTTCTACTAACTGTTGATATGGTAATTTTTGTTTTTGTTATATACTGCTTAAATATACTGGGTGGTTACCAGGTACGCCTATTCTAAACATGTGTTCTACACACAGATGGATGTAGACTGTACAGTGCTTGCATATATTCTAACAGTCGTTTATATTTCTTACAGCACAGTAGGCAGTGTGTTTTGGTTTAGCTATGTCCCAGGAAGAAGAAGAATATCGCATAATTGCTTTGTTCAGTTGCTGACGAAATTCGCGTGCTGAACGTTAACATAAAGCCCGTTACTATTTATAGCACGACATGACATATTCACACATAATTTTTTAAAAATAGATTATATTTATCCGGCATTGTTTAATAACGAGCAAGTAAACCGCTCAAACCGCAGCTGAGGCTCAAAGATGTCTGCAAGAGAGATATGAGCGCGCTGGACATAAATCCAGCAACCTGGGAGGATGAAGCTGCCGATCGCACCAAGTGGCGATGCTCTGTACGGTGCCACTTCGGACTGGGCGAAAAGAAGCTCTCACGGCAAGCAGAAAGGAGGAGAAAACATCGAAAGGAATACCAGGAAAATAAGAAGCTGAGGGCTGTCACTTCAGGGGCGCATTCCTATAGTCAGTTATGACTGAAGGGCTATTATTATTATTATCCACTACCATAATTCCCGCCGTAAGGTACTTCGGTCTGTCGGTCTGTCACACTTTGCACACCGTCGTTTGCGCACTTTTTTCTATTTTCGAGAGAGTGCATTAACTTTCTACCACAGCTAATGGGGTGCAACTGTGGTTGAAAGTTAGACAATAACATTGTATTGTTTCCCCTTATATGTACTCTCCCGAAAATAGAAAAAAGTGTGACGGTGTGCATTAAATCAACAGACAATATCAAGATACTCTTCTGTCCAGTTTCATTCGGGAAACGGATTTAACTCATCATTTTTCTTAAAAATAACCTTAAAATGTAAGTTTTTGGATTGTTTCTTCAAGACAATATTTTAATTTAAAGTATTGCAGACTTATTATTATGGATCAACATGATGAGATGGCTAAAAGTAAGAGACGATCGCGTCATTCACAGCGAGCAAGCGAGACTATAGAAGAAGCAGCAATGTAATACGTGTAACAGAAACAACGCACTATAATTAAAAACCTGCCAATTTTGGCGGGTTGTTGCTAGTTATTTTTATAAATCGCTTAAACATGGTGGCGAATAATTAAGTTGTGCTCTTTCTGCTACGTGTCCTGATGACGTCATTAAGTCTCCCTCGGTCATTTCATTCAATTCCATTTTCCTTCAGAAGAAAATCAGTAACATGATGAGCAGTGGTTCTTCTCAGGCTAAATGTGTAAATGTAAGATGGAGATACATTGCGTGATGAACTCTGCTCAATATAAATGAGGAAAATTCCAGAAATTGTGTCCAAATAAACAGGCAAGACTATTTCCAAAACTCCCGCATTGAAGAGATGGGAAGAAATGTGCGTTATTTCAGTCGGCATGCAATTTATTTTACACGACACAGTGCGCGGATTTTTCGGAATTTCCCGAAAAATGCACCATGAAAAGATTGTAAGTTGGCGGGAATTTGTTACAGGCGTGACACTATGACAATTAGGAGATGTAATTGCTTGTTCTAATAGTGTCAATTATAGAGAGTAAAATATAAAGGTAATCCTATAGCTAATACTGCTGTAGGGGAGTGAGGTGTTCACTATATACCATGTCCAGCTTTATTAGATGAACGACCAGTTCCCTTCTTCGCTGCCTTTGCCATCTATAACACAAGAGCACAGTTAAGTACCCGTATACGGCCGCGTGGCCTGGAGCGGGGCGCTACCAGGTTTTAAATTATGTTATTTTCATGTGAGAAGCAAGCGCCCTAACCACTCAACCAGCTGGGATGCTTCTTGTAGAGAATACAGGGTGTCCATAAAAATATTCCAGACAACAGAGGGCAGTCCAAGGGGAATTAGATGGACAACGTTTTCTACACTGGAAGATTTGGAATATGCAGATGACATTGCACTGCTCGCGCATTCACACCAACACATTCAAGACAAAACTGATAGACTGAATAAGTATGGCCAGCAGGTTGGCCTGAACATCAATCTGAAGAAGACAGAGGTCATGACACTAAATGTGGGCAATCCTGAGCCAATAACAGTAAGGAACCAGAAGTTAGAACAGACAGACACATTTACTTACCTAGGAAGCATAGTAACACCTGACGGCGGAACAAGCAAGGACATTAACAACAGAATGAATAAAGCGAGAACAGCCTTTGCTGTTCTCAACAACATTTGGAAGTCTTCCCAGTACAGCACAAACACCAAATTAAGACTGTATGAGAGCTGCGTACTTTCTGTGCTTCTCTATGGTGCGGAATGTTGGAGAGTAACAGAGAAGGAAATGTCGAAACTGTCCTCCTTCCACACAATCTGCCTAAGGAAAATTCTCCGAATCTTTTGGCCAAACACCATCAGCAACCAAGAACTACTTATTCGGAGTAACCAGGAGGACATGCACACCATCATAGCTGGCAGACGCTGGAGTTGGGTTGGCTATGTCCTCAGAAGGGACCCTGATACCATCGCAAGAACAGCTATGCTATGGACCCCCGAGGGAAAGCGAAAGAGAGGCCGACCAAAAACAACTTGGCGGAGAACTGTGGAAGCTGAGATGCAAAGAATGAACCACAGTTGGGGCACTGTACGAAGGATGGCCGCCGACCGAGCAAAGTGGAATCAATTTGTTGCTGTCCTACAAGACGCCACCAGGCGTGATGGCCGCTGACTGCTTTGACGGTTGGCGGTTATGGATCAAAGAAGAAGAAGATAAAAATATTGTACCCTTTTCAAAAAATGTATTCTCGGCACCATGATGTGGTACGAGGATGCTTTCTATCACAAAAGTAAGATAATCTCTGCAAGTTTTTAAGCATACCTTACAAAGACTCAAAAAGAATGTACCTATTTCTTTCTTTTTTTCCCACCTACTTGACCAGTGAGTTGAGAGACATGTAACAATTACCGGTTGCAACTCAACTGAGAACGTTTCACTTGAAATACCCGCTGCGCGTATGCGCACTTTTTTTTTTTTTGAGTCTTTATGTGGTATGCTTAAAAACTTGCAGAGATTATCTTACGTTTATGATAGAAAGCATCCTCGTACCTCGTCATGGGGCCGAGAATAAATTTTTTGAAAAGGGTACAATCTTTTATGGACACCCTGTATATTAATCATAATTTCTATGGTATCCGTGTGCTTTGTGTTAGTTTAGCTGAAAAATAAGAAAATATACATTGAAAAAAAAGCGGATCACAGTTGATGCTTCTTATTCATCACATTCATAATTAATTGATAATTTTAGGGCCGTTTGTGAAACTAATTGGATAATAATCAAGGACGCACGATAGTATTACAAGGCAGTCATTATTCTGGAATCCCCTGGGTAAGATAGGTAGGTGGAGACCGAAGAAGAACACACGGAGAAGAGAATTGGTGACATACATAAAAGGAATGAGGACGACATGAAGAGGTCTTGACCTGATGGCACAGGACAAGAAGTTTGACATAGGTTTGTTGTTGGCAGCTTATGTTCCTTGGGGAGCTGAAGGGTGATAACGATTGCATGAGCTGTGTTTACATATATACATATATACTGCTAAAAAAAAGTTAAAGGCCACTTTCAATTTTTAGGTCATTTCAACTAAGCTGTTTTTTTTTAAACCTGAACACTCAGTCAAAAACGTTTTGCTGCATTTTGTTGCATGCTTAAACAATGTTTGTTAATCTGACAATAAATCAATTCTGTGTTACGTGTGTGTACCTTCAAGGTCAATCAAATGTACGTGTTGGAAAGGGAAATAATGCATGTTTGAAAATGCTTCCTATGGCAAAGCCTGTTGATAACATTGCTGAAATTTGCTTTTCACGTGCAAGTCATGACTATAGTGAACACATGTCACCCACTTTTTGGAAGGAACGGGCAGTGGGTATGTTTGTAACATTTACCATTTTAGCCATGGCTCAGCGTGTCTTGCCGTCTTGTGGTAGACCTTGGACGTCCTGACCTGCGTTGTTCTGCGACACTGCCGGTTGCATTATAACGATCACGCAGAGTTTGTATGACAGAGTGGGCAACTCCTAATCTCCTAGCAACTTCTCGCAGCCCTACATCATCCTGCAGCCATGCCATCGCTCTCCATCTGTCAACATTGGTCAAGCGTCTTAGCTGAGCCATGGCTAAAATGGTAAATGTTACAAACATACTCATTGCCCGTTCCTTCCGAAAAGTGGGTGATATGTGTTCACTATAGTCACGACTTGCACGTGAAAAGCAAATTTCAGCAATGTTATCAACAGTCTTTGCCATAGGAAGCATTTTCAAACATGCATTATTTCCCTTTCCACCACGTACATTTGTTTGGCCTTGGAGGTACACACACGTAACACAGATTTGATTTATTGTCAGATTAACAAACATTGTTTAAGCATGCAACAAAATGCAGCAAAACTTTTTTGACTGAGTGTTCAGGTTTTAAAAAAAAAAACAGCTTTGTTGAAATGACCTAAACATTGAAAGTGGCCTTTAACTTTTTTTGAGCAGTATATATTGGTCACATGATTCATAACTGTGCAGTGACCTTCACATTACATGGTTCCAGGTTTTTTTTGCCAAATACGACTTTGGACTTTAGGAGAACATGGGATATGTTTCCTCTGTTGTAGATGTCATTCACAATTTTGAGATCCTTTCTCTTCTGCATTATCCCATATCTTCCATGTGTGTGAGCATCATCGGCAAACTGTGACTGTTTGTTTTTAATGTATGTAAACTATTTACATAAGTCATTAGCCATAGGGTTAAAAATAGGTTAAAAAATGTCGTGATAGCATTGTTCCTTGGGCTAGATTCGGAGTGAGACATGGGTATTTAACCCGCCATGACTGGACCTAAGATGCCGCGCCACCTGTAGCCTCTGTCGACACCGTTGCAGTATCCTGAGAAGACTAATAGGTTGTGATCATGACCATGCTTCCTGTCCATTAACGGGATGTTTTCTTTTATTATATTTAAAGTCCGTAAGACATCGGAAGCTTTCGTCCAATAAATCACAAGGATATTTGTATAAAAACTGTGTTTATAAAGTTCCTTATGGAGAGGTCACGAGTGTAGTTCATATTTTAAAATAAAAAGTTTGTGAAAGAAGAAATAGAACTGGGTAACCGAACAGAGAGTTAAAGTTTAGAAAAGAGCTTTCAGAGACGACTGGAGATCAGTAGATGTGGTTTGGTGTGTTCACTAAATCAGTTACTATTTGAAATCCGCAGTGTTAATAGACAAAACCGGTTGCTATTTGAACCCGCAGTTTTTCTTTTCGTAATGACAGGATATGTTGCTGGCTTAGCTTTACGTGATAGGATTACTGTTTCGAAATATATTTATCAGTGTAATATATATATATATATATATATATATATATATATATATATATATATATATATATATATATATATATATATATATATATATATATATATATATATATATATATATATATATATTGGTTTTTTTTACGGGCTTTAGAAGTAGGTTATCTGAAGTTTGTCTTATTAGGGACCTTTCATTGGCAGTTGTTCCCTTGGGTGTAGGCTTCTTCTTTGAAATTATTCCAGGTGCTGAAGTCAACTTCCAAGCTATCTTATCCTTCTGTTTGTCAGTGTTTATCTTAATCGTTTGATACTACTGTACGGTTCTTGAAACCAGGGCTGTGTCGGGAGTCGGGGTCGTGGAGTTTTTCGTCTTTTAGTGGAGTCCGCAGCCAGTAATAAATGTCCGAACTCCGACTCAGAACTATATGCCATATGAGTAGTTAAAAAAAACAGTACACGTGACTGTTTCTAGCAGGGTTGTGGAGTCGGTCAAAAAAAACTGTCCGACTCCGACTCCTGACATTTAAGAATTCCGAAGACGCAGCAATAGAGACCGCAGTCAGCGACTCATAGCTTGACTGCCTGCGTCAGGACCAGCGAACCAGAGCTGGTCAAGACCGCACTCCACCTCCACGTGGTGGTCCTGGAAACAGTCTGCAGCTGTGCAGGCTGGCTGAGCGAGTGTGGATCGAAATGGGAAGGCAAACCCGGTCCTAAAAAATGCCGTGCAGAAGTCGGATGTGTCGACCGAAAGGTGCAGATATCACAGCTACGTTGTAAACAGACACAACGCAACCACCGTCCTTTTCAGGGCGAACGAAGAAGAAGACGTAAGGCATACGGTATGAATGTTCATGGGAACAGTTGTGGGCGTGTCTGACGTAGCCAGAGCTGAATTTGCCTTTTATGTCTGTCTCTGCGTGTGTTGATTTTACTTTGGTTTCCTTTAGGTTTTTTTCCGACTTGTAGCGAGGCACGTTTCTTTCAGCCTAGACTGGGGGTCGTTAAAAAAATAAGTGAACTCTGTCAACTGAAGTATAGAGTTGTTACAAACTAAGCCCTGAAAAGGACAGCTAGCTTCTACATCGTGATAAAACCCTGAAAAGAGCTAGTCTTGTCAAGGACTGCTAGCTCTACCAGAGTTGATAGATGCTGAGCCCAAGTGTGTGTGGTTGATTATACTTTTGTTTGTTTGGTATTTGTATTTGGTTTTTTTTTTGGGGGGGGGGGGGGGGGGTTTGCATTGTTGTAGCGAGGCACTTCCTTTAAACCTAGACTTAAGCCCGTTGGTTATATAGGAGCGCAATTTACCGATTAAAAATAAGTGAACTCTGTTAACTGAAACGCACTGTTGATAAAAAACTTAGCCATGAAAAGGACTACTAGCTTCTATCAGCTTGCATAAAGTAGCCCTGAAAATGGCTAGTTCTAACAAGGACTGCTAGCCCGCGCAGCTTTGATAGGTGCTAAGTCCTGAAAAGGACTAACATTATCCATCCGCTAGTTGGACCCAACGACGCAACAATAGAGAATGCAGTCAGCGACCCATAGATTGACTGCTTGCGTCAGGGTCAGCGAACCAGAGCTGACGAAGACCCTACTCCACCTCCAAGTGGTGGTCCTGGAAACAGGCTGCATCACTGCAGTCTGGCTGAGTGAGTAGGGATCGAAGTTGAAGGCTAACCTGGACCCAAAAAATGCCGTGCGGAAGTCGAATGTGTCGGCCGAAAGGCGCAAATATCGCAGCTCGCTGTAAACGGGCACAACGCAACCAACGTCCTTTTCAGGACGAACGAGGAAGAAGGAAGAAGAAGAAGATCCATCTGCTAGCATGATGAAGCCCTGAAAAGGACTCGCCAGCAGCGCCTACTGTGTAAGAAAATATGAACTTGTTGATTTTACGATTGGTGTGACTGGTTAAATAGGGACATATATGATGGATGCACACACACACGTAGACATGTATACTTACATGCTTTCACACTCTGCTGACTTTCGCAACTGAAAACCACATAAACAAAGTCAAACAATGCAGGCTTTGCCGGTGGGTATAGAACTGCGTATATTGTGTATTCTGTCCAATACTGTATTCATCATCTGTTAGTTACTAGAGTTAGTATACATGATTTTCAAAACAGTCTAATACAAGATACCTCTGCGATGACTGTCAGTAAACTGTCTTATACAGATAGCCCAGTGTTCACTTATTCATTACTGTTCATTTCCACCAGAAGCATGGGTCGTAAACAGAAACCTTCCTAGCCGCCATATACGTTTTGTTATCCGTTCTTCTTCTTCTTCGTTCGCCCTGAAAAGGACGGTGGTTGCGTTGTGTCTGTTTACGCCGTAGCTGTGATATCTGCACCTTTCGGTCGACACATCCGACTTCTGCACTTCATGTTTTGGGACCGGGTTGGCCTTCCCTCTTGATCCGTACTCGCTCAGCCAGACTGCACTGCTGCAGACTGTTTCCAGGACCACCAAGTGGAGGTGGAGTACGGTCTTGATCAGCTCTGGTTCGCTGATCCTGATGCAAGTAGTCAAGCTATGGGTCGCTGACTGCATTTTCTATTGCTGCATTTTTGGGTCCCTTTTACTGTTCTGATGAAAACTTGCTCATTCCCCTCTCATGTGCGAGAAACTAAATTAAATGGGCGTAAAGTTAAAGTACATTTGTGTATGTGTGTGTTATTATAATCTTGAACAAGTCATTGTTCCGTTATCTGTGGTCCTCTTCGAGCTGTGCACTTTTCCATGTCTTCTTTATGTCTTTCTGATCTCTTCTTCCTGTGTGTGATTTGTGTGTGTGTGTGTGGTCTCCTCTGTTTCTGTAATCCTGAGGGTTTCTGAACAGGGACTGTCCTGTAATGCTGTCAGCTAGTTGTCTCACTGTGTGTCCTAGCCAACACCGGTATTAATATCGGTGTTTTATAATAAAATACTGCATAAACTTTATTTAAAACGTAAAAACTTTCTTTTAAAACAAGTTTTATAAGAAAATAATCAACGTTGAAATCACGAGTTAACACCAAAACACTCGACGCCATTTTGAAAGTTGGTCCGAGTTCCATTTCTTTGTCTCCGCAAAAAAAAAAAAATTAAACATGAGTTCCAGCGATGATTTAAATTATTAATACAGCACTGGTTGTGCAGAGGATGATGTCTGGGAGCCTGAAACATCGCTTTCATTATATTTTTGTGTGTTAGGAAATGTCACGGCTAGATTAGGCGTGACAAAAGAGTGAAATACGTCACATGATGTTGAGATTAGACGTAAATATTGAGTATCGAGGTATTTTGTTTCTTACTGTGTTAGTTTCTTTCTTTTTTTTTTTGTTAACTTAATATTTTAAATTAAGTACCTGAAACCACAAAAGTGAAGCGACTGTTTTTTGAGCACAAAAGTCAAGCGACTTCCTAAGTCGTCAACAATGAATGTCTTATCTCCATTCATTACCATATAATAATTTTATTGGTTCACTTTTTGAAAGAGATGCCCACATGTTATGTACGGCAGGGTTGTGGAGTCGGCCGACACATTTTCCAACTCTGTCTGCTGAAATTTTAGAAGTCCGACTCCGACTACAGTATTTTACTAGTCGTATGGCAGGAAGTCCGGACATTTTTTACCGACTCCGACTCCACAGCCTTGATGTACAGCTACCGCTTTGTTTCTTACGTTGAATTTGACTGAGAACAGAAAACTCTCTCTCTCTCTCTCTCTCTCTCTCTCTCTCTCTCTCTCTCTCTCTCTCTCTCTCTCTCTCTCTCTCTTTCTCCCCCTCTCCAGTTTTTAACTTTTTTTTTTCAGGAACGCAAGCACTTTTGTAATATTTCAGTAGAATAATAGGACTCAAAAAAATAGGAGGTCCCATGTGCACGTTGCACACGTTAATAACCCCTGGCAAAATGTTAAAATTAGAAACCTACACCACAAAAATATTTATAGAATGTGTGATTCCTATATACACACATTGGGATTCTCGCTGGTGAGAACTGAATTCGCGCACTGTGCTGAGATACTCCTTGTGTGATCTAAGGAAGGAGATCGGAGCACTGATGGAGTTGTCCGCGTGCAATGAAGATAATCCTTAAAACCAAAACCAATCCAAACCAGTAGAATAATACAGTATATTTGTTTACCAAAGGTTCACCGTACCCCCTTGACAATTTTCTCGTACCCTCTTGGAGTACACGTAATTCCCGGTTGGGAACCCTTGCCTGTTATATCTAAGCTTGTTCAGAACAGCCATGCATTTAGGACAACTTTGTTGTCGTGGGCATCCGATGGGCTAAACGGTTAGAAAGCTTTCCTTTCGCGGTAAATTACCGGTTTCCGGGATCGAAACCTGGCAGCATCACGATCTAGTTTACCGGGCTGTCAGTTGGTAGCTAACTCTGCTTTTGAGTTAGGTAAGGCAAAGGCAAAGAGAAAATGAACTGGTGACCCGACCTCGTAAAGCTGGACCTAGTATGGTGAAGTCTCTAACACTTCATTCCCCCTACGGTAGTATCTGCTGTGGGGCTACCTTTACCTGCTACCTGATGTCGCTTGTTGTCAGCAAGGGTGTCTCTGTATGCGTCTTCTCCGCTTCCAGTTGATCGTCCTGTCAAGTAAGGGTTTCTATAGATGAATTTGTCAATTTCTTTATCACATTACATTTTCATAGCCAACAGTTTTCAGTGTGTATGTTTTTTTTTGTTTGGTGTTTTGTTTGTGTAAACATCCTTTATATTTTGACAGGTCGCGTGTAGTTTTGTGAGGTCTCTGAAGAGACACAGAACGAATATGACTACCGCACACTCAGGCATGTCGTAGAAGGCGGATTAATATAAGAGGTTATACATGAGGCTGGTAACCTCATCACTTTAAACAAATTGCCACATGAACCACCGCCACAAGAGTATGTGACTGCGTAATGCAGGCTTCCTGCGAGAGGGCCAGTAGCGGTAGTGGCTGCATGCTCAGTAAGGAGCGTGAAATAAAATGATGATGATGTCTCTTACGGAAGTCCTCTTCAAGGATGCTTTCATCCATTCTGTTGTTATATTTTTATACTGTCCGGGTTTACTCATCATTCACGGAAATTGACCGGACAAAGCAGCCTGAGAGTTTGCCTGTGTTAGGATGGTGGAAGTCCGGACACCCTTCACCTGTTTAGTGTTATTTTCGCGCATTCTCTTATCATCGTGTCGTGGTTCTACAGGAGCGTCCGTTTGGCAGAGTGGTTAAGAGGGCTTGGCTGTCGCAGCAGACTTACTGGGTTTCGGGTTCCAAATCTAGTGGCGCCCTGCTTACGTTTGCACAGCTGTAAATAGGTACCTCCCATTGCTGTTGAGTTAGGGAAGGCAAAGGCAGCGAGGAAGGAAGCTGGTTACTGTGTCTGCCGACATTGTCTGCCAATTCCTTTTAAAATTCTATTTCTAGTATTATCCCCGTAGTATACATCGTTAATATTTTAATTGGAAATGAATGTATATGTATTGTGTTCTTTTAAACACTTTAACAAATATATTTCTGTAAAATTGTGAATGCTTCAAAGAGATTGGGGGGGGGGCAATGTCGTTAACATAGGCTTACACTTACATTAAGCTAGGATTTAATAGAAGAGTTACGCTGGTTTTCTGTCTTTAGTGTCGAATATGAAACATTGAGAACACGCGCAGGTGGTGTGCTGTTAATTTTACGATAAACATTATATCTTATTGGTAATTAGGTGTATTTCTGTTCACAACATGGAGACTTTCAGCAAATAGTTGCAGTACAAAAAAAAAAAAACCCCCGTTCCAATACTTCCTGTTTTCGCCCACAGATATCGCCCCGTCTTGCGTTTTCGCTCTTGCATTTGATTCCGGCATGTTAGCAGACGACAAACCACCATACGGGCACGTTTATTCAGACTCGTAACCGCCGAATGTGGACTTCTGTGCCATTCTGTATGTGCTTTACCTGTGACGGCATGTACCCCGTGTCTACAGTAATGTGTATTTTATCAGTGTGTGGTTTGCTTTGCTTTTAGTCGACCTTCCGAATTGTGATATTGAAGAAAGAAAAAAAGAAAGACAGACATAAACAAGATAACGTTACAACACAGCATTAAAAAAAAAAATAAAGTCCACGTTAGGTCTTAGTATTTATACTGTAGCAGCCATTTCATTCAATGCGTCAACAAAATAACAACAGAACACGTAATTTTGTTTAATGATCGTCTGCGTTATGTTTTAAGACTTATTACAGTGGCAGTTATTTCACTGTGGAACTTTTATGGCATGAACTGAAATCAGCGGAAAAGTTTATTTCCTTGTGGTTTGTATAAGGATGTGTCCTGTCGGCCAACACATTGTGTCATTTTTCTAGTGGATCGTATTCTTGGTCACCTTGGCGCACTGCTGCTTGCCGATGATCTCACTTGTAAGACGCTGGGTAGTGGGGGGTCAGTTCCGTTTCTTATCAGATATGTGTTTAAACCATTTCATACGTTGTTGCTTGATGTATTCCATACATGATATAGTTCCGACAAATTTCTTTTCATGTTTCACTTCTAATTTTATTTACTTGTGTAGGAAACTCAGTGATTTTGAGTTTAGGCCTGTTTTGTTCGAGAAAGGCTTTCTTGTCTTTTTTCTATCTTCACTGGTTATTTCATTCTTTACGCAGTAGATTGGAGAGAAAACGACGAATCCTGTTCTTAATTAAATCCAAAGTAAAAAAGCAAACTATTGATTGAACGTGATATGCGGTACCTCTTTCAAAAGTTGTGTGAAGAATAAAAACGGTTGGTTGACAGGAAACATAATTAAAGTTCTCGCTAATTTATTTCGCAGTATTTAACAAACATTAAGCAGTGTTATATTCTTTGTTAATTGTTATGTATCAAATAAAGTTTTCTTTATGCGAAATTAATTAATTTTCTGATGTGCACATCCATAGCAAACTCTAGAATTTACTTTAAAAAAAATATTGAATACGGGGTACCGAAATGTTTACTTAAAGTCATTGGGTTGCGAACCCCTGGGCTCCAAGATCAAAAGTAAAGTAAAATAGCACCAAAATATCTCCACGACACAATTTCTATAGCTGACCTTTTCTTGTCCAGACCGCCTGAAGTAGATATCCGTCTGTCATTTTATTGACGCCGCAATCGCACAGGTAGTGAGTGGTCAGTGGCGGTCAGTCATGCGCGAATAAGTAACAGAACATTTAGTACAGTGAACAGTGTCGTTATAGGACAAATACCTATTAACCGAATTACATTTTCATGTGGAGTACTTTCTTCTCATTCGTGAAACTTCCAGTCACCAGTCATGGGAACCTGGCTTAAAAGGAGTATATCCAAGAAAAAATACGTCTTTAAGGTGAGTAGTGCATCAGTGTTGCGTGATGAGAGAAATGTTAAAAGTACTTTTAATTGGCACTCTTGAAATCTTACATTTTGTTTGTGATTGCAAAGATACTAATCTTTATTTTATATACGTTGCCCCATCCTCTTGCCTCCTTGTCTCTTTCTTTTGTCCTTTGACTTTCCTGTGTATCTCTGTCCATCCAGTGTTTGTTTATCTCGCTTCACACGAACTTTATCGTCACATTTAATCTTATGTATATATCATCTTTCAAATCCTTCACAAAAATAAGAATCTTAAACTCCAGTGGCAAATCAGTCCTGTTGTGTGGCTGTGAAACGTGGAGAACCACAAAAACGCACTTGAAGTTACAGACTTCGTGGTGCATATGGCAACAACCCACTTCTGTCAACGAAAAACTGTTTGGAGATGTCGGGAACCTTGAGTTGACTACTGCCTTTATTAGAGTCATTAAAGTGGAAGTCTGAAGGCGAACGAAGAAGAAGAAGTATGAAACCCTTCAGCTCCCCAAGCAGCAAAACGACAAACGTATGCCAGGTTGTCCTGTCCAGGACCATCAGCTCAAGGTCTTCCCATATCTTCTTCATACCTTTCATGCCTTGCTCCATCCCCTGTTACAATCATCATTCAAATTCCACATCGTAAAGGAATGTTATCTCCCAGTGCAATCTGGTTAACGGTAATTGCTTTTATTCTCATGATCTTTGACTTTTCTCTGTGTGTTTTTGAACCCAGTTGCTGTGACCTGTCATCAAGTATTCTCATTTAGCCGTGCAAATGGTTACGCTTGTGGGACAGAAAAGAACCAGGTCGTTGACAGAATCTACAATTTTGTCTAAAGGAGAACTTATAGAAATCATTCTGATGTTTTGAGAATAAAGTGATCGTTTATTTCTTCTTCTTCGTACACTCTCAGACGTCTACTTGAATATTTTCAAAGAAAGCAGTGATCAGTTTCAGGCTATTTGTATCTCCATAGAGTTTTTATGTTGGGCATCATTGAAGCACATGTTCAGCAGATATTTTATCAGTGCCATAGTTACATTCATCAGTAGTTCATATCTTTAGCTTGTTGAATAGATGATATCTCAATCAGTTTAAACACAGTTTATTTTAAATAAAACCATTGTATTTAAACAGTGATCAGTTTACTTATGTGTGGAGATCTTTTTAATCACGTGTTTTGTGAATAAAGTAAGTTTTATTTTTTTTTTAAGTAACCAATTTCCCTGTGAACGGAGACATTTGAATCACATGTTTTGTGAATAAAGTGAGTTTGTTTTTTAAAAAAGTGACAGTTTTCCCTATGTACGGAGACTTTTGAATCGCCCTGTAGATCGGCAGGCTGTTTACGACGTTGTAGTGTCGTTATCTCAAGTTGGAGTAAAAGATGTACCTAGTTCAGGTTGTTTATGAACAACGTACCTTTAAGTTTATAAAGTCTTCCTGCCTAAAAGGACACCAGATTGTGTGTATTAAGGAGACTTGTATTTTGGAATGGGCATGCGCGACTTAAGCGAAATAATTGATCTCACTTAGTTGCCTTTTTCCCCTTTAATTTGTCACGTGGTGTGACTATGGAAGCTTTTGTTGTACATATTTTGTAAAGGACTTTATTACGATACGGGTATTTGCCTAGTTGCACTAACAGGTGCGTGGTTGTCTGTGTGACCTACTTAAGCCAAGCTACCTTATTACACATGCCACGTGTAGTTGCCCGGGGGATTTCCGAGGAGACAACGAAAGAATAGGCCAAGTGCTGTCTCTCTCATGCATGTCGTAAGAGGCAACTAATCTAAGGTTGTACGTGTGGCTTGCAGCCTCGTCATGTAAAGAAAATTGCTACATAAACCGCCGCGACCGGAACACGTGAATTCTTTGATGCAGGCTTCCTGTAAGGGAACCAGCTGCAGTGTTGGCTCCATGCTCCATACGGAGCATAAAGGGAATAGAAGAAGAAAAAAAACACCTGGTCTTAACGCTGTGGCAGTGAATTCGATGCTGAGTAAACGGGTTTGTATTCCCTCAAGTTCATTGCTAGCTGTGGTGTATGTGTCAGCTTGTTTTCCATCAAGTTCATTGCTAGTTGTGGTGTATGTGTCAGTTTGTTTTCCATCAAGTTCATTGCTAGCTGTGGTGTATGTGTCAGTTTGTTTTCCATCAAGTTCATTGCTAGCTGTGGTGTGTGTGTCAGTTTGTTTTCCATCAAGTTCATTGCTAGCTGTGGTGTATGTGTCAGCTTGTATTCCCTCAAGTTCATTGCTAGCTGTGGTGTATGTGTCAGTTTGTATTCCCTCAAGTTCATTGCTAGCTGTGGTGTATGTGTCAGTTTGTTTTCCATCAAGTTCATTGCTATCTGCCGGAGTACGTTGTCAAGAGTTTATTGCCATGTTATAAGTGGTCTTCCCATTTGCTGTTTCCATTGTTAGTGCCAGTGCATTGCCTGTGTGACAATATTATGTCCGCTACATGCGATATGCCTTACACATCAGCGCTCGTGTTCCCTGATGGTGTTATTCATTTTCCTATGTGTTCCTTACGGCGCTTGGCGCCACCTCTGCAGCTGTTCCTCTTGCATAAACGTGCACCAAGCAGTCACATGATGTTGCTGCTGTGGTTTCTGTGACAGTTTGTTTCTTTATGATGAGGCTGCCAGGTGCAGTAGTTAAATTCTTTCTTTATCTCTTCTAATACCCATGGGAGCTACACGGGGCCCATATTGGTATAGCAAGATAGAACGTTACTGCAGGATGGGGTTGCGGAGCCCATACCCAACACTCCTTAGTCGCATTTTACGACATGCTTGGAATGTTACATCGTTACTGTTCTTTGCGCCCTCCCTCTTCCCCCCTCGGGTACCGGCAACACACGGGTGAAAAGGAACCGAAACAGGGTCTTGCGAAATATGTCAGCCATTAGAATAGTGCACTACACTTGATGAAGTTTTACACTACAAGCAAATAATATAAATGGTACTAATTACAGGTCATTGTTGTAAAGGGTGCACGAGACGTGCTCTACACTGCCAATCTGAGCACCTAGTCTTAGCTCTACTATTTTAGATAAGGGGACAAAAAGCTGTTGTGCCAGTTGAGAACGGTGCGGGGAGGGGCTTGTTATCGCGTATCGTTTACAGAAGTACACGTTTTAACGTCATTGTTCTCCTGTACAGTATCAAGTTGAAATATCTTATGACACAAGCAGATAGTGTCACATCATTAATAACTGCTCTTATTGCTTAACGGCAAGGTCAAGTATACACCAGGGGTAGATAAGCCGCACTTGAAGAGGCTGCACGAGGAGAACACTCCCGATGTTGGCCTCTCTCTGATCGTGCATTCCATGCCTGCTATTTTACGGCGAGTTATGTCACCTGATTTTTTATTTTATTTTTAGCATCAGATTGTTCTCGTCACATGACTGATCTCTGTTACTTAATTATTAACCTTACCGTAATTAACTGCCTTTACTCCCGGCGGGTCAAACGACAGTCATTGCAGCTGTCCATAGAAGTTTAGTTCTGAACCATTTCTCTCTCTCTCTCTCTCTCTCTCTCTCTCTCTCTCTCTCTCTCTCTCTCTCTCTCTCTCTCTCTCTCTCTCTCTCTCTCCCCCTCTCTTTCTTTCTAGTTTCTCTTCCCCCCCCCCCGCTTTTTTTTCTCTATCTCTCTGTCTCTGGGGGTCGGAGTGTCTACGAGGTATGGCGTTTGCCTATAATTCTAAAGGTACCGGGCTCGCTTCCAGTCTAGGGAATATAATTGATGGACATTTATTTTTCATGGTTCTTAATGGTGTCATACCCCCCCCCCCCCCCCCCCGAATCTCATGGGTAGTGAGATCGGATGCCTATCCTTCTCCGAAAAGGGCGAAATAATAGGAGGCCCCGTGTTCAAGTTGCGCACGTTAAAAATCCACCGGCAGTTGGAAATCGTAAAGAGTAGACCATACGGTTCAGCCCTGCACAAATTAAACAAACTAGGAAACTTATCCACCACAAATGTGCGTTGAAGATGTTTCTTAAAACCAAAACCAAACCCTCTCTTTCCCTTTTTTGCCCTTCCATCTCTCTTTTCCCTTCCACCTCTCTCTCTCTCTCTCTCTCTCTCTCTCTCTCTCTCTCTCTCTTTCTCTCCTTTCAAAATGTATTCCATGTGATTTGCGTTCATGTAGAGAGTTGCATCATCTTTCAGAGACATTCAAAACATCCCTGCCAAGACTTCCGGTCCTGTGCCAACCCGTGCAGGACCCTTCCACGTCTTTTCTATGCCCCTCACGTTCGTTTCCATCTCCCGTCTCCACGCGTTCTATCTCCCTCTACCTGTCTCCTGCACTAGGGATTCCAGAATAAATACTGCTCAGCAGTGCCATCAATAGGCTTCACCCTACATACGTCATTTTAAACGCCACCTGTTCTCCACACCCCCTGCTCCATTACCGGTGTTTAAAACAGGGCTGTGGGAGTCGGCCACACAATTTTTAGACTCTGACTCCTAAAATTTTAGAAGCCTCGACTCCGACTACAGTTTTTACTAGTCATGCATGTGGCATAAAACTAAGGGTCAGAGTCCGGGCATTTTTCCCACGACTCGACACCACTAAAAAAGAGTGACTCCACAACTCCCGACTCCGACTCCGCAACCCTTGTGCAAAGTATGCCACCATGTTATTAATGGTCTTCCAGTTCACCATTTGCCCCGTGAGTGACTTATACGTGTCGTAGCCCACATCCTCTGCGTTGTATGTATCTTATCCATCTCCACTTGTTCTCTGACGGTGCTGTCACGGGGTGTTTGCTGTATTCTTACTGTGATGGGCCGGGAAGACACCCCTGAGGCCCCACCCCCACTTCAGTTCAAGGCATGTTTGTCGCCCATATATTTTCAGTCGGCCCACGTGACTGTCAGATCACGTGACGGCGCGAGCCTGGGTTGTGAAAAATCTGAGGTAGAAGATTGATGAAAATGCCATAATAATGCATTTAAATTAAGTTGTGGTGTAGAATTGTGTTATATTAAATAGCTGTAGGTTTTATTTGTGTTTTCGCTATTCCTAAGCGATAATCGCGTGTGATATTTAAGTAGTCAAGATTAATACGCCTAGCGCAGTAAAGTGAGTGATTAGCCTAGTGCCTATAAAAAGAGATAGCGAGCTACCAGCGGACCTTTCCTAGTATCAGCCGCCAGAGAGAACAGACGACAGAGCCAAACTGTAAATGCATTGAGCACGTGAGTTAATTTAAATTAGAATTAATTTTATATAATTCTAGAATTATATTCAGCACGAGTCTGTTTTAATGTTTAGTGAAATAGATAGATGTGTTTCCAAAGGAAATGTCTTTTTAGGACATTATGATTTAGTCTTGAAGAATGATAGATGAGTGAAAATAATGTTTGATAGGTTTTATTAGGCACGCAAAGCCTAAATCCAGATGTGAGAATTTAGTATCAAGTATTTCATCCATCAGACCGGGCAAATTTAGTAGGAGAGTATTTTATACATGAAACTGGACAGAAATGTTATCAGAAAGGCAGATATAGTATGAAGCTATTTCACGGGAATGTAGATAAGATTAACAATAGCAAGATTGTAGCCACGTGGCGAGGACTGTATAAAAAGCGGCGAATAACACGCCCCGCGTGGTAAACCTATAATGTTACGCCATGTGACACGTTGTGTATTTAGTTCCAGTTTGGTTTAAGTCGAGAATAATTATATTTTATTTTTCTAATGTAAAAGTAATTGAGTGTATTTCACGATAGCCTACTTATCATAATTCTACTGTATATATTTAATGGGTTACTGTGAGGTGAGAATATGTATTTAGATTTCTGGAGAGCGCGAGGCCACTCCTTTGTTGAGACATGTGTTTCTCTGGTTGCTCCCGGCGGAGCATGGAAACACCAATGTGGCTGGTGTCTATCACAAGCCGACAAGAAGCATTTTTATGCTATGGCAGTGATTTGTTTCGGTAACGATGTGTTTTCGTGTGATGAGATTCTCAGTCGCACCAGTCGTCACATACGACATGCTTCCGAATGCAGTAACGAATATTGAGATAGACCAGTTGTGAGGTGGTGGTTTATTCTCGTTATTGAGAGTATTTGTTGTACATATAATTGAATATTATTTTATGTCCATTTTATGATTATTTAATTATGGTTATGTGAGGAATGGTTGTGAGAGCACGTGGGCTCACTTCAAGGTATATATTTCTCTTCTCCGCTCCTGAGGGAGCATGGGGCCAACAGTGTGGTTTGCCTCCATATTAAGTATTCATATGCTAGGGCAGTAGTGTTTCGGTAGCAATCTGTGTTACATGGTGAGATTGCCAGCCCCACGCACAACACCTTACTAGTCTCATTGGACGACATGCATGAGTGTGTGTGTGTGTGATAGCTGAGTGTGTGCTCTTGCAGTAGTGGTTTCCGTAGCAACCTGTGTTACATGGTGAGATTGCCAGCCCCACGCACAACACCTTACTAGTCTCATTTGGACGACATGCATGTGTGTGTGTGTGTGTGATAGCTGAGTGTGTGCTCTTGCAGTAGTGGTTTCCGTAGCAACCTGTGTTACATGGTGAGATTGCCAGCCCCACGCACAACACCTTACTAGTCGCATTGGATGACACACATGAGTGTGTGTGTGTGTGTGTGATAGTTGAGTGTGTCAGGTGGCGGCGTAGGACAGTTTGACAGGTGAGAGCGTGGTGTTTCTCATTCAGTATTATATTATGATTTTAACTATTCTGTGCTTTGTTTGCTTCTTCAGATTAGCATCGGGCACTGTTGGGTGTTTTGTTTGTTTGGTTTGGTGTTATGTTCGCTAGTTTATTTGTTTAATGTTTGCTTTGTCACTGAATGGGCTGTAAAAATAAATATAGCCCCTGCCTCTAGAATCAAGAGTTTTATTGTTGTTCGGGTCGGTGCGAGTGTGACAAGAGAGTGATATCACACATCACAATATAATCATCATCATCATCATTATCTCGCCCACCCTACCACAATTGGCGTCGTCGGCAGGATAAGGCAGACAGTGACACCGAGCAAACAGCGAACGAACAAATAGTGTAAACACCCAGCAGTGCATTCCTGCAGCAAGATGGCTAATGCGCATGTGAAGATATTGTATGTGAAGGTGCCAGACATAAGGCTATTTAGTGGAGAGGGAAGTCCCACTTGGCAAGAGTTTGTGGAAGAGGTAGAGGCCGTGTGGAAGATGGGGTCCTTTAGTGCGATAGACAAAGTAGATTTAATCTGGAACAACGTTACACCATGGGTCGCTAGGGAGTTGCGGATACATGGCGGAGCCAAGGCCAGCCCTGAGCAGTTACTGGAAATTGTCAAAAAAGCCTATAGCGAGAAACCACAAGTCAGTGAGGTGAACAGGAATTTCCCTTGGGAATATGCTGTTTATGGTGAAAGTAAAAAGCCTGAGACACGGGTCCAGATAGCAAGTGCAGAAGTTAAGAAGGAGGAGGAGGCACTCAGGGCAGAATTATCCTTCCTAAAGTCCCAGATAGCACAGATGTCAGAGTCCAGTTCGCCAGCACAAGAGGAGGTGCAGAGAAAGAGAGCACCATGCCAGCCGCGGGAACAGCCAACGCAAGACAAGGAGGTGTGTCCGCGGGAACAGCCAAAGCACGACGAGGAGGTGCATGTTCTGGTATGTGAGAGTCAAGCTGTTGTTAACGAAAGCAGTGAGCTGACAGTACCGACCAGTGCAGCTGCACCGACAAGGCGAAAAGGAGTTTGCAAGTGGTACAGTGTCCGCAGGGGATGGGGATTCATCACGCCAGATGATGGAGGTATTGATGTATTTGTACATCAGACCAAGATCTTCAGAAAGGGATTCCGGAGTCTGGCGAGAAATGAGAGAGTAGAGTTTGACAGCAAACCATCGGTCAGGGCATGGAAGCAATTTATGTATGCGGCATTGGCGGTCAAGAGTGTAAGGGCAGCAGAAAGCGACCCATGGCACAGAGGAAGCCCAGAAAGATAAGATGCTACAATTGTGGAGACTTGTCAGACCACATGGCAGCCAAGTGCCCTCAAGGCCCGCTTCCGAAGAGATGTTTTCATTGCAAGTCAACTGAACATTTGATAGCCGCCTGTCCCTCAAAGAGCTCTTTCCCGAGACGTGCTACCACAACCAGGTTTCCTTCCGGGTGCAAGCCAAGAGATGACCGTGACAACTGTCACACTAAGGGCGCCGAGAAAATTACCCGTCGTCTAGGGGAGGAAACCCGTCCTAAGCAGATAGGAGGGAGTGCAAATCAAGGTTCAGCAGAGGAGACTCATCAAAAGCAGACTGTGGGGAATGTAAGCCACCGTCCACACAAAATGAGTGCAGAACACGTCAAGAGCGATCCCCCTACAGATTCGACAGCTACATGCACTGGCAAGCAGATGTCACAAGCCAGCAGCGACGCGGCACAAGTAGGCGAATCTTCTAGACCACAGCAACTGCCAGCCCGACAAAGCACAACTAGGGACATGTCGACCAAGACAGTCCCCAGCCGGGTTGTACCGATGACAGAAGCTCAGCCCCTAAAGCATCGCCGCAGAGAAAGAGTCATACGCAGCACCAACGATCTAAGAGGCTACGATCGAAGCGCCAGAGGTGGTGATGTTGTCGGGACGACAACAAAATCAGGAGGGAGATATGTGATGGGCCGGGAAGACACCCCTGAGGCCCCACCCCCACTTCAGTTCAAGGCATGTTTGTCGCCCATATATTTTCGGTCGGCCCACGTGACTGTCAGATCACGTGACGGCGCGAGCCTGGGTTGTGAAAAATCTGAAGTAGAAGATTGATGAAAATGCCATAATAATGCATTTAAATTAAGTTGTGGTGTAGAATTGTGTTATATTAAATAGCTGTAGGTTTTATTTGTGTTTTCGCTATTCCTAAGCGATAATCGCGTGTGATATTTAAGTAGTCAAGATTAATACGCCTAGCGCAGTAAAGTGAGTGATTAGCCTAGTGCCTATAAAAAGAGATAGCGAGCTACCAGCGGACCTTTCCTAGTATCAGCCGCCAGAGAGAACAGACGACAGAGCCAAACTGTAAATGCATTGAGCACGTGAGTTAATTTAAATTAGAATTAATTTTATATAATTCTAGAATTATATTCAGCACGAGTCTGTTTTAATGTTTAGTGAAATAGATAGATGTGTTTCCAAAGGAAATGTCTTTTTAGGACATTATGATTTAGTCTTGAAGAAATGATAGATGAGTGAAAATAATGTTTGATAGGTTTTATTAGGCACGCAAAGCCTAAATCCAGATGTGAGAATTTAGTATCAAGTATTTCATCCATCAGACCGGGCAAATTTAGTAGGAGAGTATTTTATACATGAAACTGGACAGAAATGTTATCAGAAAGGCAGATATAGTATGAAGCTATTTCACGGGAATGTAGATAAGATTAACAATAGCAAGATTGTAGCCACGTGGCGAGGACTGTATAAAAAGCGGCGAATAACACGCCCCGCGTGGTAAACCTATAATGTTACGCCATGTGACACGTTGTGTATTTAGTTCCAGTTTGGTTTAAGTCGAGAATAATTATATTTTATTTTTCTAATGTAAAAGTAATTGAGTGTATTTCACGATAGCCTACTTATCATAATTCTACTGTATATATTTAATGGGTTACTGTGAGGTGAGAATATGTATTTAGATTTCTGGAGAGCGCGAGGCCACTCCTTTGTTGAGACATGTGTTTCTCTGGTTGCTCCCGGCGGAGCATGGAAACACCAATGTGGCTGGTGTCTATCACAAGCCGACAAGAAGCATTTTTATGCTATGGCAGTGATTTGTTTCGGTAACGATGTGTTTCGTGTGATGAGATTCTCAGTCGCACCAGTCGTCACATACGACATGCTTCCGAATGCAGTAACGAATATTGAGATAGACCAGTTGTGAGGTGGTGGTTTATTCTCGTTATTGAGAGTATTTGTTGTACATATAATTGAATATTATTTTATGTCCATTTTATGATTATTTAATTATGGTTATGTGAGGAATGGTTGTGAGAGCACGTGGGCTCACTTCAAGGTATATATTTCTCTTCTCCGCTCCTGAGGGAGCATGGGGCCAACAGTGTGGTTTGCCTCCATATTAAGTATTCATATGCTAGGGCAGTAGTGTTTCGGTAGCAATCTGTGTTACATGGTGAGATTGCCAGCCCCACGCACAACACCTTACTAGTCTCATTGGACGACATGCATGAGTGTGTGTGTGTGTGATAGCTGAGTGTGTGCTCTTGCAGTAGTGGTTTCCGTAGCAACCTGTGTTACATGGTGAGATTGCCAGCCCCACGCACAACACCTTACTAGTCTCATTTGGACGACATGCATGTGTGTGTGTGTGTGATAGCTGAGTGTGTGCTCTTGCAGTAGTGGTTTCCGTAGCAACCTGTGTTACATGGTGAGATTGCCAGCCCCACGCACAACACCTTACTAGTCGCATTGGATGACACACATGAGTGTGTGTGTGTGTGTGATAGTTGAGTGTGTCAGGTGGCGGCGTAGGACAGTTTGACAGGTGAGAGCGTGGTGTTTCTCATTCAGTATTATATTATGATTTTAACTATTCTGTGCTTTGTTTGCTTCTTCAGATTAGCATCGGGCACTGTTGGGTGTTTTGTTTGTTTGGTTTGGTGTTATGTTCGCTAGTTTATTTGTTTAATGTTTGCTTTGTCACTGAATGGGCTGTAAAAATAAATATAGCCCCTGCCTCTAGAATCAAGAGTTTTATTGTTGTTCGGGTCGGTGCGAGTGTAGCAAGAGAGTGATCACACATCACAATATAATCATCATCATCATCATTATCTCGCCCATTCAAGACTATATAAGCATGTCTTGCTGTAGCATTTCAGGTTCGAATGTCCTCTGTTCCCCATATCTTGCTTACAAAGCTTCCTATACGTCATTAGAAAACCCTGTAACTTTTTTTTTGTAAAAAAGATAATATTATCAGCGCCAATTTGCCTTCCTGTAGCGACTGTTTATCTCTTTGTTGTGACAACAAGTGATTTACAGAATTCTTCTACCTCTCTTTAAACTGGCGAAGATCCTAAGGCTTTTCAATAAGTTGTATTGTTGACTGTTTTTTCCATGCCTTGATATGAAGTTGTATTTTGCCTTAGCTACTCCGCCTTCTGTCGCATTTTCTTTTCCTTTTTTTTTTTAAATTGTATATGACCGAAAGACAAGGTGACTTTTGTGATGTATGTAATAAGCTTGCTTTCCACGTTGGGTTTTTTTTTTTAACATCGGGACTTAATAGAAACCCTGTCATGAATACTAATAGGAAAAGGCCAGAAATTTTCATTTGAGGAAGGCAAGACAGACGACCTCCTGATACGTAAGTTAAGTAATCAGTGTCGTACATGCGATTACATAACCTTGCATACATTCAGGTTGACATATCTTCTGTCACACATTCCTGTCATTGTTGTAACAGTTTTCTACTTTCCCTGCTGTAGCTTCTGAATTCTTTTGCACATTCCACTGATTAGCCTGTTTCCACTCGAGATAGTTAATCAGACCTACCTTTTAGAACATCCTTCGACATTCATCTGCCCCTCCATATTATTAGCGTATATAGTAGCTACTATGGTAGGTCTGGTTTTATTTTCTGTGACCCACATTTTGAAACATGCTGCGTTTGCATGGTTCCCGCTCAAGAAGTATCTAAATCAGTGGCGTATTCTCTGTGTGCGCTGTGCGTGCTGCGCACACCTATGCCCGAAGGAAAATAAAAATTTAATGTATTGTTCTATAAAATATTTCTCTTATAATGTTCTGCTTTCGGACCGCACGCATCAGGGTAACGGATTTTCCCGCATAGAATTTACGAGTATATCTAGTTTCAGTTTCCCAGACGCGTTTTATAGTGCAGTTTTTTTGGTTGGTAGCAATCGCCCGAAGTTTCTCGGGTAATTCCGTCACTATGCGTGCTGCACCTTTCGGTTTTACGTTTGAGGACTGGTTTGTGTGGATGGGGGTCATGGCCAGATACGTCAATACAATACGAACATGCGTGCGGTGGTCTTGCAGCTCTCGAGTTGTAAAAATCGGCTGTGTCCGTCCAGTGTTTTTTGTGATTAATTTTTGTTAGTTGCCGGGAATGCAGATTATTACGGTGACAGTGAGTTTCAAGTTGTAAGTTAATTAGTATTTCGGAGATAATTGACATATACCCCTAATAACTATCGTTGCGTAATTGAATATAGTTGCTTTTTAAATTAAGAGGGGAAGAAGTTAAATAGTAGGCGTTCATATTCATTTTAAGTAGCAGCACGCCTAGCTCGCATTACCAGGATACGCCACTGATCTAAATGGGTTTAAAAAATAATAATAATTTAAACTTCTGAATGGGAAGACTCCGTAATGTAAAAACTCCCGACTCCCGACTACATGGTTTGGTTCGGTTATTTTAAGTACCGTCTTCATTGCACGCGAACTCCCATCAGTGCTCGGATCTCCTCTTTTAGATGACCCACGGAGGATCTCAGCACAGTGCACTTACTCCGTACCACCGGCGAGGATCCCAATGTGTGTATACCGAAATCACACATTCTATAAATATTTTTGTGGTGGAAAGGTGTCTTAAGTTTTAAATGTTGCCAGGACAGCGGCCGTGTGGCCTACTGTCGTGGAGTGGTTTTGAAGGAGAAAGTGTGCCTACCTCCGAAATCGGAGAGTATTTGCCTGAATGGCGAGGGACACCTGTCTCTGTACAAGTAAAAAGGGATACTCACGTAAAATCAATGTCAGGTTAGACATAGTAATAACCTGAGATTTCGCCTCGAGTATTAGCGGGCGTACGAAAAAAAAAAAAAAAAAAAAAAAAACAAAAAAAAAAAAAAAAAAGGAGAAAGTGTAAGACTTGATGGAAGAATAAAAGATAATATCTAGAGGAAAATCTTCCAGGCTGCAGGTTGAATGCACTGTCTCTCCTCGGGAATTAGTCCACTAGAAAACCTTTCTTAAAAAAGAGAATTCTGGTAACACTAAACAGGATATTCTCTAGGCGATAAATTCTTTATCCGAAATCCTACAAAGGACTATGTATAGTACATATAATTGGATAAGAGATTTGGTGCCCAGCGACATTAAAAAATATCCTGACCCAATAGTGTTTATTAATTATGGCTCTGCCCCCAGGGTGTAGATTTTAATTACTAAAACTATACAACCCAAATTAAATATTACAAGAAAAATAACAACAGACTCTGTTATGTAAATTATACGAAATTGAAGATAGATTCTCTCAAACTTGAAATGAAATTACAAAATAGTGATAGGTTATATGTTCAAAAATTTACAGCTATAAGCTTTGTTCACTAATCTATTAAAAGGTTCTGAAAAATGTCAGAATAAATTTAACATCATGTGGATTGATTAGCTGTTCTGTACTGGTTCTGCTGGCATTTTAAACTACTCATCTCAGACGCTGCTGAATTTGTGTTGTCTTGTTGCCAGGGGATTCAATCTGTCCCAGCAGTCCAGGTCCAGTATGGCAAGTTCTTTTTAGGGTTTCAGAGGATGGCAGGTTGCTTCCTCTGTCTTGACACAGGGCTTATCACCAACTGGGATGGAGTATGTCTGCTCTCGAGAACACTGCATAGGTTAGGTCTCCTGGTAGGACAACCTGGTAGGATTGGATTGACAAACAATTGAAGCTCCATTAGTAGTCTTGCCAGAGAAGTCACTTCCCATATCAGCTGGACTCTAATCGTCCATCAGAAATCTAACGAACCTTCATAGTTAACATCAATAACAAGGTGCTATCTATTATCTATGAACATATACCCTGACAATACCATCATAACACATACACATAAACACATTAAAATATAATAAGGATATTTGCAGAAATCAGTTCAGGATTAAAATATGACAAGGATAATCATGGCTGAAATCATACAGTAGAATTAGTAGAAATCATTCAGTATAAAACAGGACAAGGGTAGTTCATAGATGAAACCTTCAGTATACATAATGCCGTTGTCTCCTGTACAAAATCAAGGACATTAATTGCTGTCACAGTGAAGATGAAAGTACATTTAGAACTTTGTCTAACAAAAGATACTGACATGATATGCTGCAGATAAAAGTGTGATTATTTTCATGTTATTCATATAACAATATTAGATCTACTCACTCGCTCAGCCAAGCACCATTGCTGTGTTAAAATTGACAGAGTTCCCTCTGTATTTGCCTTTGCGGGACAACTAGTTGTTTCATGGTATGGCCTGCCGTCTAGGCTGCCGCTTCAAGAATCGCGCCTGAATTTTCTCCAGGGTTTGCTGGGTTTAATCTGCCTATGTTAGGGGTGGTGGACGTGAACTAATGTTGACATTTCGTTCCATCCGCAACCACATACACAGTTGGCCGGTACTTGGGAGGTCAAAAGTCACATGACAATACGGCTATCTACCAGTTGGCTAAAATTGTAATTATTCCCAGGGGAAAACCCATGTTACTCTATAGCGGTTAAAAGTTCACAGCGAAGAGTCGAACGATTTTTTTGCCAGTAAAACATAGAGAAAGGAATTTCATTAGAAAAAAATGGGAGATCTGATTTTAGACGAGTGTTGGATTTTCTAGAGGAAAGAGAACTGGTATGATAAAAGATTGACAGAGAGAAAAGAAGGCGATTTTACTTCATCACATCTACTCTTTACTTCTTCTTCTTCTTCCTCGTTCGTCCTGAAAAGGACGTTGGTTGCGTTGTGTCTGCTTACAGCGGAGCTGCGATATCTGCGCCTTTCGGCTGGCACATCCGATTTTAGCACGGCATTTTTTGAGACCGGGTTTGCCTTCTTTCTTCGATCCCTACTCTCTCAGCCAGACTGCAGTGATGCAGCCTGTATCCAGGACCACCACGTGGAGGTGGAGTAGGGTCTTGGTCAGCTCTGGTTCGCTGACCCTGACGCAAGCAGTCAAGCTATGAGTCGCTGACTGCATTCTCTATTGCCGCGTCTTTGGGTCCCACACCTACTCTTTACAATTTCCAACTGCCGAGGGATTTTTATCGTGTGCAAATTGCACACGGGACCTCCTATTTTTTTCACCCATATCCGATAAGGTAGGCATCGGATCTCACTACCCAGGAGACGGGGGGGGGGGGGGGGGGGAGGGGGAAGAGTATGACAACACTAGGAACCACTGGTTCTAAAAAAAAATGTCTATCAATTATATTCCCTCTACTGGGAGCGAACCCGGTACCTTTAGAATTAGAGGCGGACGCCATACCTCATAGGCACTCCGACTACACTTTTTTACAAGTCATATGGCCTGCAGTTCGGAGTCGGGAGTCCGGACATTTTTTGTACCGACTCCGACTCCAGGACTGTGACTCCACTGCCCTGGTTATAAATATAGGTTTCCAAATGTTTATATAATGCACTGCAGCACAACTAATACAAATTAGTAATTTTCAGAAAGAAAAAAAAATTCTTAATTCGTTGCATATGATCGACCATAGTAATATCGTCTTCTTCATCATCTTTCACTCTCATGTAACTGCATCTGTTTCTCTCATAAAGTTGGCGGCTTGTATCAGGCTTCTTTGATCGCAATACACATTATCCCTCAGATTAGTTAGTAAAGGCCATGCTGCCAGTCTGCTCGTCTCGTGGAGCCTTCTGTCTTGAAGAACATTGTCTTACTTACAGTCATTCCTCTCCTACCATGGAGTGTAGAGGTTTGTCAGAGAAAACGCCATACTATCCTATCGGCTGTCTTCCATCGAACTTTAGGTCGTTGTTGAGGTATGGATTCCCATATTTGTTGTGGTAGCCGATCTTCTCCCATTCTGCAGACATGACCCAAACTATCGTAATTGGGACTGTTCGACTTAGGTCTGCAGGGGCTGGATTTTAAGGTCATGGCGTATCGTCTAGTTGCGGACCATACAAAAATGTCTGGCCAGTTTTTATTTTGTTGAAATGATGGGAGTTTTGAGTCTGCAGTGGCTGCTTCTAAGTCTGGAAACTATTTCACTTGAACTCCTCTTTGTAAGGAGTAGTTAGTATTCGTTTGTTACATCCGACTCTCTTGTTGTTCTCTTTGACATTTTTCTTTGAAGTTACTTTTTATCATTACTTTTATTTCTTCATACGTTTCCCATTCTACCATTTGAATTGTGCGTCCTCCTCCTTTGGCAAGTGAGTCAGCCTTCTCTGTTCCGTATATCTTGCATTGGGCAGGAATCAGTCTCAGTCTGCATCAACTTGGCTGACATTTTTTTTTCCCCACTATACTTCCACTTTGTTGAATGTATGACTTCTGGTTGAATCATTGTTGTCATGGTTACGTAGGGCAGTTATGGCTGTTAGGGAATCTGTCAGCAACTCTATCGTTTTGTTGTCCATGATGGCTATTGCAGTTGTTTGTAATACTTCGCCTTCAGCTTTGAAGCTGAACATTTCCAGTGGCCACTGATGAGATGTGGATTTTCCGTCAATTCTCTAGTTTTGTATAAATTTTGGCTGTACTTTCGAAGTTGGATTTTGAAGTATTTTCCCTTGTCTGGGATTCCATGTTCTAGTGGCGTACTAACACGCTGTGTATGCAAGAGTTTCAGTATTTGATTATCCGCACCCCAGGTTCCTCCTAGTTTTATTTATTTTTTTTTTTTTTTATAAATGAGGGCCATCCGCTGTCTAGCTTTTTGCTGGAATTTATCGGTATGATTTTTCCATGTTATTCTGCTGTTATATTTAATTCTAAGCTATACTCCTTTCTTCTGGAGGCTCGCAGGAATTTATTTTCTGTATGTTTGTGTTCCTTACTTTAAAACGTGATAATTGTGTATGTTTTATTGTCTTCCAATTTGTTTTTAGTAGCTATTCTTGTATCAATTTATCTAGTTTTTTTTGTATGGCTTCATGTATCCTGCTATCAACGGTTTCGACATATTTTTTTGTTTTGTCCTGCTACTCAAAACACAATGTCGTCAGCGTACAGTTAGCTGCGGACTGTTTGGTATCTAGTCCACTGTTTCACTGATACAGACCAGGAACATTGTAGGTGATAGCACATTGCCTTGGGATACTCCTTTGTTCTCGTTTCATTCCATACTTTGGTGTTGTTGAATTTGTACTCTGGCATGTCTGTTCTGTACTTTAAAGAACGTTCAAGAACACGTTGTAGTGAAATCGTATCTGAATAAAGTTCTTTTACCTAGTTCGTTTGTGAACTTGAAATGGTGAATTTTAGTTGTGTGTACGTATGTGTGTTTTTGATGTAAAAAATATAAAGGTAGTCCCATAGCAGATACTGCCGTGGCTGAGTGAAGTGTTAGAGACTTCACTATACTAGGCCCAGCATCGAGAGGTGGGGTGACCAGTTCCCTTCCTCTCTGATTTTTCCTTCCCTAACCCAGGAGCCAAGTCATGTACTCATTTACAGCAGGGTAGACTGGAACGTGTCGATACCTTGAATCGAACCTTTTTTTTTTTTTTGATGCACAAGAAGCCAAACACAAATTACACCAAAAAAAAAGAAATAGGTGACATGGAATCGATCCTGGCACTTTTGCCGCGAGAGACCAACGCTGTAACCACTGTGTCATTTGGACGCTCGTTTGTTTTATGTACAAAACGCAAGCATAATTTTTTTTTTTAAAAATGGTGACATGTGACAAACCTCGCCATTGCTGTTTTAATAAACTGTCATATTACAGTTACGTAGATGTTTTGTGTTTGTAGAGACATGTTCCCGTTAGTCCCTCGTACATAATCGCGACCCGAACTAGTCAAAGTCGTATCACTTCGACCTTGACCCTTTGTCTAGTTAAGGACACTTCAGAGAGTTATGATTGCTTTAGCCAGTAGTAGTTCATGTGGATTTCAGTCAGGTCTTTTGTGAAGGGGGAGGAAAGGGTAGGTCTGATTTACTGTCACGTGGTGTGTCCTCCTGTAGTAGGTAAAGAGATAAGTTACGTCGGTGTTGTGTTGTGTCGGGTAAAACTGAATTACGTGCGTGTCTTATTTGTCCATTACTGAGGGAACTGCACTGATGGGCTAACTGGGTCAGGATTTAATATTTCGCCAAGTACAAACGAGGTCAATAATTTTTTAGAACAGATGAAAGACTTCACACTCTGGCAGTAGCTTGGGGAAAATCTAACACAACTGAGACACCCACTTACGCACTCAAACTTAGAGAATATATTTTTCTGGTGGAGTGATTGTACTAATCGCGGTAAAGACTCCTCGCTGCCTTTTCCTTCCCGTACTCAAGTGCAAAGTCAGGTGCCAATTTACAGCTGGGTAGACTGAAGCGTGTCGAAACCGTTAATAGAACCCGGTACCTTTGCCGCGAGAGACCAGTACTCTAACCACTCTGCCAGTCGGACGCTTATATTAGAGATTATACTAGAGATGGAGACAACAGGAAAATGAATATGAGTGACAGGACGAGAGAGAGAGAGAGAGAGAGAGAGAGAGAGAGAGAGAGAGAGAGAGAGAGAGAGAGAGAGAGAGAGAGAGAGAGAGAGAGAGAGAGAGAGAGTTAAAAATCGACCCGCTCACTCTACAGTTTCAAACCGGTTGAATTTGTTTATTGTATATATTTACTATATTTGCATAAAGAATTTTCCTCTTCTTCCATAGTGAAGCCAGAAAGCACATTTTATACCCACTTAAGGTTTGACCCTAACTTTTTTTTAAAACAACTTCAGCACACCTTCACGCACGCGAGTGTATAGCGAGCCTTTCCTTTGACACCACATTTCGTTTTCAAGCGGCTAGTAAAATTCAAATTATTGGAGCAGAGGGAGGGGCGGTGTTGGAGGCACATGTCATTGTTCGGGTGAAAACCTTGATCTTAATTTTAATAGATACGCACTTAGAAACATGGGCTAAACAGATACGCACTTGAAACTTGTTACAGCACATTCAAAAACCGGGCTAACCACTGCAGATATGCCACGTTGTTACCTCAATAACCGTTCAGCGTGTTAATGGTTTGGCTACTCGCATTCTGTTTCTGTTCTCTCTCTCTCTCTCTCTCTCTCTCTCTCTCTCTCTCTCTCTCTCTCTCTCTCTCTCTCTCTCTCTCTCTCTCTCTCTCTCTCTCCTCAGTGTTTCTTAGTGCGTGTCTATTTGGTCGTTACCCAGCCCCTACAAACTATTGTAAAATGACCACTCTTATGATGGGAAGAAAACACGAGAACACTAGTATCTTCAACAAAGTCAGCCAAGGATGCACAATGAGAGCGTTCAAAGGTTTAAAAAAAAAAAATAATGAACCTTGGATCTAAGGGAAAACATATCAATTATGGATTGTTTAACTACATAGGTGTTATCCTTCCGGGGTCGAGTCTTACTTAGCCGTTCCTCTTCTATCGTGAGGCGTAGAGGTTTAGAAGAGAGAGCGCCACACTATCCTATCGGCTGTTTCCCTCCTGGCCTAGTTCCATTCTAGTCCTCGGTCCTTCAGAGATTGTTTAATTTTGTCCTCTTAGCGGACTCTGGGTGGTCCTGGAGGTCTGGATCCCCGGCTTTTAGGCTCCCATACCTGCCGTGGCAGCCGATCTCCCATTCAGCAGACATGGCCAAACCATCTTAGTTGGTACTGTTCTACTAGGGTCTGCAGGGGTTTGGGGGGTCTAGTCGGTGTTGCCAATATAGGTTCGTCATCTCAAAGCGTGAAATGAGCAATTCTTCCTTTTCTTCATTTTTTTTGTCTAACCACTCCCCTTGCTCTCCCACCTTTTGCCTATTTCTACCATCGTTATATGTAATTCCTACCAAACTGACTCCTGAAATCCACATTATTTCAGCAATTAATTGTTGCTATATATTTGAAGAAAAAAAAAAGGGGTGGCGACCACACGCTATTTCATTCACCACATATTCAGTATATTTCCCGCAAGATAAAGGTCTGAGTAGCCAGACATTTGCCCTATGCCCATGGGCCCGTTTTCTTTAGAAATGCCCGCAGGTCAGAGCTTTAGTTATGCGCAGTTTAAAAAAAAAAAAAAAAAAACGTTACAGTTTGTTAGGCGTGTACTGTTTCAGAATATGTATCTATCCACATATCTTCTCTGGGTGTTCCTATTTTAACAACGTTTTGTTTGTAATGCAGAATACTTATATCAATATTAATCAGTAAATGTTTCCGTTACCGGGCTATGAATGGTAGAGAGTAACATCAGGGCTGAATGCGGCGGGTTTTAATGTTCAAGGACTGAACCTGGTGTTTTAGGCTGCGGGACCTTTGTGAGTTCTTCAAGTACCATGCCTGATGGCGATGGCGATCCTGTCTCTTTACAGCTTCTTGTCTCCATAATATTTATCAGTTCTGATGTTGACTTCTTTCCATGCTTTGGCGAGATGGAAGTTAGATTCCCAGAATTGGAGAAAAGAACTGGCGAACTAGAGGTAGGGATGGCACAGGGCAAGTCACGTAGTTAACTGTACAGTTCTAGATGGTAGCTGTAGAAGAGAGCTGTAGAAGAACGTCACCTTCTCGCTAGTCACGTAGTTAAACAGTTCTAGATGGTAGCTGTAGAAGAGAGCTGTAGAAGAACGTCACCTTCTCGCTAGTCACGTAGTTAAACAGTTCTAGATGGTAGCTGTAGAAGAGAGCTGTAGAAGAACGTCACCTTCTCGCTAGTCACGTAGTTAACTGTACAGTTCTAGATGGTAGCTGTAGAAGAGAGCTGTGAAGTAAGTCACCTTCTTGCTAGTCACGTAGTTAACTGCACAGTTCTAGATGGTAGCTGTAGAAGAGAGCTGTAGAAGAACGTCACCTTCTCGCTAGTCACGTAGTTAACTGCACAGTTCTAGATGGTAGCTGTAGAAGAGAGCTGTAGAAGAACGTCACCTTCTCGCTAGTCACGTAGTTAACTGCACAGTTCTAGATGGTAGCTGTAGAAGAGAGCTGTGAAGTAAGTCACCTTCTTGCTAGTCACGTAGTTAACTGCACAGTTCTAGATGGTAGCTGTAGAAGAGAGCTGTGAAGTAAGTCACCTTCTTGCTAGTCACGTAGTTAACTGCACAGTTCTAGATGGTAGCTGTAGAAGAGAGCTGTGAAGTAAGTCACCTTCTTGCTAGTCACGTAGTTAACTGTACAGTTCTAGATGGTAGCTGTAGAAGAGAGCTGTGAAGTAAGTCACCTTCTTGCTAGTCACGTAGTTAACTGCACAGTTCTAGATGGTAGCTGTAGGAGAGAGCTGTGAAGTAAGTCACCTTCTTGCTAGTCACGTAGTTAACTGCACAGTTCTAGATGGTAGCTGTAGAAGAGAGCCGTGAAGTAACTCACCTTCTCGCTAGACTTATCCTATGCTCCAAGTGTTTCTCTATTAATACTTGGGTGGAATGCAGCTCGTTAGTTATCCCTACCGATTTTAAAATATGAAATATTCTTTTGAATATCACACAAGAACAAAATTTCGAACATAAACTGGAATTTAAACAAAATCAGTCAACTGCAATTTATAAAATATATCAATACACTTTAATAATTAAACTAGATATTTAGTAAACGTTTCAGATACGTATTTGCACCAAAAAAAAAAATAAAAAAAATCACTTTTTAGCTGTCCATGGTATTTTTAACATTCTTCTTTAAAACTACATCTCTGTTGCACCTAGTGCTTTTCCTACTTGTTTACTAATTGTCCATGACTCACTTCCGTACGTCAAGATTAGTGTCAACGTGTTTAAGAAGATTTGTCCCTTTCGGTACTTAATGTTCAATCAGTGTAAATATTCTTCACTGTCATCCACCTACTGATAAATCAAGTGACAGCGATAAAAAAAAAATAAAAATAAAAATTAAGGATACCTTACAATGCGAACAACTATTTTTCATAGCTTGTAAGACATGAAAAAAAAAAAATTGAACTCACAAGGGTAGGGCAAGAAGAGAAGACCATTATTTACGTATGTGTATATGGGCCACTTCTGCGGTGCGGTATGCCCTTTTGTGCAATCCGTAGCTATATGCTTCCTGTCTGCATTTTCTGTAATAAATTTAGCTGACTTTTTTCATCTCTTCCGGTATACTGTTGGAATCTCATTGTTCTCCATGGTGAGAACTTGCTACTTATCGTTAGGGGCACTGGCTTTGTCTACAAGGTCTGGTAAAATGGGGATGGGGGGGTGGGGGGGGGGGGGGGGAGCCACGCGATTTTGTGTGTGTTCAAAGCGGGTTCTTTAGAGTCTAGTTTCTCTTTCAGTCTATGATTAATTGGGTGGTTTCGTAAGCCTTTTAGATTTGTCTGCAGGTTGTAGTACTCGGTAGTATCTTCTGCCGTTTATGGGGTGTAGTTCTGTCATTTTGTTTATTGATGTGGGTTTCATTGCTTCAAGAATGATTCACTCAGCCCAGGGCCGGATTATCCACTATGCTAAGTAGGCTGAAGCCTAGGAGCTCGGAGCTTTTTGGGACCCGTGAATAAGTACCAAAAAAAAAAATTAATAATAAAAAAATATACAGATTCGTGTACTGTGGCGGTATTGCCTCCCCTGCTTTGCAGTAGTGGTCCAACAGTGGCCAAAACTCAAGAGTATCTAATATAGGCTTCAATGGAGTGTAGATTACTCTTGGCAGAAATGTAGATAGAAGAGTAGTAAAGCTTCTATCACATGGGAGTCTTCACAAGATATTCAGATTAGCGAAAACAATGCTGGCTGTTGCTGAGCACGTTAATTCTGTAAGCTGTCGACACCTTTTATGAAGAATTTAGGCAATGGTTTTTTTCTGGCTCGTTAAACCCCCACCGCTGAGTTCATCAGTGGAATTATTATTATTATTATTATATATATATATATATATATATATATATATATATATATATATATATATATATATATATATATATATATAATATATATATATATATATATATATATATACAGCTCTGTTTAGAGCGTGTGTTTAGTAACTTTGACTGAGACAAAACATGTAGTACATTTAAAATGATTAAATCGAAGTTAAATTTGGAGCATTACAAATAACAAAATTTAATAATCACTATAAGTTTAACAGCTTAAAAGAAATAATTTGAATATTTATGAAAAGGATTTCATCACTTGAATGGGATTTAGCTGAATAAAGGAGATCACTTATGGCAGCGGATATTTTCACTTAGCTGCCAATGGTAGTTTCTTCTCCCGCGGGGTTAGTTCCTTTCACTCTGCTCGCGCTCGTCTCTGGTCAAAGTTCAGGCGCCGCACGTTCCCAGAACGTCAAGGAGTAACGGCCAAGTTGGTTTTGCGTCTGTCTATAAGACCCTCTTATGATGACGTCTCGCACAACGTCAGTCCACTTCTACCTTCACTTTGTTCCAGAGAAAGTACTTTCTGCTGGTACCACCAATAACTATGATAGAAGAATGGAAGCGAATGCTCTTCTGAGTATTGCGTTTTCCAACCCATAGTTATGGGTTCCTATCTTCCCATACCACCATCCCATGTCAGAATTTAGCCTCGATGATAATTAAATTTAATCCCTCGGGATAAAACTTCCTTTACATTTAAACTGAATAGCTTTAGCTTTACATTGCATTTAAATGAAAAGGTTAGACGTACAGATATATATTTTACATTTACATCTCCACTGTTTGAAAAGTGTTCACAATATAAATTCATTTATGTTTCCTTTATATTTACACTGCTTTGAACATGTAAGCATTATTCTTAGAATGTACATCATTTCTTTTCATCTTTCCCTCCCTGCTCCATAGGGAACCTGGAACTACTTTATGCTTTTAGTTCTCTTTACAAAACTATCAATATAGCAATCACCAATCCGTGCAGTGGTGGTTCATGACTCGTCATACTATAAGCTGAGGTTGCCAGTCTCAAATGACTTTGACATCCAATAGCGAGTTTCACACATTAAAATTCACATGGTTATATATATATACGAGGCGTGTTCAAATGAAACCCGACCGTGCTGCGCCAAGTGGACATTCGTAGGAGGAGCATGATGACGTCACATCTGACGTAATAAGCACATACGAATGTACGAGTGTGTAAGTGTTCATTCTCCTAGTATTCATTGGTTGTGCTGCAGACCGTTAAAATAATGGCCGGTGTGATAAGAAATCCGTCCAAGGTCGATCACCATAAGGAAGAACGTATGGGGTAGAGTTTGAACCACCTGCTGCGTTACGAAGAGGAGGGTGATGCATTTCTGTTGCGCATAGTGGCAGGCGATGAGTCGTGGTGCCACCACTTTCAGCCGTGCAGCAAATCAGCGAGCATGCAATGGAAACATCCCGGATCACCAAAACCCAAAAAATTCCAAGTCACAGATTTCCGCCGGTAAGGTTATGCTGACCGCATTTTTTGACCATGAAGGGCTTCTATTGGTAGACTTTAAAGAGCCTGGCGTGAACATCAATGCCATCCGCTACAAAGACACACAGCCATCAAGAATAAACGATCCGGCATGCTTTCGCGTGGTGTGATTCTGTTGCACGACAATGCTCGTCCACATGTTGCGAACATTGTGCAGGAAGCGTTAGTGAGGAAAAGGTGGGAAGTTCTGCTACACCCAGCCTACAGCCCCAATCTGTCACCATGTGACTTTCATTTGTTCGAACCCTTAAAAAAATCTCTAAAGGGACAACGATTCGACTCCGATGCAGACGTCAGGGCCTCGGTGACCAAATGGTTCAATAAGCAACCAAAGTCTTTTTTCTCGGACGGCATCCGCCGTCTACCCAAGCAGTGGGATGCGTGTCTGAATGCCTATGGTGACTATTTCTAAAGAACCCCAGTGAGTACTTGCTTCATAACAATTGAAGTATTTAATTCTACTACTCCTGCTGATGTACCTTACATATATTTGTTATAAAGCCACTGGGACGGGTTTAATTTGAACACACCTCGTGTGTGTGTGTGTGTATATATATATATATATATATATATATATATATATATATATATATATATATATATATATATATATATATAAATATATATATATATATATATATATATATATATATATATATATATATATGTTAGTTCACATGTTAGTAATGAAACATAGAATGAAAAATGCACTACTTACGCCAATCTTGGCTACAGACGTTTTTGCTCAGAGGACTTGAAAAAGGCCGGCAGTGGCCTTCTTTCACATGTACTGGGGGGTCGTTAATTTTTAACTTCAGTTCCCTCTGACTCCGTGTCTTTCTTCAGTTTCCTAGTCCCGGTGTTCCTTATTAAAATGTAGAGATTTCCTGTGCTTTGTCTTATCTGGTTCTCCAATAAAAGGTCCGGTTAACAAAAAGAATTATGAATCTAGTCTTCACTCTGGCGAGGTCTGATGTTATCTTGGCGACAGTGAAATTCACAGTGAAATAAAACTGCGAAATGGTCAGACTATGTTCCCTCTCTTCCCACGCCTTCGTTTGTTATGGAATTAAATAAACGCTCGAATCATCTTCGTCGGGTGTGGTACTTTCAAAATATTTCCGTCATGGAAAATTTTTGCAAAGGTCACGTCTTCCATATATGGTAATATGGTGTCCGATGCCCTTGTGTACAAGACAGCATGCCCACATGTGTCACACAGACAGTAATCTCGTTATCTGTCGTATGAGTAAGCAAAGCTCCGTGTCTTATAGGTGATTAAGCCAATAGCGCTGGCCGATTTACATGTTAATCTGCCGCGCCTATAACCAACAATCTGGGTAGCGCCAAGCAAATGTGATATTTATCACCTACAGGGTGATTTGATAAAATCAAAAGTCTGCTACTTAGCAGAAAAATAAATAAAGAAAGAAAAGTGCGACAATTGAGAGCAAATAATATAAATCAGTTCCACACATGTACCGATACTGCCGGAGAGAAACAAAGATCGATAGGGGCTGCCCAGTTTTGTCACATGTATAAAAAGAAAATATTTTCACTGTGCAGTCTCATTCATAACGTTCTAAAAAGACAGTAACAAAAAAAATAGCGTAAAAGACATGATGCAACCCGGCAAAATCATAACGGCGCATGAACTATTTGCTATGCTAATAAGTATTAACAAAAAAATAATTACTAATAAAAGAAATAAGCAGTGCTAACAAAGTAACATATTAGTCAATTAATAATACTAGTATATACCACCACCATGCTACGGGGTTTGAAAAAAAATATTAAAATTATTGCCTATTAAGTGAAAAAGGGGGGGTTTCCAAACACCAAAAAGCCTAGAGGCCCTTCTTGGCTTAATCCGGCCCTGACTCAGCCTAGTTTTGCATTCTGGATGCTCTGTCAGTCGAATTTTGAAGCAGTTGCTTAGCTGAGATTCCTTATTCCAATGCTGGTCTAATATTTTCGGTATACAACAGTTTTAGTATTTCATGGTCCGTATTTCAAGAACTGATATGGATCTACTGTCCTGGTCATGCCGGGGTACGTGGCAATGAAAGAGCTGACAGACTAAATTCAAGAGCACCCAAAAAAGGTGCATTGGCCATGGATAAGGAAGAAATACTGAGGGCAATTCATGTTCGTCTGTTAGAGAATGACACATCAATCATCAAGGCTAAGACTGCTGGAATTTGGCATCAAACGTAAGACCAGCAGGGATGGACGTAAGAGAGGACGCATCCGCCGTGTATACAACTAGTGCGCAACAGGAACAATTACCATTTATACCCTTCGACATTTGCTGAGGGAGATTGAGCACCTATGGGTTTGCACGGAGTGCAATGACGTCGATTCTGATTAACATTAACATTAATGGTCAGTTTCCTGAGCAATTCCTGCTTGTTTAAATTAGGTAATATGATTTAATGGCGATGCTATTATCACTGAGGCGAATTCAATAATGTGGACATTGGTAAAATTATGGAAGTTTATAACATCCAGGCGTGATCTAATGCTAAAGACACATTTATCAAGTCCTGTTCATTCGCTTGATGGTACCAACATGCAGGAGGGCTAGCAGAACATAATTCTTTAAGAAAGTCGGTATCCAACTGTACAACACACGCAGGCTTCGTGTTCAATTAAGTCTTGACAGCGCAAAAATTATTAGCCTTACGACTTCCACGTGGACGACATAAAGCATCACTGAATCTTTCATTAGCCTCACAGTAGGAGATTCAGAACTGTTTTCAGCGGAAGAACACGGTTCTTTAATACGATCCATGGACATGAAAGCATGCTGAAATTCGCTCGATTGACTTTGGCATGACTTTTAACAGTATGGAAAATTAACAGTCAGAAAGTCCATATGGTATTGCATGAAAATGCAGCCAGAAGGTCATGGTCGCACAAAAGACACCTAATGAATATTGGCTGCTTTTCATACACGCTACAGTTCCCCTTTACAGTGCCAACCAGGCAGCCAAATAGGGCAGGGGTTATTACTTCTGTTAATAAAGTTGTTGGAATTTTAAATATTCTTATATCACATTGGCAGGTAAATGGTGACCTGCTTTCTGCCTCACATTGTTGCGCACAAAATATTCTGGCAGTGTTCCCCAGCGGTTGTGTGTTATTCTAGTAATTATGATGAATATTATTGGCTGGGGACTTTTGTTGTTGGAACTGTCCATTGTGTTATAAACATCAAACAATGGCTATATTTTTTAAAGGTTTTTTTCTTTCTGTCTTTGGGTATTAGCTTATTGTGTTTCATTTTCAGAAGTAAATTTATATTCATCCTGGATGCCATTCCAGGGGAGTGGGTTAAAAAGAAAGAAAGAAAAGATCAAAAGTAGCAATGCCTATTTCTTTACTCTGTTGAGATTTTCTTTCGTTCGTTCATTTTAACAAGAGTTCAGCGCTTCATTGCAGTACATTATCAGTCCAAAAGAAAATTGTCTAATGGCAGAGAACCTTGAATACTTTATTTTTCCCCTTTGTTTTTGGAGAGCTGATTTATCTTATATGCAGTACTAAGTACTGACAGAACATAAGGATGAACATGAAGTCTGATGAAAATTTAAAGTTAGAGGGGTATTGTTGTTGTTTAACTGGAGCTGCTGAGCTTCTCGGCCTTTTGTAGCCAATAATACCAAGTTGAAAAGTCTTTGGTATTATCTACACAGTAGGTCTAGGCTTTTCCTGTGGCTTTTCTGCCATTCCGAAACTTTTTTTAGTTGAAGTCATGAATTTCAGTTTCTCCAACTTGGTTTGCATTTAAAGGATCGCCACACCTGGTCCCAAGCTAGGAGGAAGAAGCGTATGGCATACTGTGCATTCCCGGCTATCAAGTGCTCTCCAATACAGTGCTCTGGTTCTGGGTTCTCTCAAGGAATTGTCACGTCATACACAAAGCCACTTCTCAGCTCCCCCTGCCTATCACTGGGTCCATAGTGAAGATCCTCCTACATGTAGTCAACCAAGTCAAAGCCAAAGAATTAGCCTGGGGCTCAAGTGACTTCTCCAAGCTTAGTGTGCGATGCTGGGTTCTCAATATGTTTCACCACATATATATATATATATGTATATATATATATATATATATATATATATATATATATATATATATATATATATATATATATATATATATATATATATATATATGTGTCGCGAGAGGGTTGAGATGTTATTAAAATATAATATATCCTGGACACAAAGTTGTATCAGGTGATACCAGGATAGTGCCAGATAAGAGTCTGGTCTTATAAGTAATACCCCTTTCTCTGAAAAGAGTAAGGGTGTATGGATATCAAAGGTAGGGTCAAGCTGTATAAGTTTCCAGGTATGATGTTATTGTATTATCCTGGATTCCTATGGGCTCCCTCTCAAGATCCTTCTTTGATTATTGTATCATTATTATTAATGTTGTTGTGGTCTCTGCTAGGGGTATTAACAAAATTATTTATCAACAATAACATAAACTCAACTTTAATAAGTAAGTAAGACTGCTGATAAATATTTACAATTTATTTAACCTATACCGTTTCTCTTTTCGGTTAGGAAAGTTTAAATGAAATCAAATGTATTTACATCATGTAATCAATAAACATTGAAAAAATAATAATTAATCTAAAAAATCATTCACTTTGTTGAAGGTTATTACTTTAGTAATTATCTCCTTGGGAAGAACGTTGATGTGATACTAATAAGTTATGTCACTATTACTTGACAGTGAAGCTAGTACTAGGTAAATTTATGTCCACACTTTTCATCATTTACTGTATGTTTATTTGCATCTTGTCTTTTAGTATAGGGGTATAATCTGGATACGCTGATCAGTGGCTTTGTTTTGCCACGTATCTTATGTTTAGAGATCTGTCACTCTCCTGCCATGGACGAACACGTATTTTGAATTTCTCCAGGCGGTGGAAGCTGGGTATATGGCCCTGTTAACCACAAGGGCACTTGCACCACAGAGTCCAGCAGAGGTGGATGACTCTATAAAGTTTTTGTTTTGTAGTTGTCAGGATAGAACCTGAAACAAAAATAAACGTAACCCCTATATGGTCCATCACTATTCCATTATTACACAAGATGGGGACGATAGACAGTGTCAGATAATGTGCTAGCAAATGCACAGGACAATATACACCAGCACTACCCACATCCAGTTCACCGTGACTACACTTTCCTTTTAAAACCTTAGTTAGATCCATCTGTCCATGATCCGCCTCCATACAATGATTTGGTTTAGTATAAAATACTAAGTAATACCTTGCTCCCTACATTAAAACAATTTCTGTCCTTCTTTCTTATATTCCAGGCATGTGTCCCATTTCCTCAAGAAATATTTCTTTAAAAGCTTTTCCAAACCTACAGACACAATTCTGCTATCATTCTCAATTTAATTTGAATGTACACAGGCGGCGGGTAAGTCCTTCAGAAATTACACAGTGGTTGCTGAAACACGTCTGCGCACCTACCAACACACTGTAGTGAATCAATAGCAAATCATAAAATTATATATATATATTCATATATATATATATATATATATATATATATATATATATATATATATATATATATATATATCTTTCTTACCCTCAGGCACACACAGACGAGCTGTCAATGGCAAACTTGATCTGCTCTCAGGTACAACTGGCAAAGGCAGTCTTCATTTACAAGTTACCGCTTCTTTCTGCTGGCTGTGTTTTTCAAATCTTATGGCCCCCAGTTTAGCAAGGGCACGGTCTATTTATACTAGCACATCCGGCGTATCGGAAAGCAGCAGTGGCGTATCCTGGTAATGCGAGCTAGGCGTGCTGCTACTTAAAATGAATATGTACGCCTACTATTTAACTTCTTCCCCTCTTAATTTAAAAACCAACTATATTCAATTACGCAACAATAGTTATTAGGGGTATATGTCAACTATCTCCGAAATACTAATTAACTTACAACTTGAAACTCACTGTCACTGTAATAATCTGCATTCCCGGCAACTAACAAAAATTAATCACAAAAAACACTGGACGGACACAACCGATTTTTACAACTCGAGAGCTGCAGGACCACCGCACGCATGTTCGCATTGTAGTTACGTATCTGGCCATGACCCCGATCCAATCAAACCAGTGTTCAGACGTGAATCCGAAACGTGCCGCACGCATTGTGACGGAATTACCCGAGAAACTTCGGGCGATTGCTACCAACCAATAAAAAAACTGCACTATAAAAAGCGTCTGGGGAAACTGAAACTAGATTATACTCGTAGATTCTATGCGGGAAAATCCGTTATCCTGGTGCGTGCGGTCCGAAAGCAGAACATTAGAAGAGAAATATTTTATAGAATAATAAATTAAATTTTTATTTTCCTTCGGGCATAGGTGTGCGCAGCACGCACAGCACACATAGAGAATACGCCACTGGAAAGCAGGGGGGCTAACGGGGTATTGCGAATCCCAAAATGAGGCATATTTTGTCTCTCTGTTTAATTATGAAAAACTAGTTTCCCCCTTATCTTTCTTATTTCTGGAGCGATTTTATTCATCTAAGGCTTAAATTATACCCAGAATTAATCTTTATCTTCCTAGCTAAAAATCTTTTAGTCTCCTAAGTGCATTTTATGCTATGCATATTTTAAATACCTAAATTAGGGACTAACCCGATGTGTCGAGGTCTTTCCACTCAATGTATCTTTCTTAATAAACTACTTTTCGTGGAAGTCATTACACCTACCTCTAAAGTAACATTCATGTTGTAGAATTAGAGACCTCTTCCAAGTGGTACTTCTTTCCTACTTATGTAATTAATTTGCATCCTTCCCTCGGTTGCACAAATGAGGACTTACCATTTTGCCTGTCCAAGGCTGTAATAAACACACGAATACGGAAGTCTTTCCATTGGCTAGTGTATCATACAATTTCTACAATGTATGGCGCGCGGTTTTCGTCAGAGTTACTGAGAATTATAAAGAAGCTGTGTTGTGAAGCAGACTAACTCACGACAATATGGTAGATCTTTAGAGGGCTCAGTGTTGCTAAAGTAGATCCCAAAATCTCATGGGTTGCCGACCCCTGGTTTAAAGGAACTAAGTTATTATTTTTCAGTCTAAAATGTTTGCGTTAATTTGTTTCATTGTCAGTGCTTCCAGGGTATAGCCCCATTGATATGTAAATGATTTGTATGTCGCTCTCTCTCTTCCCCGCTCCCCCCCCCCTCCCCCCCCCCCCACCCCCCCCCAAAAAAAATATTAAGTGGAAAATATGAAGAGTGCATGCGTTTCATTCGTCCGCAACTTTTGTTACGTTCGGTTGAGCGCTTATTAGCATCTTCAGACAAATCTTCACAACCATTTATTAGCCTTTACTGATAAGATGTCCGCAACCCTGCTAATTAACGTCTACGTACAGGTCTTCACAGCGCTTATTATCATCTAATAGGTCTCCACTGTCTCTTTTTACCGTCTAATAATAGGTTAGCGCCAGCTGACAGATCTTCACAACATTTGTTGCTTCTGCTGATATGTCTCAACAGTTTATATTAACTTGAATTGATAGGTTTCCACAAGTCGTATTAACTTCAGCTGACATGTTTACCAACCAATATCTGCTTCTAATAATAGACCTCCACAACTTGTATTAACTTTTCTTGACAACCCAAATTAACTTCTACTGAACGATCTCCCCACTTCTCTTAATTTTTACTGTTGGTGGTATCAAAAAATTATCACCAGACCTAAATGTCTTTTATATTTGGACATGCGCCCTAATATAACCGACTAGGTTGAACGGAACGCGCATCTCCAAAACGAGGCAACATTTTATTTAAAGGGAAAAAAAAACGTCTACTGACTAGTTCGTTTGGGAGTACGGAGGCTAATAATGTACATCAATGAGGAAAAGCTAGTTATAATTGCGGTGGGCACATTTTGAGATTGCGGTGAGACTGCAATTTTCAAATGATCTTCTCTAATTAATTTTTTGATATATCTGAAAGTAACGGAACACTGACTGTTGGAGGCAATCATTAAAATATTAGATATACAGTAATATTAAAAAAATATTTAAAAACCCGTAATTTACCAGTGCGCGTCGGTGATTTAGTAGTTAAAACACAGTGGCGTAACTACCATCCGGGTGAATTGGGCACGTCCCGGGGGGCCCCAGCACCGGGTGGGCCCTCTAAAGCAGTGGTCCAAAGGAACACTCGAATGTATACGTACCCTTTTAATTTCTGTTGTTCCTGTGTTTAAATGCCGAAGCACGTCCCAGTTTCTGGAGGCAGAAATTACAGAGACAAAGTAGAAATACAAAGATCTTAAGTGCATGGCATAGTACAGTGGGACGTCGTGACATGCATTTATTTAAAGCATGTGGTCCGTGGGGAGCTGGAAGGTAGTGATGATGATGATGATGAAATAAGTATTTCCATTATTGATCCAGATTTACCATTCATTGATTATGCTTTTTTGAGCCCATTACATGGGGAGGATCTGTTTTATTTTTGCCCGGGGGGCTTACATTGTAGCTACGCCACTGTTAGAACGTTTGCCTTCGAAACAAATGTTCTACGCTCGACTCCCGGCAGAGGTCTTTGTTTGTTTGGTTTTTTTTTTTTTTTTTAAATTATATTTTAAATCAGCCATCTGTCTTCGTTTTTAATGAGTTTGGTTTTTTTGTTAGTTTCCAAGTGTCTGTGTGTGTGAGTGTGTGTGTGTTGACGGGCATATGTGCTTGATGGAAGAGAAATAAAAAGGCAAACATAAAAAAAATAAACTGAAAATAGGGAACAGAAATCACACACCATACATTTGTTGTTGTTGTTTTTTTTGGGGTTGAAAAGGGGGGGAGCGTAATTTCTTTGACGGGTGGTTACTCGCCATTTATGCAAATAATATTCAATCATTTATTCGTTCACTACCTTCGGTTCCTCGTGGACGTTAGGCCTCCAGCAAATTCAAGCCAACCTCTCCTATCCTGTTTTATCCGTTCAAGTTCTTTTAATGATGTCTGTATCCCTTTCGATTCCCAGTTGAGGTGGGATTTTTTAGACCCGCAAAACGGCTCCGGGGTTGACCCAGCCTCATGAATTGGGTGCCAGAGCAACTCTGGGAAGGAGGTTTAAAGGCGGCCGGCGTGATGCCGTCCACATCACCTCTAGTGTGCCGAACGTTGAAGACAATATGGGTCTAACACTCTATAGTCCCACTAAGCCTCAATTGGCGTGTACAATAGGATCCCTGTCATGCCGGCCTTCAGCTCTCTGCTCCAACAGTTTTTTTTTTTTTTTGGGTCTTCCTCTATCTCTTGTAACCCGGGGACTAGAGAACAAGGAGTGCCATGTAGTGCTTGTAAACTGGTTTTTCTCACAGTCTATGTTCTATGGAACTTCCTGCGTCTTTTTCCTCACCTTCTGTTCCACTGGCAGTTGCCTGATTCTGTCTGTCAGTTCCGCTATGTTGATCTTAACATACCACTGCAATATCCTTCTATTATGCGTAGGCATTCATTTATGAAAGTGCTTTTAATTTTTAAATTTTTTTTGGATTTTTTTTTGGGTGGGGGAAGGGGGGGGGGGGGGGGCGGGGGAGGAGGAGAATTTCCATGTTTTAGAACCAGACAGAAGAACAACCTTGGCATTTGAGTTAGAGATTCTGATAATTTTTTTTGTTTTGGACATAATCTCTTCTTCTTTCATTTTTCAATTCCCCATGGAGTATCTAGGCCTTCACCGAAAATGTAAATGAAGAAGAAGAGAAAGAAGAAGAAGAAGAACTTCAATGTCTTCCTGTCACGTTGCCATCAGTTCAAGATGTTTCCATATCTGTCTCCATTCCCTTCATGTCTGTCTCCAGTTCTCTTTTCCATGTGTTCTTTGGTCTTCCTCTGCCTCTGTTAACCTGGTGGATTCCAGGGTGAGGACAGTCTGGTAATGCTATCAACAGGTTTTCTCTTCTTCTTCGTACACTCTCAGACGTCCACTTGAGTGACGGTATTGCCTCCCCTGCTTTGTAGTAGTGGTTCAACAGAGGCCAAAACTCGAGTATCTAATATAGGCTTCAATGGAGTCTATTTGTACACAAGATTACTCTTTGGAGAAATGTAGATAGAAGAGTAGTAAAGCTTCTATCACAAGGGAGTATTTACAAGAAATTCAGGAAAGCGAAAACAATGCTGGCTGTCGCTAAGCACGTTAATTCTGTAACCTGCCGACCACTTTTGTGACAAAATTTTAAGCACATATTTATCAGCTCGTTAAGCCCCAACCCCTGATTTACTCAGTGGAATTCTCTTATTCAAGTATAGCTCTGTTTAGAATGTGTGTAGTAATTGACTGAGACAAACATGCAGTAACTTTAAAATGATCAAATCGAAGTTAATTTTGTAACATTACAAATAACAAAATTTAATAATCACTTTAGTTTTAACAGTTTGAAAATAATTTGAATAGTTATGGATAAAGAAAAGCTATCATCCTCGTATTTGGGAATTGCAAAAAGGGTAAGAAAGTTCAGATGGCAGCATATATTTGAACTTAGCTGCCAATGACGGTTCTGTCTTTTCACACTGATTACTCCGTCTCTGGTCAAGGTTGTCGGGTGTAGCTCGTCTCCCAGAATCTTCAAGGAAAGTCTACACAGTGTGTCCTGTGTCTTAAAGCGTAGGCCACTGATCCCGTCTTGTTCCAGAAATAGTACGTTCTGCTGGTACCACCAATAACTGTAATAGAAGAATAGAAAAGAGCGCTCTTCTGAGTATGGCGTTCTCCGACACAGTTATGTGACCTCCCTCTTCTATTTCACCATCCCACTTAATTCAGAGTTTACCCTCGATGAGAATTAAATTTACTCCCTCGGGATAAAACTTCCTTTACATTTAAACTGAATAGCTTTACATTACATTTAAATGAAAAAGGTTAAACGTACAGATATAATATGTTTTACATTTACATCTCCACTGTTTGAAAAGTGTTCACAATATAAATTCATTCATGTTTCATTTACATTTACACTTGTGGAAAAGTTTGAAACTTCTATTAATTAAAATGAATATTTTCCCATGGACATTTACACTGGTTTAAAGCGTGAAACCTTACATTAATTTTAAAGTGAATATGTTTATAGGGACATTTACACTGCTTTGAAAATGTAAGTCTTATGCTTAGAATGGACATCATTTCTTTTCATCTTTCCCTCCCTGCTCCATAGGGAACCTGGAACTACTTTATGCTTTTAGTTCTCTTTACGAAACTATCAATAAAGCAATCACCAGCCCGTGCAGTGGTGGTTCATGAATCATCATTCAATACGCTGAGGTTGCCAGCCTCAAATGACTTTGACATCCAATAGCGAGTTTCACACAATAAAATTCACATGGTAATATATACATATATATGTTAGTTCACATGTTAGTAATAAAATATGAAATGTAAATCACAACTTACGCCAATCCTGGCTACAGACATATCGCACAGATGAATAAAAGAGACGAATCGTTCTCTTACAACACGGGTCTGTGATTTCTTTTAATTTTAACATAGATTGTCCCTTCTGACTCCGTGTTTCTTCAATTTCCTAGTCCCGGTTGTTCCTTATTAAAATTTGAAAGAGATTTCCCGTGCGTCTTAAGTCTTATCTGGTTCTCCAATAAAAGGTCCGGATAACAGTTAGGAATTATGAATCTAGTTCTTCCTCTGGCGAAGATCTGGTGTCTTGCCGAGCGTGCAAATCACAGAAAAGTAAAACTGAAATTGTCAGCCTATATTCCCTCCAGTGATGTTATGAATCTAATCAGAAAGATCCAATCATTTCAAATCATTCAGGATAGGCTGTGATATTTCAAAATAGTCCCACGTGAAATAAGGTGCCCAGAGTCCGCTGGGAGGACAACATTAGACAATCTTTGAAGGACCGAGGACTAGAATGGAACCAGGCCAGGAAGAAGACAGCTGATAGAATGGTCTGGCGCTCTCTCTTCCAAACCTCTACACCTCACGGTAGAAGGGGAACGACTAAGTAAGTAAGTAGAAATAAGGTGCGTGCCTGCAAAGATCATGTATTACCATATATGGACATCTGATGCCTTGTATACACTCTTACAAACACATTTGTAGACTCGTATTGTCCAAAATGTAATAAATCCATGATTACCTTTTAACCAAGGACCGGCAGCATTTACATTACATTTGTCTGCCCACATGTGTCACACAGACCGTAGTGTCGTTATCTGCCGTATGAAGGATGACCTGGAAGCGCTTATGTCATAAGTTCCGCCTCCGGCAGTGTTTCGCCAGACAACCAAATCTGGTTTTATTAAACTGTGTTCCTCCAACTTTGTTTACATTGCTGCTAAGATATGTGTATGCATGAGATATGTAATGATGATAATAGTCATCATAGCAGATTGAAAAGGCATCCGGGTCTCTTGACCAGGGGGTCAGACTTATGGAGCTTCTCTGAAATTCAAATTAGATTCTGGTACGGAGCTGGTGAACCAGCAAGTGCGTGTTTTGAATGGATTCATAATCATGCAGCCAAGCATGGCAGTGGTTTGCTCTAGTGGATCAGTTTAGGTGTATTTTTTTTTTTAAATAAACAAAAAGCACACTTCGTTCATTCCTCTCCGGTCTGACGCTCTTCATGCTTGTTTTTTATTATATTTTATTTGTACAGTAGAGTATCGATTATCCGAACTAATTGAGACCAAGGTTAATTCGGTTAATCAAATGGTTCGTATAATCAAACATACATGAGAACACCCAGTTTATTACGAAACAAAGTGTAATTAGGCCTACAATTAAGGTCACGTGAGACTGTCCACGCAGTAGCTAAAGTCAAAATTTGATTTTTTAAACTCCTGTAATGACAAATTAAGACACATTTCTATGCTATACTGCAAATATCTTCGAATTAATAATATGATAGGAATGCATTAAACGACAGATGTAACACTTTACAAGTAGGTTTTTTTTTCCTTTTTGGCGGCGGCGGTTGTTCGGGTAATTGACTTCCCGCTGTAGTTTTTTTTTTGGAGTTAAGCAACGTGGGGTTATATATGAAAGTTATCATCATCATCACGTTCCGTTTTTATTCCTTATGGATCACGTGGTCTTGCAGTGTTGGTGTCTGTAGCTAATTCTTTTACGTTACGAGGTTGCCAGCTTTAATAAACAGCATCGCCTATGTCCCTGTTACGAGGGACGGTCAAAAAGTAATGCCTCGTAATTTTTAATTTCATTCAGTGGGCAAGAAAACAGATAAAATTCACATTGAAATGTAGACCCAAGTCTGAAATTCAAAAATTTATTTCTCAATGTAGTCTCCGTTATTTGTTACAGTTTTTGTCCATCTTCTCACAAGGGCATGTATCCCCGCACGGTAAAAATGTGTGTCCTTTTTCCTAAACCACTGGCGTACGGCGCGTTTAAGGGTCTCGGTGTCCTCAAAGTGATGTCCGCGAAGATCTTCTTTCAGTGGTCCAAGAAGTCAGAAGGTGCAAGATCGGGACTGTAAGGGGGATGTGGTAATAATGTCCATCCAAATTCTGCAATCGCATCAATGGTGCGTTTAGCGATGTGTGGCGTGGCATTATCGTGCAACGGTAGTGCAGTTCTCTGATCTTTTAATGGGTAAAGTCGCCGAAGACGACCTCTAAGCTTCTTCAAAGTTTCAATGTAACGGTCTGCATGCACCGTGTTTCCCTGTTCCAAGAAGTCGAGAAGAATCACACCCTTCTCATCCCAAAACACGGAGGCCATAACTTTCCCTACAGATGATGAACTTTTGAACTTCTTTCTTGTCGGCGATGTTGTGTGATGCCATTCCACTAACTGCCTCTTGGATTCTGGTTAAAAAAAATGAAGCCAAGTCTCATCACCTGTCACAATATTCGATAAAAACTCTTCTCCTTCAGTTTTGTAACGGTGCAGGAGGTTGATGGCTATAGTCTCGCCTTCAGCATTGAGGAATTCTATGACATAACGCTGTTTTAACCGAACGTCTTTGGCAGCCATTTTTAAAATGTTACAGTGGTGCCACCTGTTACTGAAACAGGTTGGCAATGCTATACAGTGCAGAAGAGTGTTTAAGGAATCCTGCTAAATTTACAAATTGCACACTGATGCAGTATTTACACACATAAAAAATAGGAGGCATTACTTTTTGACCTTCCCTCGTACATAAGTCCGTGTTACGACAGGGCTAAGTTGACAGTAGAAGAGTTAGTCTTTGTCTCATCAGAGATCCCTCCCAGGAAATACACGCGGTATGAGGTGACGGAGCGGTTGAAATTAATATTAGGCTTATTGCTTGCGTAGAATCTTCTTCTTTGATCCATAACCGCCAACCGTCAAAGCAGTCAGTGGCCATCACGCCTGGTGGCGTTTTGTAGGACAGCAGCAAATTGATTCCACTTTGCTCGGTCGGTGGCCATCCTTCGTACAGTGCCTCAACTCTGGTTCATTCTTTGCATCTCGGCTTCCACAGTTCTCCGCCAAGTTGTTTTAGGTCGGCCTTTCTTTCGCTTTCCCTCGGGGGTCCAGAGCATAGCTGTCCTTGTGATGATATCAGGGTCCCTTCTGAGAACGTGGCCAACTCAACTCCAGCGTCTGCCAGCTATGATGGTGTGCATGTCCTGATTACTCCGAATAAGTAGTTCTTGGTTGCTGATGGTGTTTGGCCAAAAGATTCGAAGAATTTTCCTTAGGCAGATTGTGTGGAAGGAGGACAGTTTTGACATTTCCTTCTCTGTTACTCTCCAGCATTCCGCACCATAGAGAAGCACAGAAAGTACACAGCTCTCTTCTTCTTCTTCGATCCTTAACCACCGACCGTCAAAGCAGTCAGTGGCCATCACGCCTAGTGGCGTCTTGTAGGGCAACAACAAATTGATTCCACTTTGCACGGTCGGTGGCCATCTTTCGTACAGTGCCCCAACTCTGGTTCATTCTTTGCATCTCAGCCTCCACAGTCCTCCGCCAAGTTGTTTTTGGTCGGCCTCTCTTTCGCTTTCCTTCAGGGGTCCAAAGCATAGCTGTTCTTGTGATGGCATCGGGGTCTCTTCTGAGGACATGACCAACCCAGCTCCAGCGTCTGCCAGCTATGATGGTGTGCATGTCCTCTTTGCTTGCTACGAGTAAGCAGATCTTGGTTGGTGATGGTATTCGGCCAAAAGATTCGGTGAATTTTTCTTAGGCATGTTGTGTGAAAAGAGGACAATTTTGACATTTCCTTCTCTGTGACTCTCCAGCATTCCGCACCATAGAAAAGCACAGAAAGCACGCAACTCTGGTATAATCTTAATTTTGTGCTTGTGCTGTATTGGGAGGACTTCCAGATGTTATTTAGGCTAAAGAAGGCTGTTCTTGCCTTATTCATTCTGATGTTGATGTCTTTGCCTGCCCCACCGTCTGGTGTTACTATGCTTCCTAGGTATGTGAAGGTATCTGTCTGTACCAGTTGCTGATTCCTTACTGATATGGGCTCAGGGTTGCTCACATTGAGCGTCATGACCTCAGACTTCTTTAAATTGATGTTCAAGCCCACCTGCTGGCTAAATTTATTAAGTCTATCCGTTTTTTCCTGGATGTGTTGATGTGAATGTGCCAGCAGTGCAATGTCATCTGCATATTCCAGATCTTCCAATGTAGAAAATGTAGTCCATCTTATTCCTCTTGGACTGCCCTCTGTTGTCTGGCGCATCACCCAGTCTATGACTGTTAAAAATAGAGTGGTTGATAAGGGGCATCCCTGTCGTACTCCTGTCTTCACCTCGAAGGTTAGGTTGCTCTGCCCAACACTACACGTAAAGTTGGCATAGAGGCTTTTTATGATTGCCACTATGCAGCTTGGAATTCCATAAGCCCTCAGTATTTTCCATAAACTGTCCCTATGTATGCTGTCAAAAGCCTTTTCAAAATCAACAAAATTTATGTAAAGCTGTCTTTGCCATTCTGAGCACTGCTCTATAATGTTCCTGAGAGTGAATATATGATCTACACATCTTCTGTTCTTTCTAAATCCTGCTTGTTCTTTCCTCAGTTTGTAGTCTACTGCCTTTGAAATTCTCTGTATAATTATCCTGCCTAGTATTTTGCTGGGAACTGAGAGAAGAGTGATTCCTCTCCAATTATTGCAGTCTGAAAGATCTCCCTTCTTGGGCAATTTGACAATTATTCCTTTGTTCCACTCTGAGGGTGTTGTCCCTGTTTTCCACACTTGTGCAAATAGTGGTTCTAATAGTTCTGCTGCTAGCTCAGGGTCTGTCTTAAATAGCTCTGCATTTAAGTTATCGTAGCCCGGAGCTTTACCGTTCTTTAACCCTTTGATTGCTGTGATGATTTCTTCTTTTCGTGGAATGTCTGTATTTACATCTAGATCGTTTTCAGCCTCAGGAACATTCAGTTGTATCTCTGGTATTTCCTTGTTCAGAGTTTCTTTGAAGTGCTCTGCCCATCTTGTTTCTTGTCCCTCTGCTGTCTTGATGAGATTTCCTTGCTTATCTCTTACTAATGTAATATTGTTTGCACCTTGTTTTCCGCTGATGAATTTAGTTATTTTGTATACTGTGCTTTGTTCATTTCTCAGTGCTGCCTCTTCTGCCTGTTTTGCAAGATCGTCTAGGAAATTCCTTTTGTTGGCTCGGGTTTGGCGTTTAACTTCCCTGTCCAGTTGACGGTACTGTTCGCTATATAGTTGCTTTAACCTGGGGGACTTCGCTTCTGTTTTCTTTCTTTTCATTTCCTTTCTCATCTTTATGGTGTTTAGTGTTTCTGGTGTTATCCAGTCTTGCTTCTTCCTTTCCTGGAATCCTAAGCATGATTTGCTACTTTCCTTATATATTGTTGAAATGGTGTTGAAATTCTGGTCTATATCATCAGTCAATGTCTTTTCCTGGCTTTTGGCAAATTGATATCGTTTCTTAATGTCGGCCGCAAAAGCTTTTCTGGTAAGGGGGTCCTTCAATTTGCTGATGTCAAACCTTTTCTGTGCAGTTGCAGTTGGTCCAGCCCTTCTTAGTTTCACTTTCAGTTTTGCTACTACTAAATGGTGATCGCTTTCCACATCTGCACCTCTTCTTACCTTCACATCTTGTAATGCATGTCTCCATCTACCGTTAACCATGATGTGGTCTATCTGGTTTCTGTCCCGACCATTTGGTGATTCCCATGTTAACTTGTGAATTTCCTTATGTGGGAAAAGTGTTCCTCCAATGACCAGGTTGTTAATGCTACAGAAACTTATTAGCTTATCCCCATTTTCGTTTACTATTCCGCTGCCGCATTTCCCCATTGTTCTTTCATTATATGTATTGTGTGTACCAACTTTCGCATTGAGGTCTCCCATTACTATAACAAGATCATATCTAGGTGTGTCCTCCATTTCTTTCTGCAGTTGTTGATAGAATTCATCCTTGACCTCCTCATCGCTATCATTCGTTGGTGCGTAGCATTGTATTATTGTAGTGTTGGTGAATCTCCCTCTCAATCTCAATCGTATCAGTCTGTTGTTGATGGGTTTCCATTCCAGTAATGTCCTTTCTATCCCTTTCTGTAGAATAATGGCTACGCCTTCGCTGTGCTGTCCATCCTCTCTTCCAGAGTAAAGTAGTTTCTCCTGTTGCTGTTTTAACTTTTCCTGCCCCTGTCCATCTGCTCTCGCTTATCCCCAGGATGTGTAACCTATAGTTTCTCATTTCTGCCGTGACCTGTCTTAGTTTACCTGTCTCGTACATTGTCCTGACATTCCAAAATCCTATTCTTGTATCCTGTTTTGCGGTCAGGACATCCGTTTTCATGTCAGTGGCTTCCTTTCGGCTTTCACCACTGACAGTCATACGAGCCACAGACTCCGAATGTCCATCCCGCAGCAAAGTTTGTTCATTTGATGTTGTTTCCGTAACTTCATTATTTTTTTACATAGACAGGGGTGTCAGCCCTATGCTAAAACCCCCAACCTGGAGGACCAGGGTACCAGCTTTTGTCTGATCCCTACCCACACAGACCAGTCCAGCTTGGTTGAACCTACCAGGAGTAAAACTCCCACTGGCATAGCTCTGGGGATTGTCAGGGTACGCAAGCTGCCATACCGCTACAAGGTATAGGTACCATTGATGGCAGACACAGCTCTCATACAGTCTCAATTTGGTGTTTGTGCTGTCCTGGGAAGACTTCCATATGCTGTTGAGACTAGCAAAGGCTGTTCTCGCTTTATTCATTCTGTTGTTAATGTCTTAGCTTGCTCCGCCGTCAGGTGTTACTATGCATCCTTGATAAGTAAATGTGACTGTCTGTTCTAACTTCTGGTTCCTTACTGTTATTGGCTCAGGATTGCCAACATTTAGTGTCATGACCTCTGTCTTCTTCAGATTGATGTTCAGGCCAACCTGCTGGCCATACTTATTCAGTCTATCGGTTTGTCCTTGGATGTGTTGATGTGAATGCGCGAGTAGTGCAATGTCATCTGCATATTTCAGGTCTTCCAGTGTAGAAAACGTTGTCCATCTAATTCCTCTTGGACTGCCCTCTGTTGCCTGGCGCATCACTGTCTGGCGCATCATGGCTGTCAAAAAAAAATGTTGTTGATAAGGAGCATCCATGTCGTACTCCTGTTTTCACTTCGAAAGTTACATTACTCGATCCAACACTGCATGTAAAGTTAGAATAGAGGCTTTTTATTATGGAAACAATGCAGTTGGGAATTCCATAAGCTCTCAGTATTTTCCATAGGCTGTCCCTGTGTGTGCTATCGAAAGCCTTTTCAAAATCAACAAAGCTAATGTACGAGGTATCTTCAAGTGAAACCCGTCCCAGTGGCTTTATAACAAATATATGTAAGGTACATCAGCAGGAGTAGTAGAATTAAATACAGCAATTGTTATGAAGCAAGTACTCACTGGGGTTCTTTAGAAATGGTCACCATAGGCATTCAGACACGCATCCCGCTGCTTGGGTAGACGGCGGATGCCGTCCGAGAAAAATGACATTGGTTGCTTATTGAACCATTTGGTCACCGAGGCCCTGACGTCTGCATCGGAGTCGAATCGTTGCCCCTTTAGAGATTTTTTTTAAGGGTCCGAACAAATGAAAGTCACATGGTGACAGATCGGGGCTGTAGGCAGGGTGTGGCAGAACTTCCCACCTTTTCCTTGCTAACGCTTCCTGCACAATGTTCGCAACATGTGGACGAGCATTGTCGTGCAACAGAATCACATCACACGAAAGCATGCCGGGTCGTTTATTCTTGATGGCTGTATGCAGGTTGGCCAGTGTGTCTTTGTAGCGGATGGCATTGATGTTCATGCCAGGCTCTTTAAAGTCTACCAATAGAAGCCCTTCATGGTAAAAAAAATGCGGTCAGCATAACCTTACTGGCGGAAATCTGTGACTTGAATTTTGTGGGTTTTGGTGATCCGGGATGTTTTCATTGCATGCTCGCTGATTTGCTGCACGGCTCAAAGTGGTGGCATCACGACTCATCGCCTGCCACTATGCGCAACAGAAATGCATCACCCTCCTCTTCGTAACGCAGCAGGTGGTTCAAACTCCACCCCATGCGTTCTTCCTTATGGACGGGATTCCTTATCACACCGGCCATTATTTTAACGGTCTGCAGCACAACCAATGAATACTAGGAGAATGAACACTTACACACTTGTACATTCGTATGTGCTTATTACGTCAGATGTGACGTCATCATGCTCCTCCTACGAATGTCCACTTGGCGCAGCACGGTCGGGTTTCATTTGAACACGCCTCGTATAACTGTCTCTGCCATTCTGAGCACTGCTCTATAATGTTCCTGAGGGTAAATATATGATCTGCACATCTTCTGTTCTTTCTAAAACCCGATTGTTCTTTCCTCAGTTTATGGTCAACTGCTTTTGAAATTCTCTGGATGATTATCCTGCCTAGTATTTTGCGGGGAACTGAGAGGAGAGTAATTCCTCTTCAGTTGTTGCAGTCTGCAAGGTCGCCCTTCTTGGGCAATTTGACAATTATTCCTTTACTCCACTCTGTTGGTGTTGTCTCAGTTTCCCAGACTTGTGCAAATAGTGGTTCTAATAGTTCTGCTGCTAGTTCAGGGTCTGCCTTGTATAGCTCTGCAGTGGTGATGAGATTTCCTTGCTTGTCTCTTACTAACGTTATGTTGTTTGCACCTCGTTTTCCACTGATAGTTTTAGGTGTTCATTTCTCAGTGCTGCCTCTTCTGCCTGTCTTGCAAAGTCATCCAGAAATGTCCTTTTGTTAGCACGGGTTTGACGTTTTACTTCCTTGTCCAGCTGACTGTAATGTTCACTATATATTGCCTTTAACCTGGGAGACTTAGCTTCTGTTTTCTTTCTTTTCATTTCCTTTCTCTTCGCTATGGTGTTTAGCGTTTCTGGTGTTATCCAGTCTTGGCTCTTTCTTTCCTGGAATCCCGAGCATGACTTGCTGCTTTCCTTGTAAATTGTTGAGATGGTGTTGAATTTCTGGTCGACATCATCGGTCTCTGTTCTTTCCTGGCTTTTGGTAATCTGATATCGTCTCTTTACGTCGACCACGAAAGCTTTTCTATTGAGGGGGTCCCTAAGTTTCGTGATGTTATATGTTTTCTGTTTGGCTGCTACTGGTCCAGCAGCTCTGAGTTTCACTTTCAGTCTTGCTACTACTAGGTGATGATCACTTCCCACATCTGCGCCTCTTCTTACTTTCACGTCTTGTAATGCATGTCTCCATCCTCCATTGATCATTATGTGATCTATCTGGTTTCTGTCTCGTCCGTTTGGTGATTCCCACGTTAACTTGTGCACTTCTTTGTGTGGAAAAAATGTTCCTCCAATAACCAGGTTGTTAATACTGCAGACGCGTATTAAGTTGTCCCCATTCTCATTTACTGTTCCACTGCCGCATTTCCCCATTACTCGAAATTTCGTTATAATTATTGTGTGTTCCAACTTTCGCATTGAGGTCTCCCATTACTATAATAAGATCGTACCTGGGTGCAGTTTCCATTTCCTTTTTGTACCTGTTGATAGAACTCGTCCTTGATCTCTTCATCGCTGTCGTTTATTGGTGCATAGCATTGTATAATTGTGGTGTCGGTGAATCTCCCTCTCAGTCTTGTTCTTATCAGTCTGTTGTTGATGGGTTTCCATTTCCAGTAAAGACCTTTCCATTCCTTTCTTTGGGATAATGGCTACACCTTCGTTGTGCTGACCATCCTCTCTACCAGAATAAAGTACTGTTTCCCCTGTAGCTCTTTTTATTCTCCCCGTCCCTGTCCATCTGCTCTCGCTTATTCCCAGGATATGTAATTTGTAGTTCCTCATCTCTGTTGTGATTTTTCTCAGCCTTCCCGCCTCATTCATAGTTCTGACGTTCCAAAACCAATTCTGGTTTCGTGTTTTGCGGTCAAGGCATCCGTTTTCATGCCAGTGGCTTCCTTTCGGCTTTCAACACTGTCAGTCAAACGAGCCTGAGACTCCGGATGTCTGTCCCGCATCAAAGTTTTTCCATTTGTTGCCGTTTCCGTAACATGTGCGATTTTTTTTAACATAGACAAGGGTGTCGGCGCTGTGCTAAAACCCCCAACCTCGAGGACCAGGGTACCAGCTTTTGTCTGACCCCTACCCACGCAGACCAGTCCAGCTTGGTTGAACCTACCAGGAGTAAAACTCCCACTGGCATAGTTCTGGGGATTGTCAGGGTACACAAGCTGCCATACCGCTACAAGGTATAGGTACCATTGATGGCAGTTGCGTAGAATAGAAGGACTGAAATGGTATGACAAAGTCACAAATGTGGAATTGATGACAAGAACCAGACAAGTGCCAGTGGAACAAGAGTTGAGAAGAAGACGCTGGCGATGGATAGGACACACATTGAGGAAACCTGTTGATAGCATTACAAGGCAGTCCTTGTTCTGGAATCCACAGGGAAAGAGAGGCAGAGATAGACCAAAAACACATGGAGAAGAGAACTGGAAACAGGTGAAAATGATGAGGAAAACATGGAAAGAACTTGAGCGGATGGCACAGGACAGGAAGACTTGGCATGTGGGGAGCTAAAGGGTATTGATTGATTGATTAAAAATGCGGGTTTACTTGTAAATTCCTAAGGTTCCCAATACTCGATCTGTTACTTATAGTTGTAGAATTTCTAAGTCCAATGTCTCCTTTTTTCTTTCTGGCTTTTATGAGTCGCTGATATGACTTGTGCGTTGCACTCTTCTCTGTGTGATCTGTGTCTGTGTTTTCATCACACTATATTCTCAGTTCTTAGTTCAAATCGCAGATTGCACTTCCGACTAGTGTGCCAATAAAATACATTGTATATTTCAGCTCATCACAATGAACCAATCCAATCGAATCTCGTTCAGCACTACGTGGGAAGGGGCGTTTTCAAATTCGAAAAAATACCCCTTCGTGTTTTAAAATATTAAATTTAATATCCACGCATGGCCTCTTACTGTGATGTCATATCGTTGCGTCAGACTTCCGCCGGCATCCTGTGCACTACTCATAAACACCATCTGTGAACTCATTTGATGTCCAGATGCTACCTATCACCAATATTGTCTCTCCAGACAGATTACCGTGATAATCACACACAGGGATGGTCCCGTGAAACGATAAACGCATCTACCACCTGTGTAATCTGCCCACCTCAGACGGCTATCTCAGACAGACAATATTGACTTCTATAGATGTTGATCGGGCGAGACCGTCTTTTTCATGATAAGAACCTCGCTCGCTGACCGGTGATAATGACTGGGTATTGTTACAATAATACCCCAGTTCACCTGGCGGAGGGTAAATAAGTCTGAGGAGTGGTAAACAAGATAAAGACAGTCCCATAGCAAATACTTCCGTAGGGGAGTGGAGTGTTAGAGACTTTCCCCTACTAGATTCAGCATAGAGAGTAAAATAATGAATGGAAGGCCATTAAAATATGCCAAATAATAGCGATGAGTGAGAGGAAGAGAACAATGAAGAAAAAAAGTGATCCTGCCGGAGTGGATATATATAAGGGGCTTGACATAAGTCTTGGGCCTGACCATGAAGGAGTCACAGGAGGAAGATGAAACTCAGCACATTTAAAGTTCATCATATTTGCACTGAATGTGAAGTACACGTTTGTTTCTTCAATGGGTTTTCCCGCTACGGTGCACGGTGCATTGTACCCTATTGACCGGATCTGCTGCTCCAAAGATTTGACAAAACAATGGAAAAGAAGGAGGCCAGAGCTGTGATAAAATTTCTGATGTTTCAAGGAAAAACACCTACAGAAATACACAGGGAGATGGAACCAGTGTTTTGTGATTCTTGTCCTTCATATTCGTACTTCGGTTAAAAAAAACTGGTGTCAACAGTTTAAGTGCGGCCGCTCAAATGTTGCTGATCTGCCAAGATCTGGTAGACCAGCCTCAGAGTGCAACGATGAAAATGCAACAAGAGTGAAGAAAATCATTGACCAGGATCGAAAAATGACAATTGTGGAGATAGCTGGTAGAGTAAAACTGAATGAAAGAACAGTTTATAGAATTTTACACAAAAGACTGAACATGAGAAAAGTGTGTGCACGCTGGGTTCCGCGACTGTTGACACGTGAACAGAAGCAAACGAGGGTAAATTGCTGTCATCAGTTGCTCAAAAAGTGTCAGTCAAAAAACTTTTTGGAGACCATGGTGACAGTAGATGAGACTTGGGTACACCATTATGACCCCGAATCCAAAATTGCCAGCATGCAATGGAAAACCCCGGGCTCCCCAACACCTGTCAAGCCGAGAGCGCAGAAATCTGCAGGAAAAGTGATGCTGACTGTTTTTTTGGGACGCCAAAGGTGTCCTGTTGAAAGATTATCTGCCTCGTGACAACACAGTTAATGGACAGTACTATGCAGATCTTCTCACCAAACTAAGAGAGGTTGTGACCAGGAAACGAGGGATAACGCGCACTCAGAATCTTCCTTTGCTTCAAGACAACGCGCCCTCTCACAAAGCACGGCTTGAGCAGCTAGCAGCCAACTATTTGAATATTTAAATTCTTCCACACCCACCATATTCTCCAGATTTGGCTCCATCAGACTTTTTTCTATTCCCAAATCTTAAAAAACAGCTAAAAGGAAATCATTTTGACAGCGATGAAGAAGTTATACTGGCATGTGATGACTGGTTTAGTTTGAAAAATAGGGTGTTTTACTCCCAAGGTCTTTTCAAGGTCAAGCAGAGATGGCAGAAGTGTGTCAATTCAGACGGTGGCTATATTGAAAAGGAATAAACACTATACAAAATTTCAGCTCTCTATGCCATGTCCTTCATGGTCAGGCCCAAGATTTATGTCAAGCCCCTTGTATAAATATATATATATATATATATATATATATATATATATATATATATATATATATATATATATATATATATATATATATATATATATATATATATATATATATATCGCGCTTAATGCCCTTTACATTCTATAACTTTGCTAGATCCACTAGCAACGAAGCAAAGTTATTATTGAAAACTGTAGGCACGCAATGACCGTAACTTCTAAGACCGTGATTGTTTACAAAACGCTGTTTATTATATTCAATGTACGGCGGGCGGTATGTGAACCGCAGAAATCAACGGCGTTTCAATGAGAGAAAACTATTGAAAAGCGTTTGGTCTAAAATTAACGCGACTATTTCTGTAACGGTTTATACCGGATCAAGTCTTTGATAGCAAACAGTTGATATGTATTTGCGAATCTCGTATTAGCTGTGGCTTTTGTTTCCACCAAGACGTGTAGTTACTGAACAGTGAAGTCAATTGGTTAAACTAGTCGCGTGACGACCTAATTCTGTTTCTTTATTCATTCTACCATCCTCTGAGCGTGCTTCCAAGATGTTTGAACTGTTAATTTGAACCAGATCAATGTGGCCTTTCAGCGATTTGAATAAAAATTGCGAGAATCAAAATAAATGCTATAACATTGTATTAAAAATAAAACATTATCTACATCTATTGGTTATATTTTGCCATAAAACATGTTACAACAAAACTATCATCTTAGGTCCAGGGGGCCCCCACCAAAATGGTCCAAATCCGGCCTCACTTTTACTAAGGCCTGCCCTGACTGTGTGTTTGTTCATTACAGATTTATTTACCCACGCGTGAGTGTGTTTTTAAAAAAAATCCCTGTTTCAGTATTTAACCACGCACAGTTTTTCTACCCATATCCCTTTTTGCACCCGTCAATTTGTTTACCATAGGCTGGGAATTGACGTTCATTCTGCCGTGTGTCTATTTTCAACCTCATGGTTACCTATTTCCGGTTTAGGGGTGGCGGAAAAATAGGACTTCCATTTCGGAACAATTTCTTTTTAAAAAAAAAATGTCTTTGAGTCGTAGTTGTTTAAATATCAGACGTGAACTGAAGTCGCATTTTTTAATGAAAACATCATATAAAACGCCTGTTCAAGAGATGCAGCACCAGCATAAAGATGTCATGAGAAAAGTTTCATTCAGCAACGTTCGTCACATGATCTTTATACACACGTCAATGATTTTTGTGTACGCGCAGCGGGAATTTGTGCACACGTAACGACATTTTGTACGCACATAAGGACATTTGCCGCGCTTTTTAGTAATCTTCTCCGTTTTCCAACAAACATAAAAACGGGACGTATATTTACACACTCACCCCCTCCTCTTCCCCCCCCCTCCCCATTTCCCCCACATTTTTAGGGTGTTATGTTACATTCTTATTTACACCAAATCGTCATTTCATTATCAGCGTCATTACCCAAGGAGCATAGGCCTTCAACAAACTGATGTCATGTTCCCCCCGCCCCGTGATACCAGCTCAAGGTCTTCCTCATCCAAATCATTCATGTCTCACATTTCTCGTCATGTGTCTGTGGTATCCCTTCACCTCTCTTACCATGTGGATTCTTGAACAACTACGGCCTTGTAATACTATCACCAGGCTTTTGTCTTTGTTGTCAGTCAGTGCGAGACTCGAAGAGAATTAACGGGCTATCTTAGTTTCACTGTAATGTAGTGTAAAAGGAATTTTGCCTCGTTTAATCGAGGCGTGCCCCGTTGAACCCAAGACGCAAGGTCCATCACTGTTTTGTCAATCTTAAATATTATTTTTACAAACGATAAACATTTTGAAACATTTGTGACGTGCTTGATAAGTGTTCCTTTTTTACTTTCACATTATTCGTTAAAAATCTGGTAGGACTTTTTTTTTCTTTTTGAGCAAAACTAGTATCCGATATTTGTAGACTGCGAAATGGTAACGTCACGAGCACGACTGTGTTTTTATTCATCTCTGTACCGTGACTCATGTCTGACTTGTATCTTGACTACTTTCATATCTGTGACGTGATTCATGTCTGACTTGTATCTTGACTACTTTCATATCTGCACCGTGATTCATGTCTGACTTGTATCTTGACTACTTCCATCTCTTTACCGTGATTCATGTCAGAGTTGTATCTTGACTACTTCCATCTCTGCACCGTGATTCATGTCTGACTTGTATCTTGACTACTTCCATCTCTGCACCGTGATTCATGTCTGACTTGTATCTTGACTACTTCCATCTCTGCACCGTGATTCATGTCTGACTTGTATCTTGACTACTTCCATCTCTGCACCGTGATTCATGTCTGACTTGTATCTTGACTACTTCCATCTCTGCACCGTGATTCATGTCTGACTTGTATCTTGACTACTTCCATCTCTGTACCGTGATTCATGTCTAACTTGTATCTTGACTACTTCCATCTCTGCACCGTGATTCATGTCTGACTTGTATCTTGACTACTTTCATATCTGTACCGTGATTCTTGTCTGACTTGTATCTTGACTACTTTCATCTCTGTACCGTGATTCTTGTCTGACTTGTATCTTGACAACTTTTATCTGTGTACCGCGATTCATGTCTGACTGATATCTTTGCTACTTTCATCTCCAGCATGAACGCGAAAGCATGGATCAGATCCTAGAAGGCCTGTTTAACTCAGATCAGCCCGACAAAATAAAGGAGGCAATCGTAACTAGGATATGTGAGCAGGCCACACAGGCTTCGAACCCTGAAAATACAGTCAGAGGCGTCCTGCAGGTAAATCTTGGGAAGACTGATCTTAGTCAAAATGTAGACATTTTTCAAGTCATTTGAAAGATTGAATTACATTAGGTCTAGAGCAGGGGTCGGCAACCAGTTGATCATGATCTATCTGTAGATCAGAGCATCTCAATTGGTAGATCTCTGGGGGGTAAGCAGCATTTTTAACCTAGGTAAATTTCAAAGTAGCTCTCTGTCACTGGCACATAAAAATATAATGGACCAAAGATTAAATGTTATTTTACCGCAGTCCCAGTGAAAACCCGCAAGCTAACTGACTCAAATCCACTTTATTCTAAAACTGCACAAAAGAAGAAAGAGGTCTTTTCCTTTAAGCAAAATTAGCATTATGTCAGTGGAGTTACAGGAAGCAGATTACCCAACACAGATTAAATTTCCGTACAGGTGGCACTTATTCTAAATTCCAAACAGTCTGACCTGGAGACAGACATGATTTTTATCAAGGTAAATCTTGAGAGCTCAGTATGTGTAAAGTAGATTCCCCATGGCACCTGGGCTGCCTGCTGCTGGTCTGGATATTATCCTAGCTTTCTCGCCATTCTTAGGAGTGGTACTAAAAATGTGAAACAAATAATAGTGGTATTTACATAATTTTCACACTTTGTATTAGATGTAGATGCACTATAATCTAGTACTTTGTCTTTTGGCAGAAAAAAAATTGTTTTTAATTAAAGAGTAAACAAAATACAGTGTAACATTTTACTAGAAGAAGATAAAGGGAAAAGTTAGCATTTGAGGGGCAGAGTTGTTAAAACACTTGTATTCTTCAGGCAGAGGAGGGGCTGGGCTCGAAACCATGTCCTGTCATGCTCCAGGTTACCCAGCTGCAGAAGTGAGTAGCCCACCTGACTCTGCTCTTGAGTTAGGGAAAGCAAAGGCAGCAAGGAAGGAACTGGTCTGCCCCCCTGCCCACCTCATAAAGTTGGACCTGGTGCAGTGAAGTCTCTAACACTTCACTCTCCTTTGGCAGCATCTGCCATGGGACTAGTATATAATTTTACCTGACTCAGAAAACTAATATAGCATTTTTATTCTTGCCAAAAGATTTACTGCCCCGTAGAGTTCCCCGGGGGGTCTTTGAAGAGGCAAAGAAAGAATTAGACCACCACACCCTCAGGCATGTTATAGAAGGTGACTAATGTAAAGTTGTGGATGTGGCTGGCAACCTCATCATGAAAAACAATTAGCCACATAAACCACAGCTGCAAGAGTATGTGAATGTTTGGTGCAGGTTTCCTGCAAGGGGACTGGCTGCAGTGATAGTTTTATGCTCAATAAGGAGTGCAAAGGAAAATGATAGTGGGGAAAAATATTAACTGCAGCTTACAAAATTCTAGGTCTGAGTGCATTGTTTTTCACTCAATACCCTTTAGCTCCCCAAGGAGCATAGGCCTTCAACAAACACATGCCAAGTCTTCCCGTCACGTAAATCAGCTCAAGTTATTACTATGTTTTCCTCATCATTTTCACGGGTCTGTATTTAGTTCTCATCTCCATGTGTTTTTTGGTCTACCTCTGCCTCTCTTTCTCTGTGGATTCCAGAACAAAGATTGCCTTGTAATGCTATCAACAGGTTTCCTCAGTGTGTGTCCTATCCATCACCAGCGTCTTCTTCTCAACTCTTGTTCCACTGACACTTGTCTGGTTCTTGTCATCAATTCCACATTTGTTTTTACTTACAGAAATTTACCTTGACAAGTCCACAGTGAAATTTGATATTGTTTGACAAAATAAATGTTGGTTATAGGAGAAATAGTGAAGAGAAATCACTTACATTTTCTTTATTCTAGCTTCTAGGACTTCACTACATCTCTCCAATCTTAACACATCACTCATTTATTACCTTGTCCAGGTGAGCAGTAAGTGGATTCTCAATGGCACCACTACGCTGCAGGTGGCCTCAGGATTTAAGCTTTTCAAAATCTGGGGCTGTCACAACCTGGACAGCTTTCTGTTATTCTTCACTCCCAACCTTGTGGCTGAAATGTTGACGCATGGCTATGGTGGCATGGATGCCAATGTGCCGTTGCTTTTAAAAGAAGGTGAGTGATGTGACTGGATTCTGCTGTCCAGTGATTTGGTCACTGAGAAAAGGGATTTAAAGATGACCACTATTTAATAATTTAGGAGTCGTGGTAGTATAGTGGTTAGTGCACTGGCTTCCTAGCTCAGTGGTCTATGGTTCGATCCCCAGATGAGGTGGGATTTTTTTAGGCCGCAAACGGCTCCTGGGTCGACCCAGCCCCAACTGGGTACCAGAGCAACTTCTGGGAAGGTTAAGGCGGCCGGCGTGATGCTGACCACATCACCCCTAGTGTGCAGATGGTCAAGAAAATATGGGCCTAACACCATATTCCCAATATGCCTTAATAGGCGTGTAACGGCATCCTTTAGCTTTTTTACTATTTAATATCTGCCTTCACTGGTGCCTATACCTTGAAGTGGTCAGGTGGCTTGAGTACCTTGACAACCCTCAGTGCTGAGGATCCAAGAAGAAGTAGACTGTTGAATATTCCTTTGTTATAAATGGTATAGCGAGCACTACTGCACATTCTGTAATTTGGTATAAGGTGACTAATATGAGGTTGAGCATGAGGCTGGCAACCTCATTATGTATAACAAATGCTTTGCTGTAAGACCATGTGACTGTTTAATACAGGCTTCCTGCAAGGGGAACAACGAGAGTGGTGTCTCTATGATCTGTATGGAGCACTAAGTAAAATGAATAAATGATATAGGATTTAGGTACTGCTCCAGTTAAACTGATAACTGGATAAAGGATACGGTCGGTGGATGATTTACTGGGGGTAAAATAGCATAACACAAAGACTGGGTAAAATATGTGCATACACGCACGTGCACACATAAAAAAAAGTAACAATTAGCAGTAATAGGTTATAACTTCTGTTCTGAGCATGCGATTGGCAGAGTGATTAGAGTGCTTGCCTCTGATGGCAGAGTTACCAGTTGCCAGGTTCAAAACTGGGGAGTAACAGAAAAGAAAAAGTCCATATTATCCTCATTCCACACAACCTGCCGAAGGAAAATTCTTCGATTTTTTTTCATCGAATACTATCTTCAACCAGGAACTGCTTACAAGGTGCAGTAAAAAAGGCACGCACACCATCTTTGCAGGTAGACGCTGGAACTGGGTTGACCATGTCCTCAGAAGAGACCCTGACACCATCACCAGAACTGCTATGCTATGGACCCCAGAAGGACGGCGAAAGAGAGGCAGACCAAAGACAACCTGGCGGAGAACAGTGGAGGGGGAGATGCAAAGCATGAACCAGGGTTGGGGCACAGCACAAAGGATGGCCACCAACCAAGCAAAATGGGGACAGTTTGTTGCTGCCCTGCAAGACACCACTAGGCATGATCGCCACTGACTGCTTTGTCAGTCAGGGGTTAAGGATCCAAGAAGAAGAAGAAAGTTCAAAACTTGGAAGCATCAGTTTACCCAGCTGTAAATATGTACCTGGCTCTGCTCTTGAGTAAGGGAAGCTGGACTCCTAGTATAATGAAGTCTCTAACACTTTACTCTGCTATGGTGGTATCTGCTATGGAACAACTTTTACCTTTTTACATTTCATTTATGCTGGAACAAAAAAACCAAATATTTTTTTTTCATTTCTATCATTTAGTCCTATATCCTTGATTAGTAATAACTATTTGGTTTCTGTGCAGGATATGTTATTTCTGATTTATATCTCATCTTTTGTATAAGTCAGTTTGAATTCTGCTGGTTTCAATTAAAGACGATGATGGAGTCGGTGGGGGCATATACTAAGAATGACTAAAATATGGTGACCCAGCAGGAAATATCCAGAACAAAGTTTCTTAATCTGTTTTGTGCCATGGACTCTCTTTATTGTCCGATGAAGGCTATGGACCCCTTCTACACTCTATTGTCTGATGAAGGCTATGGACCCCTTCTATTGCTCACTGAAGGCTATGGACCCCTTCCATTGCTCACTGAAGGCTATGGACCCCTTCCATTGCTCACTGAAGGCTATGGACCCCTTCCATTGCTCACTGAAGGCTATGGACCCCTTCCATTGCTCACTGAAGGCTATGGACCCCTTCTATTGCTCACTGAAGGCTATGGACCCCTTCTATTGCTCACTGAAGGCTATGGACCCCTTCCATTGCTCACTGAAGGCTATAGACCCCTTCCATTGCTCACTGAAGGCTATGGACCCCTTCTATGGCTCACTGAAGGCTATGGACCCTTTCCATCGCTCACTGAAGGCTATGGACCCCTTCTATTGCTCACTGAAGGCTATGGACCCCTTCTATTGCTCACTGAAGGCTATGGACCCCTTCTATTGCTCACTGAAGGCTATGGACCCCTTCCGTTGCTCACTGAAGGCTATGGACCCCTTCCATTGCTCACTGAAGGCTATGGACCTCTTCCATTGCTCACTGAAGGCTATGGACCCCTTCCATTGCTCACTGAAGGCTATGGACCCCTTCCATTGCTCACTGAAGGCTATGGACCCTTCCATTGCTCACTGAAGGCTATGGACCCCTTCCATTGCTCACTGAAGGCTATGGACCCCTTCTATTGCTCACTGAAGGCTATGGACCCCTTCTATTGCTCTGTGAAGGCTATGAACCGCTTTGATTGTCCGATGAAGGCTGTGGACCACTTTGATTGTCCACTGAAGATTATGGACCCTTTTTATTGTTTGATGAGGGCTATGGACCCCTTGATTGTCTGATGTTGGCTATGGACCCCTACTTTGAAAAAAATGTACATAAAAGGGTAATTAACAAAACTTTTACATTGCAAATTTTAGATTGGGCACATGGACTCAACAGGTCCATGGACACTAAGAAACCATGGTCTTGAATGAGATTAACATCTTTGCACAAAACAAATTAACAGTGGGGAAGATTTATCAGTTCTTTTTTGCTACAAAAAGAGCAAGAAAAAAAAATGAACAAGATAAAGTTCCAGTAAATGAAATAGTTCATCATAAATATAAAAGGTAAAGGTAATCCCATACTGGATACCAGCATAGGGGAGGCAAATGTCAGAGACTTCACTAAACTAGGCCCAGCTCTATAAGGTGAGGTGACCTATTCCTTTCCTCCTGCCTTTGCCTGCCCTAACTCAAGAGCAGAATCAGATACTCATTTACAGCTAGATAAACTGGAGCATGATTCTACCAGCTTTTGAACTCAGAACCTGGTAACTTTGCCACAAGAGGCAGGCATTCTAACCATTGCCAATCATCAGATTCTCATCAAAAATAATATCAAATCTTATTATATTCATGAATACGGTTCTTTTGTTGATATTTCTTTATCTGTGCCAGGTTTCCGTGTGATGAAGCAGGCTCGGATCCAGGCCTTCAGGATGACCCAGAGTTCGAAGGGAGGTCAATATTAGACAATCTCTGAAGGACCGAGGACTAGATTGGAACCAGGCTAGGAGGAAGACAGCCAAAAGGATAGTATGGCACTCGCTCTGACAAACCAATACACCCCAGGGTAGAAGAGGAACGACTAAGTAAGTAAGTAAGTCATTATATCTGATACAATCCTTAAAACTCTAGCTACATCAGCGATTGTCTTCTTTATCATTACTCTTGAGTTCCCCAAGGAGCATAGGCTATTAACAAATGTATGCCAAGTCCTACTGTCCGATATCCTCAGCTCTAGGTCTTTCCATATCTTCCTCACCCCTTTCACTTTTGTTTCCACTTCTCTTCTTCATATGCATTTTCATTTTCCTGTGCTTTTCTTACCCCAGAGATTCAAGTGAACAAGGAACAAGGACTGCCTTGTTATGCTGTCATTAGGTTTCCTTACTGTGTGTCCTATCCATCGCTACTATCTTCTTTAAGACCTGAGTAGATATTTGAACTCTTGTGAGTTCTTGCAGTTTTTACTCATTGTATCAGAGGTGTAGATAGTAACATGATTCACCTAGCATGCTTTTCAGAATGTCAGAAAATAAGGATTTCGAAAAGAAGAAAAAAAAACACCTGTCCAGGTTTTATTTTTTTTTTGCATTTAAATATACAGGTGAGATATACACCATTTTTCCTAGCAGTTTAACTGGCAGTTTACAGGGTCTGTTGTAGGTGGCTTCTTGGTGGGGACAAACTTTGTCTCTCATGTGACAGGCTGATATTTTTACTGTTGTACTGTCAAGTGTAAAGAAACATTATTATGCATTCAGTATAATGCTTTTGAGATTTTGTTACCCAAATTAAATTTTATGTCTGTGCTATTAACTACTTTAAGTTACAAATGTTAAAAAAACAAAGTGGTCTTAAATGAATTTAAAGTTTACTTGAAAATGTTGAACCTTTTTAATATATTCAGGAAGTGATACATTCTGAACTACAATTTATGTTTTTGTTTGGGCCAGCTACGTTAAAAAACTTTATTCAGTATTCTTCTCATTCACAGATTCAAAAGTTCATCAGAAACACAGATGAAATTGCTGACTTTCTTAGCAAGATTTGGGCACCCCAGCCGCTGTCATTGCTGGACAACTGTTTGCATACAATTTTCAGTATTATCTCAGCAGCAAGAACAGAAGAAATGTCTGAGCCAGCCATCTGTCTAGCGGCTGTGGTTAAGCATATCCCTATTGAAATGGCTAACAGGGTAAACATTGTTTGTAAACTTGTATGGATGCTGTGGAGTGCAACCTTGTTTTCATCATCAAGCATTTACATACATACTCTTGCAGCAGTGCTTTGTGTTGCAATTTGTTTATATGATGAGATTGCCAGCCTTATAAACAACATTATTAGTCATGCCTGAGGGAGCAGTAGTATTATTCTTTATTAGTCTAAACCTTGTTTTAAAGGGAACCACAGCAACACAGTGGTTAGTGCACTGGCTTCCTAGCTCGGTGGTCCATGGTTCGATTCCCAGTTGAGGTGGGATTTTTTAGACCGTAAACGGCTCCGGGGTCGACCCAGCCTCATTAATTGGGTACCAGGGGAACTCTGGGAAGGTTAAGGTGGCCGGCGTGATGCTGACCACATCACCCCTAGTGTGCCGATGGTTGAGAAAATATGGGCCTAACACCGTATTCCCAATATGCCTCAATGGTCATGTAATGGGATCCTTTACCTTACCCTAAATATTTTGTGTAATCACTCGTCTTCGTTTTGTTGTGGAACATTATGTGAACGCTTTTGGTAACGTATAAAGAGTGAGACATGTGTATTTCTTCAAGGTGTGTACCACTCTCTCATCTTGTATTCTCATACGAAGTGTTTTCTTATTCACTTATGCTGTTATGTACGTATACATATGTGATGAGACCTTGTTCTGATGACAAGAATTTGTTTACTGTAAAAAAATCGCTTAATCATTCTTATGGGTTGACGCAATTTAAACACCTTACACACTTTTGTCTGGTATCTGCTGTTTATTCCCCACTTCTCTGTTTTTTTTTTTTTTTAAGTTCTCATCTACTTTTTTCACTTATTATTCAGCTCTTTCAATCTTCGTTCCATTCCCTCCCCCCTGAAGCTACGTTTTTTTGTTTCAATTTCTGCCTCTTCCTTTATTTTTATTTTTTTACATCCTTTTTTTGTCAATTTATATTTTCCCTACCAGTTTTTTTATCATCTCTCTTTCTGATTTTTATGTGTGCTGAACTCTGTTACTGTAAAAGTGGACAGTGTTCAGTGTCTCTCACATACATTTATACCTGCATGTTACTTGAGCCAGATTCATGTCCGTTCATGGTTTTTATGTTTTTCTGTATTATTATATTCATTTAAGTTTAGCTAGCCACTTCTGTTTGATTTGTTCTTGTATGTCCAGTACCTGATGAAGACCTTCTGGTCATCTGGAATGTGCTAGTGCTCATGTAAAACTGTCCTTGACTTAATTTCATGTTACCATGTCACTCATGGCCTGGTCTAGTTCGTGGGGGAGGGGTGTCTCTAAAGAGGCAAGGAAATAATAGCATTACTGCACTACTCAAGCATGTTGTACAAGGTGACTAACATGAGGTCCATGTGGCTGTCAACCTCATCATGTAAAACAGATTACGACAGAAACCACCGCTGCAGAAGCTGGTGAATGCTTGGTGCAGGCTTTCCAAGAGGGGACCAGCTACATTGTGGCTGCATGCTCCTTAAGGGGTGCAGTGATGAAGATGATGTCACTTTTTTTTGTTGTGCCCATTCCTCATTAATCATGTTGTACTCAAAAAATGACATTTTTATTGTATCATATCCTCAGAGTCATGTGCTCGTGTCTTTCATACATTTCTTCACCGATGTTATACGAGCAGTTCTCAGACCTCATATTTTTTTTCTTATTAGGTCTCTGATTTGTACTTAACTTGTCAGTAAGGTTTGTTTTTATCTTTCTTCCTGAACTCTGTTACTGTAAAAGTGGACGGTTGACTTGAAGGTCTAATGATTTTCCCTGCCCCCCCCCCCCCCCCCCGTGTAGGTCCCTGAGGTCTCATACGAGATAAAGATAGAATATGGCAGCTGCACACTCAGGCATATTGTACAGGGCGACTGATATGAGGTTTGTGCATGGAGATGACAACCTCATCATGTAAAACAAATGTCTACAGAATGTGTCACTGCAAGATCTCATGAATGTTTTGTACTGGCTTCCTGCATGAGGACCAGCTGCAGTGGTATCTTTCTTGCTGCATACGCAACACAATGGAAAATGATGATGCTAATTTTTAACGGAGAAATTCAGTTGGTAATTATCAGTGTATTTTTGATGACTTTTAACTACATCAGACACATGATTATGTAAGTGTCATGTGATCTTTTTTTTTTTCTTCACTTAAGTAATAAGCAGCTAAATTATGCAACCGGTCCCCTTCTAAATTTGAACTGTTCTTGGCACGGCTCTTGGATCTGCTGTGAGTCTGTGTTTTAAATATTTTCATTTGGTTTGGTTTGGTTTTAAGGACTATCTTCATTGCACACAGACATCATGGTGGGTAGGTTTCTAATTTTTAAATTTTGCAGGTGCAGCGGCTTTATGGCCTACTCTTTACGATTTCCAACTGCCATGGGATTTTTTTACATGCACAGCTTGCACAGGGAACCTCCCGTAGTTTTTTTTTCCCCTTATCCGAGAAGGCTAGGCATCCGATCTCACTACCTAGGAGATCAGGGGGGAGTATGACATTATTAGGACCAACGGTTCTGAAAAAAAATTTCCATAAATTATATTCCCTCTACTGGGAATCAAACCCAGTACCTTTAGAATTCGAGTTGAACACCATACCTCTTAGCCACTCCAACCCACATTATACTTTCATTTATGGCTGGGTAAATAGAAATCCACTGTAAATGCAGTCTTTTTAAATAGCTTATTGAAACACTTAAAAGTCATTCACATTGTGATAGTTCTTGTGAGAGACTGTGAACAGTCTTGTCAGATTTCAGCGGTAGCTGAAGAACGTCAACATGTAAAATGTAGCTTAGCCATGCTTTTTCTTTTGAATAAAGTATGACACTTTTATAACCTTGTGTAGTGCCCACGGGAATCTGAAGAGACACGGAAAAATTTGGACTACTGCACCTTCAAGGCCATCATACAAGGTCGTTAATATGAGGTTGGGCATGGGGCTTGCAGCTTTATCGTGTAACAGAAAAGGCCACAGAAACCACCGCAGCAAGAACACTCAACTGCTGTGGTGGCTACATGCTCTGTAGGGAGTGGAAAGGAAAATTATGATGATGGTGATGATAATGATGATGATGCTGATATCACTTTTATAACAGTGGTAACTATTTAATTTTAATTACATACAGGTTGTGAAAGATGTGGTCACAGACATGTCCATCCCTGATGAGTCAGTTGAAGCTGCCATTGGTCAGATTGTGGAATGGTTAAAGTGGCCCACAGCTTCAAACGTTGACCTGTGGCTGTTGTGTTTCCTTTCTGAGCTGGCCAGGGCCCAAAAGTTTACACTGCTGGTTCGCATCATCGAGGGCAATGCAGAACAGGTATAAATTTTCAGTTTGGCTCATGTGAGTAAGCCCCAGTTGGAAGGCACAGCATGTTCAGTACATAGTCACATGCAGTTTTCATTTTAACCATAGTTTGGACACTGGACATGGATAAGGGAGAGATTCTAAGGGCTATTAATGATCACATGCTGGATAATGACACTGCAATGTTAGAATGAAGGCTGAAACTGTTGGAGTATGGCATCAAACGTGGGACAAGCATAAATGGACGTGGGAAAAAGTGCATCCGTCGTATGTACAACCAGCATGCTACAGGTACAATTAGTATTCACACTCTTCGACATTTGCTGAGGGAGACTGAGCACCTATGGGTTTGCCCGGAGTGCAGTGAGGTCGATTCTGAATAACAATAACAGTTTTCATTTTGTGTTTTTAAATCTTTGTCACTGTAGGTGAACATTACAAGGTAGTCGCTGTGCTGGAATCCCGAGGGTAAGGGAAGAAGAGAACGATTTTTTTTAAATACACACGGAGCAGAAAACTTGGGATGGAAATAAAAAGGATAAGGTAGACATGGAAAAAAAACGTAAAGCTAATGGGACAGAACAGGACGACTTAAGGAAAGAGCTGACAGACTAGCATCAAGAGCACCCATAGTGTGGACACTGGATATGGATAAGGGAGATATACTGAGAACAATTAATGATCGCCTGTTAGAGAATGACACTGCAATAGATGAATCATCAAGGTTAAGACTGTTGGAATTTGGCATCAAACGTAAGACTAGTAGAGATGGACGTATGAGAGGATGCATCCGTCGTGTTTACAACCAGCGAGCTACAGGAACAGTTAGCATACACACTCTTCGACATATACTGATGGAGACTGAGCACCTATGGGTTTGCCTGGAGTGCAATAATGCCAGTTCTGTATAACAATAACAGGAGGACTGGGATTCATTTGGGTGAAGGCCTATGCTCCTTTGGTAAGTGAAAGGTAATTGATGAATAAATGAACTACAGGTGAAGCACAGGATGTTTACTGCAGTTTTCCTGTTGGTTCTTCAGTCATGAGCCAATTGTTCTATAACTTTTTCTTTGTCATTTGCTCTCAAATAACCACATCTGTGTCTCTTCTAAAGCTGGCTGTCCATCTCAGGTCTCTCTCATCACCATACAGTTTCTCCATCAACTGGGTTGAAGAAGACCACACTGCCAACCCTGCTCCTTTCATGGAGCTGACAGTTTTGGAGTACATGTTCTACTGTGTGTTTGTCCTCCCCACATGTTCTACTGTGTGTTTGTCCTCCCCACATGGGCAGATATCTGTCTGTCTAATTTTGAGTTTGGTTTCTGAGTCTGCAGTGGCCAATTCTCAGTCTGATAATTATCACTGGCACTCTTCTTGGTAACGGTTCAGCTTACTCTGGATATTCCTTCTGCCATTTCTCTCTATAGTTATTTCTGATTATTGCTTTTATCTCTTCATATGTAGCCCTGTCTTTAAGTTTGGGTTTTCTTTCCTCCCTCTTTGAAAAGGTTATCTGCCTTCTTATTTCCATATATCTTGTAGCGGCCAGGGATCCGCTGTACTTTTACTTTTTTTAAAATCTGTGGCTGGTTTCCATTAGTGCTTCTGCCAGGCTGTCTATTTCATTGTTTTTATTGTTTCTGAGAATAGTGATGACTGACACACAATCTGTAAGGAGCACTATCTTGTCTCTAGCAAGAACTCTAGTTCTATAACTGATCCTTGAAATGATTCATACTTGAAGTTTTAATGTTCACAAGCTAGTATACAAAACTGTGAAATTGTTGGAAAGATTATAGATGAAATCTTTTTTTTTTTTGGAATCCATCATTTGACATCTTAACTTTGAATTAAAAACTTAATAGGAACATTTACTTTGACAGGCATGTTATGAGCAGTGTTGTCGATGGAATCAAACTCACCACAGTGAAACATCTTGCATTCTTTTGTCTAGTATCTCCTTGGCTTCACAGAAAGCCTGCCCAAAAGCATTCATGTCTTCTTGTAGTGGTAGTTTCCATAGCAGTTAGTTGTCCATTATGAGGTTGCCAGTCCCATGCAGAAACTTGTATTAGTCATACAGAAATCCACCAACACCAACGCAGGATGACTACCAAGCTATGAACAGATCAGAACAAATTGTCATTCTGCGCCTCAGAACAGGACACAACCGACTCCGCAGCCACGTATACAAAATTCAAGATTGGCAATTCAGCCATGTGTACGAGGGAAGGTCAAAAAGTAATGCCTCCTATTTTTTATGTATGTAACCAGGCCAGGAAGAAGACAGCTGATAGAATGGTCTGGCGCTCTCTCTTCCAATCCTCTACACCTCACGGTAGAAGGGGAACGACTAAGTAAGTAAGTAAGTAATACTGCATCGGTGTGCAATTTGTAAATTTAGCAAGATTCCTGAAACACTCTTCTGCACTGTATAGCATTACCAACCTGTTTCAGTAACAGGTGACACCACTGTATCAGTTTAAAAATGGCTGCCAAAGACGTTCGGTTAAAACAACGTTATGTCATAGAATTCCTCAATGCTGAAGGCGAGACCCCAATTCGCATCCACGAACGTTTGAAGAATGTTTATGGAGATTCAACAGTGGATGTTAGCACTGTCCGACGTTGGGTACATCGTTGTGACGAAGCTGAAGTAGGTCATCCTCAATGGCTGACGCAAAGCGGACTGGCCGTCCGTCTACCGCAGTGACTCCACACAGCATTCATCGAGTTGATGGCATCATTCGTGGTGACCGTCGGGTAACACTGGATGAACTTTCTTCCATGTTGTCCATTAGTAAAGGCAGTGTCCAGAACATCATTAAAGACCTGGGTTATTCTAAAGTTTGTGCACGGTGGGTACCCAGAATGTTGACAGACAGACATAAAGAAACAAGGAAAATCATAGCCATCAACCTCCTGCACCGTTACGAAACTGAAGGAGAAGAGTTTTTATCGAATATTGTGACAGGTGATGAGAATTGGGTTCATTTTTTTGAACCAGAATCCAAGAGGCAGTCAATGGAATGGCATCACACAACATCGCCGACAAGAAAGAAGTTCAAAAGTTCACCATATGTAGGGAAAGTTATGGCCTCCGTGTTTTGGGATGAGAAGGGTGTGATTCTTCTCAACTTCTTGGAACAGGGAAACATGGTGAATGCAGACCGTTACATTGAAACTTTGAAGAAGCTTAGAGGTCGTCTTTGGCGACTTTACCCATTAAAAGATCAGAGAACTGCACTACTGTTGCATGATAATGCCACACCACACACCACTAAACGCATCATTGATGCGATTGCAGAATTTGGCTGGACATTATTACCACATCCCCCTTACAGTCCCGATCTTGCATGCTCTGACTTCCATCTGTTTGGACCACTGAAAGAAGATCTTCGCGGACATCACTTTGAGGACACCGAGACCCTTAAACGTGCCGTACGCCAGTGGTTTAGGAAAAAGGACACAAATTTTTATCATGCGGGGATACATGCCCTTGTGAGAAGATGGACAAAAACTGTAACAAATAACGGAGACTACATTGAGAAATAAATTTTTGAAGTTCAGACTTGGGGCTACATTTCAATGTGAATTTTATCTGTTTTCTTGCCTATTGAATGAAATTAAAAATTACGAGGCATTACTTTTTGACCGTCCCTCGTACATGTGGACAGGCACCCCAGACTGCGGTGCACGTACTTCAAGATTGCCCCAAATATGATATGTTGAGGCAAACCCACTGGCCCAGAGAAACAACACTGGAAGCAAAACTATACGGACCTCTGTATGAACTACAAAAGAAAGTATACAAGAAACAACATTGCAGATATAGAAAATATATTTCAAGTGAACAAAAGAAGAAGTCACCACTTACATTATGGCTTGAAGGAGCCGTTGTCCTATTCTGTCATTGTATCATTAGGGATTCCTTCCCCTTTCCTGAACTACACAGGACAACTCATTATTCAGCCATTTAAATCTTTTCAGAGCCGTGGTAGCACAGTGGTTAGTGCACTGGCTTCCCAGATTGGTGGTCCATAGTTTGGTCCCCAGTTGAGGTGGGATTTTTTAGACTGCAAACGGCTCTGGGGTCGACCCAACCTCGTGAATTGGGTACCAGAGCAACTCTGGGAAGGTTAAGGTGACCAGTGTGATGCTGACCACATCACCCCTAGTGTGCCACTGGTCAAGAAAATATGGGCCTAACACCATATTCCCAATATGCCTCAATGGGCATGTAATGGGATCCTGTACTTTTTTTTTAAAATCTTCTCATCTCCCCATAGTAGTTGATCATATCTCTCAACAACTTCCTTCTAAATCTTCTCTTCATTCCCTAATGTGGCTATTGTTATATAGTGTGAGGGAAATTGATAGTGTTTTTAAAAAATTACATTTGATGGTTTATATTTATGTCTTTTTTTTTTCTAGTTCAGAATAGTAAAAGTGCATTAGATTTCCTGTCATGTGTGAGCCAAATATGTGTTGATTAAGGGTGTCTCTCGCGAGGAGGAAATAATAAACATGAATTGTGCATAATTGAACTTTTCAGACGGTTTTATATTCTACTTTGGTGTTAACTGATAATGCCTTTGTTCTACAGGTTGTGGAAAATTTAGCCTATCACAAACTGAGGCATGCCTCCTTTAAGGTTCTGTCTCACATGCTGCTAGGGTTTCAGCATTCACCTGGACCTTTTCACAAGGTAGGTAATGGATTTGAAATTGTGTTGGCCCGCACAGATGGATCTGAAATTTTATTGGCACACAGATGGATTGGAATGTTGTTGGCACACAAGGTGGATTTGCAATGTTGGCACACACAGATGGATTTATAATGTTATTGGCACACATAGATGGATTGATAATGTTTATGGATTGATAATGTTGTTAGCACACACACAGATGGATTCATAATGTTGTAAGCACACGCAAATGGATCTGAAATTTTATTAGCACACACAGATGTATTTGAAATTTTGTTGGCACACACAAATTTAAAAAGTGGAGAAGTGGGTAGAAAATGTGTAAGCAGTGAAGAAGTTGAAGGTGTGAAATAATTGGAGCTCACTTTTTAATAAAATCACAGAAGACATTTTATAATGTAAAAGTATTACTTGTGGTACAACCTTATTACTTAACTTCTTACCTTATTACTTACAGGGTTCGTAGCGACCTGGAAAAGGCTGGAAAACGGAAAAAAAAATTCCAGGCCTTGAAAAGGCTGGAAAAATGGCTAAAAGCCTTGAATTTCCCATATCGGACCTGGAAAAAAAATACGAATTGAGAGTTGAATGCTTGGTGTCCATTTTTCGGTTATTGGTGGTATTTTTCGTGAAACTTCAGTTACCGTATAATTTTTACTTCCTTTTGCGCACTGAATCCATTTCCAGACATTTTCGGCGGTTTGCGTTAATGACGTGAACGCACAAATTTATTTTTAGCGCTCACGTCTGCTATTCTAATCAAGCATCGCCACGTTTTAAATTATTATTTAGAAACATGCCTGGTTGTCACTTTCAGTATATATGGCTAGAAATGCCACGTTATAAAACATGGAAAGCACCTGGAAAAACTGCAAATTACTCAAATTGCACTATGTGTAAAAAAGAAATATATTTGACCTGCATGGGAGAAAGTGCAGTAAAGTCGCATGCTCCTGGAAAAAAAACACCAAGAACTTGTCTGCGCATTCAAGTTGTATTAAATCGTTCATTTCAGCTGAGGTAAGTAATAAATTCATTTATCTCATTTATAAAACATATTTAAATAAGTACAGTTTATAGATAGGCCTACTGTACTTGCATCTGTAATTTACAATGTATTTACAGTTTTATTTTTAACCATGGCCAAAATTATAGTGTTTGAATGAAATTTCTTGGTTTACAACTGCTTACGGGAACATGTTTGACACAGTTTAAGATCGTCAGGAATAGAAATTGATGGCGATTCCATATCCTACAGCCTACCCTGTTATCAGACCCATGTCCCATTGTTCATTTCACCATATTTTTTGGAAATAAATATATGTAGAATGCTTTTTTTTATTTTTATTTATGATGAAGAGACATATCCCGTTCAACCTCTGAAGGGTTATAATTAGGATAGGCCTACATGTTTTCAATTCCAGATAACACGAATAACTGCGATACATGAAAGTGGCATCACATCTGTCAAATCACTGTAATTATGATAAATGAAAATTACCAATTTTGTGCACAGGCCTATGTTATTTTAAAAATAAATAAATAAAATTTAAAAAAAAATCTAAACAAACAGAAATGAGATAAAACAAAACGCAACCAAAAAACCAAACAAAAATAGTAAAGATGGGTTGGTTGGGGAGGGGGGGTGTGCGTGTGTGCAGGCCTGCTGTTTCCAGTTAGATATTTAATAGATTTTCACTTATCATAAGTATTATAAGAATATTATCATACCTTCACCCTCCCAATTACTATATATTAGCTTTTGTTCTAGTTAAATATTGTTTGACTATATTATGTATGCGTTTAGAACTTTGACTTGGTAAATATACATAGCTTAGGGCCTACTCATAAGTTATTTGTGTGTTCCATTTTTTTTTTTTTACAGAAAAGAACACAACCCCAAGTTGCAGTTTTACCCTCAGAAACATCAAAACCGTCTAACACTACCACCTCGGACACGTCAAAAACGTCTAACACTACCAGAAGACCTACAGATGTGACATCATTTGTGACCAAGGAAGAAACTCTCAGAACTGAGATTATTTGGACTCTGTTTTCAGGCAAAAGTCACCATAGTTTTTAATTCAAATACAGGAATTAATAAAATTTTTCCTGATAGTTCTATTGCCCGACAGTTTGGTCTGTCTGAAAGGAAAACTTTCTACCTGGCCTCTTTTGGACTGGCTCCATATTTCACCTCACTTCTTGAGAGCCAGCTTAGCAAGAACAGTTACATTGTTCTGTTTGATGAAAGCATGAACAAATCAATGCAGCGAAAGCAAATGGATTTCCATGTTCATTTCTGGGATGTAAATGTGATAAAAACACATTACCTTACATCAAATTTTCTTGAACATGCTAGAGCTCTTGATATGCAGACTGCATTTGATGATGTATGCTCATTGTTAAATTTAGGACATTTGCTCCAACTGTCCATGGATGGACCTAATGTAAACTGGGCTTTTCATGACAAAATTTATGCGCTACTGAACCAGAACTATGGCATAGAACTAATGTTGGAAGCTGTGGGCTGCACAAAGTTCATGGTGCCACAACTGAATATATGGCCATTGATTTTTTTTCAAACTTTTTTCCCCTGACACTGCCATAGATCTGACCACTGACGAAGTGAATAGGTACAGAGAAAATCACCTCGCTCTGCACACAGGCAGGAATATATTTCAAGCACTAACTGCCACAAAGTGGGGATTCAAACTATCTGCTCTCACTGATGCTAAAACATAATACTGCATGAAATTGAAAATTGATACTGGTAAGGAAAATTATGAAGGTTGTGTTGGGGCAACTTTCAGGGTTGTGAAAGATCTTCTTGATGGATAGGCAACAAGGGACATATTCTCTTCTGTGGTAGTTTTTATTCAGCCTTCAGCTTTATTTCAAGACCTGAAAGAAATTCAGATTGGTGCATTTGGAACAGTAGCTGAAAATAGGAAGCATTTTCCTGAAGCACTGAAGAAAAAGGAACTCAAATTGAAAAAGGCAAATCATCATGTGTTTTGCGCGACAGAAGATAAGGCATGCCGACAGTCACCTGGCATGATACGAAAAGATTTAACCTTATATCTGCTGTTCACTCCAATGATAATATTAACAAGACAGTTAGAAAGACAAATTCTTTAGGGCAGAAGAATTCAGAAGCCAGTGCTTGAAGAAAAAATACAGCAAAAGTGTGGGAGGTGTCGACCACTTCGGCCAACTAGGTGCAAGCTACCCCTACCCACACAGATCCTATGTTTATATCATTTCTTAGTTGAAACTGCCCTGGTCAATGGGCACATAACCTACTACACTGCCAACTCTACAAAAAAGATCAAAGGATGTCAGTCTGACTCTTATTGAACCTGCTATTCTTCGACACAATGTGACACCTTCAAAACCACAGGTCACAACAACACGACTTACTGAGCACCACTTCATTGATAAATATGAAAGGGCAAGGTACAAACCAGACTGTAAAGTGTGTAAGGCTGCAGGGAACAGAAGCCAGACTTGCATGTACTGCCCAGATTGCAATGTACCTCTATGCCTGATACCCTGCTTCAAGTTATACCACACAGTCAAGGATTATCAACGATCCAGACAAAGACTCTTGCAGAGGCCTACAGCTACAACTTCAACCCCAGTTAATGAAGGAAGCAGCTCAGACTCCAACTAGAGGTACTTAACTACTCAAACATTCACAAACACTCATTGTCAGATGCCACAGACGCAGAATACATTCAAAAAAGACAAATTCAAAAATTAAATTTATTTTTGCATTTTATTCACAATTTTTGTTAGCCTTTTATGTTGAAATACGTGGTTAATCGTTAAATCAGTACATCAATCAAGCTTATTTTATTCATTGCCATCCATGTCCCTAACATTTTATTGTACTGACATTGAACAAATTCACTATAAAGTAGAAAAAGATCATGGTTTTAAAACATCTCCTGAAATTTCTATAATTAGCCACACAAATTCAAGACAGCCGATATGATCATGTGACCAATTTGCATAAATGTTTTTCGGATGTGGCAACCATTCATAAAGGTGCTCTGAAAATTTCAGAGGCCTATGTTTTTCAATTTTTTATGAATTTTCAACAACAACAAAAAAGTTATTTTTAAAGAAATCTGCTAACACCCTTGATAATGGGAGACAGTAATGCTCCTTATTGCTGGTCAGCAAAGCGATAATTAATCTGAGAAAATTAGATGAGGAAAATATTAGAGTTTCCCATCCTTGAAAATCATGTGCTTGGACCTGGAAAAACCCTGGAAAATGCTTGAAGAAATTTACTATGAACCCTGTACTTAACTTCTTACCTTATTACTTAACTTCTTACTGATATTAAAAGGAAGCAATCCACTTTCTTTGGATATGTTACAAGAAGACGAAGGCTGAAATATATTGTGACAATAGAAAAGATTGATGGATAAAAGAGACAAGAGGATGACAAAGAGAGAAGATGCTGGAAGGTTTGACACCATGATGTGGAAAAGAAGTCAACAACATAATTGGTCAACAGTACTGAAGACAAGGAAGTTGTGGGGAGAGATGATCATGTTCTAGCAGGCATGCCACTTGAAGAAGAAGAAATAAGTACCTGTGAGAGCTCTTGGAAAAAGTAGTGGGAATATTTTATTCTATATATTAGTTATGATAAGTAAGAATTGAACATGTTACAATGGTGTTATTAGTGCTGTCATGAATTCAGCATTGGTATCATGTCTGAAGTAGTGCCTGTGTAAATTCAGCATTTATATCATGTCTGTTTTAGTGACAGTATTAATTCAGCATGTATATCATGTCTTTTATAGTGTCTGTGAGAATTAGGCATTGGTACTGTGTCCTGATTTAGTGCCTAAAGGAGTTATAGCTTTTATATCATGTCTATGTGGCTTGATATAAATGCTATAACTCCTTTAGTCATGTCTATCTGCGGGGTGTCAGAGTGGCTAAGAGGTATGGCGTCCGCCTCTAATTCTAAAGCTACCAGGTTCGCTTCCAGTGCAGGGGCTATGATTGATGGAAATTTTTCAGAACTAGTGGTTCATAATGATGTCATACTCCCCCCTGATCTCCTGGGTAGTGAGATTGGATGTCTAGCCTTCTCGGATAAGGGAGAAAAAAAATAGGAAGTCCCGTATGCAAGTTGCACACGTTAAAAATCCTTCGGCAGTTGGAAATCATAAAGAGCAGGCCATATGGCCGATGCCCAGGTAAAATTTACAAATTAGGAAACCTACACACCACAAAAATATTTACAGTGTGTGATTCCTGTATACACACATTGGGATCCTTGCCGGTCGTGCACCGTGCTGAGATCCTCCTTGTGTGATCTAAGGGAGGAGATCAGAACACTGATGGAGTTGTCAGTGGGCAGTGAAGATGGTCCTTCAAACCAAATCAAACCAAATCTATGTAGTTAATGGAGGTCTCAGAGGAGACACAGAAAGAATAGGACTACTGGTCCTTCAGGCATGTCATTAGAGGCAACTAATTCCAGGTTGAGCATGAGGCTGGCAAACTCATTATGTCAAACAAATAGTTCAGAAAACACTGCTGGACAATCACATGAATGCTTAGGTGCATGTCTTCCTGCAATGGTGGCTGCATGCTCCTCTGGGAGTGAAAGGAGAAAATTTATGATAATGATGATGATGGTGACACAGCGCCCAAGTAAAGCTGGCATTTGTGTGATGCTTGTCTTAGTGCCTGTATGAATTAAGCATTTGTGTGATGCTTGTCTTAGTGCCTGTATGAATTCAGCATTTGTGTGATGCTTGTCTTAGTGCCTGTATGAATTCAGCATTTGTGTAATATCTGTTTCAGTGCCTGGAGAAAATACCAATCATTGTTCATGAACTGAGAGATGAGGGCACGCCTCAGAGTGGGGCATTCTTAAAAGAATTGTCTGAGCTCATCTATGATCTCATGTACCAACACACAGGCTTCCCAGAACTCTATGAGCCAGTTCTGGAATTAATAAAGGTGAGTTGCTACTGCGTTACAGAACTGTAAAGGTGTTATTAGGTGAATGATGAATTGCAAAGTTTCTTCTTGACTTTAGTAAATAAAATAGATCCATTACTGTAAGTACCCAAAAAGACTGTATCTTTTCTTCTTTTTTGTGGACTATGGGAATGACTGAGTGGGAGGCAACAAGCAGTCTTTATTAAAAGATGTAGAAACTTCTGCTGATTTTAAAGTTGGTAAACTGAAAAAAAAGCATTACTTGTAGACAGTTGTCACACATCTTGAGAAGTGGTAGAAGGCAAGTGAGGTGACTTGCATAGGTGAATGTTCTGCTTTCGATTCCCAGCAGAGGTTTTTAAACAAATGTTTTTTTCAGTCACATGTCTTCAGTTTTTATAAGCGTGATTTTGTTAGTTATAGTTTCCAGGTGTTTAAATGTCAACAGGCATAACTAGCTAGATGAAAAGTGAAAGGTTGAATGAAATGGAAAGTAAGATGCTGAATACAGGAGAACTGGTGCTGTTCTCAGGACTTGAGACAGAAATCGTACACCATAGTTCTTTGCTGTCAATACTGGATAACTTAACTTGCTAGTACCATTATAATCCACTTTTGATAGTAATACTGACTTTGTCTCCAGGACTTCCCTCAACCAAGTATTGAGGAAATCAAGATAAAGCTAAATCAGATTAGATGGTGTTCTCAAACTAACTGCATGGATGTAATGGAGGCTGCCTCACCATCCTTCCTGGTCAGTGCATCCAGGCAGGAGAAGCTGGAGCTGGGAAAGACTGGCCTGGAGAACCTTGGAAACACATGCTACATGAACAGTGTCTTGCAGGCACTCTTCATGTGTGATCAGTGAGTACTTTGTCTGTGTTATCTTGAGACCACATGACACAGATCTTACAGACATTATGTATATCAGTTTGTGCTGTCCTTGTTTCATGTTGTATAGACAGAATTTTATAGCTAGTGTGTATCATTGAGTACTGTCTGTGTATCACGGAAACATATGACCAGTTCCATGTAGCCAGTCTGTATCATTGAGTACTCTCTGTGAATCATGGAAACATATGACCAGTATCATGTAGTCAGTCTGAGTACTGTTTGGGTGTCATGGAAACATGAACAGTATCCTATAACCAGTGTATCAGTGAGTATTGTCTGTGAATCATGGAAGCATGAACAGTATCCTATAGCAACTGTATAATTGAGCACTGTCTGCATGGAAATATGAACAATATCATAAAGCCACTGTAGAATCGAGTACTCTCTGAGTATCATGGAACATGAACAGTATTTTGAGACAGTACTCATTACAGTGGCTGCAAGATACTGTTCATGTTTCCATGACACAGACAGTACTCATTCTGCCAATATGTGTCATTGAGTACTGTCTGTGTACCATAAAAACGTGTATCCAACAATATTTAACACATGGCCTGTACCTTGAAATACCTTGGAGCTGTCATAGACTGGAAGGACGGCATCAAAGAAGAGTTGGCTAATCGAAGAGCAGCAGCTGGGAGACTTATATTTTTCAGGCAATAAGTTGAGGATTCCTCAGCAAAAGAGAAATTGGCAAACAGACGAAGATGGCTGTATATTGCTCCACCTATGTACCAGTCTTAACATATGGATGCGAGTCATTGGCAATGACCACAACCCACAAAAGCCAGCTCCAAACCTCAGAAATGAGGTATCTGAAGAAGATGGTTGAAGTAACAAGAAGTGACATGGTCCGCAACTAGACAATACATCATGGCCTCAAAACCCAGCCCCTGCTGCAGATTCATGAACAGTCGCAGATCCATGAGGAACAGTCACAATTACGATGGTTTGGCCAAGTCTGGAAATCATAGAAGATCAGCTACCATGACAAAAATGGGAAACTAAGAGCCAGGGATCCAGACCTCCAGGACGACCCAGAGTTCAATGGAAGGACAACATTAGACAGTCTTTGAAGGACCAAGGACTAGATTGGAACCAGGCCAGGAGGAAGACAGCTGATAGGATAGCATGGCGTTCTCATTGGAAAACCTCTACACCCCAGGGTAGAAGAGGAACGACTAAGTTGTATATATGAGGCAATACTTATCACTCCAGATATAAGTAACATCTGATAAAGTATTAGTTAAATGTGTCACCATATTTATACAGTAACACTTATCCTTAAAGCAGTGTTCTTTCTTCATCACCAGGTTCCGTCGAGGTGTGCTTGGCAAGATGCCAACAGGAAAGGAGGGTCTCCTAGTCAAGTTACAGCATGTTTTTGCTCACCTCAGCCAATCTTCTGTGAGATTAATACAAGTTTATGCACTTTAGACATTTTTTGTTTCTTGTCCACCATACTCTTACTTACTTACTTAGTCGTTCCCCTTCTACTGAGAGGTGTAGAGGTTTGGAAGAGAGAGCACCAGACTATCCTATCGGCTGTCTTCCTGTTAGCCTGGTTCCATTCTAGTCCCCGGTCCTTCAAAGATTGTCTAATGTTGTCCTCCCAGCAGACTCTGGGTCGTCCTGGGGGTCTGGATCCCTGGCTCGTTTCCCATGCTTGTCGTGGTAGCCGATCTTCTCCCATTCTGCAGACATGGCCAAACCATGTCCACCATACTCACCATTTGTTCCACCATACTCACCATTTGTTATCAATTTCCTTTGTGCTGCTTTTGGAGCATGGAACCAGTACCGCAGCTGGTCCGGCAGAAAGCCTGCACCTAGCAGTTATATGCTCTTGTAATGGTGGCTTTTGTGGTAGTTTGTTTTACATAATGAGGTAGCCAGCCCCCATGCTCCATGCAAGACATGGCCGTTCATTATGCATGCTATACAATGTAGTTCACAGAAATAGCACAGTTAACCTAGTGTAAATGTGCAAAAGTCTTTTGAAGCCTTGTCTTTCAGCTCCCTGTGAATCACATGCCTTCACTCAAATCTCTCCATACTGTCCTGTCCTGTTCCATTTTTGTTTGTTTTCCTATTTCCATTCCCAGTTCTCATTTTTATGTTGTTTGGAGTCATCCTCTGTATTATTCCACCCTGATATATCTTGACATACTAATGTGTCCTCAACATTTGTTCATATCCTTGTGCAGAATGTAGCATCTTTTCTGCACCTCTTGTTTCACTGGTTCTTTCCCTCACTTTCTCTCTCTTTCACTCCTTTTGGAATATTAGACTACAGCTGCAAATTTCGATTTTGAGCCACTTTTTTAGCTGCGCTGGTGTTAGCTCGGGTGCTTTTGATGATCATGAAGTGTGTGTGAAGGAGTGAATTTAACCATGTTGATCATGAAGTGTGTGTGGAGGAGTGAATTTAACCATGTTGATCATGAAGTGTGTGTGGAGGAGTGAATTTAACCATGCTGATTATGAAGTTTGTATGTGGAGGAGTGAATTTATTTGTGTCCATTATAAAGTGTGCTTGTGCAGTGAATTAAGCTGTGTTGATTATGAAGTGTGTTTGTGGAGTAGTGAATTAATCTGTGTTGATTATGAAGTGTGTTTGTGGAGTAGTGAATTTAGCTGTGTTGCTTATTTAATGTGTCTGTAGAGTAATGAAATTAGCTTTGTTGCTTATGGAGTGTGTGTGGAAGAATTCATTTAACTGTGTTGATTATTAATTGTGTATATTAAGTAATTAATTTAGCTATGTTGATTATAGTGTTTGTGTGTATAGAGGAAGGAATGTATCTCCGATGCTAATAAAGTATGTGAAGGTGTTCATTTTAATATGTTATTATGAATTGTGTGGAATAATGAATTTATCTGTTATGATTGTGAAGTATGTGGGGAAATTATGATTGTGAAGTGGATAGAGGAGTAAATTTGTGAGTTGTGGTTGTGAACTAGAATAAGGAGTGACGTTATCGTTGATGATTTAGAAGTCAGTGATGGGATTAATTTATCTGTGACAATTGTGAAATTAATTTAGAAGTGAAATTGTCAGGAATGATTGAGAAGTAGGGGATGGAATTAATTCATCTATGGTGGTGATTGAAAAGTAGGTATATAGTGTAAAGCTACAATGATGAGAACTAGGAACAAGTTTGAAACAAGAGAAAATGTGTATGGATGGTTTAGCATGTTTTAGTGGATTTTAGTTTTAAGATCATTTTATTTATGAAGACATAAATTTTCATCTTCTTCAGCGTCCAACCATGGCTCCCAGCAAGTTCCTGCAGGCCTCCAGACCTCCATGGTTCTTGCAAGGGCACCAACAGGACTGCTCAGAGTTTCTGAAGTATCTGCTGGACCAGCTTCACGAAGATGACAAATCCTCCTCTGTTTCTGATATGAAGAAAAGTCAGTCGGCTGGTTCCATCTCACCTAATGGAACAGTCAGAATGGACACAGGCACTCTGAGCAAATCTGAAAGGAAGAAAGCTATGGTTATGCTGACATCTGTGAAGATGAAGACAGATGAGGTGATAAATGGGCTTGACTATTCTGGTGGCGGTAGCACAGATGGTGACAAGTGTTCAGATTCAGTGCAATCTCTTGTTGAGAAAACTTTTAGAGGGAAAGTGCAAACCACTTTGAGGTGTCTAGCATGTAAACAGACATCGATGAGAGTTGAGAGCTTTGCAGACATTCCTTTGGCTTTTCCAAATTCTTCAAGGTCCACGGAATACCCACAGAAGAATCTGGCAGGTGGTAATGGTGTTGCAGATGCTGACACTACGATCGAGAGCATGCACACAGAAGTAACCAGTGAGGCAGAAGTTGGCAAACCAAGTGACACATGCTTTTCTCTGAATGATCTTATCTCTTTCTACCTTAAACCTGAAAAATTGACAGGAGACAACAAGTATCACTGTGATCAGTGTGGGAAGCTGCAGGATGGAGAGAGAAGCATTCAGATCATTGAGTCCCCCCAGTATCTTATCCTTACCCTCCTGAGATTCTCGTATGATACCAAACTCCAAACAAGAACAAAAATCTTTCAGGATGTGCGCTATCCTCGCACTCTTGCTGTGCCCGTCTGCGATGAGCCTTCCTCTTCCAAAGGTGCAAAACCAGACCTTCTGAGACAGCATTCAAGAAGCAATAGCAACACTAACCCCATGAGCGTTACAGTCACGGCTGATTCATACCAGGCTAAACTTGAAGACATTGCTAAACGCCTGGCCCCAAAATGTGAAAACTCAACTCAGGGATCCAGCTCTTGCCACCTTTATGGCCTGTCAGGCGTGATAGTCCATTCAGGTGCATCATCCGAATGTGGGCACTATTACTGCTATGCTCGACACTCCCAGTCTGGTCAAGTTAATACCAAACTCTTAGACAGAGTCAGTAACAACTTGGAAAATCTGGACCTTCTCCCAGACAGGTGGTACAACTTTAATGACAGCCGGGTCTCTCATGCCACTTTTGATTCTTTCAGGTGAGCAAACATTTATTTCAATTATTCCTCAATACTTTCATCACTTCTGTATTGTGGTGTAGCAAGAGATGATTTGTGGATAGAGAAGATTTATCATTCATTGTCATTCTCTTGTTTTTACTTCATAAGAAGAAGCGTGATGTCACCACTGCAGCAGATTCCCATGGCAGGAAGCCAGCACCAGAGCACTTCATGGGTTCTTATAGTAGAGGTTTCTGTAGTAGTTTCTTTTACGTAATGAGGTTTCACATCCCATGCACAACCAACCTCCCATTATTTGACTCTTACTCCATGTCTGAGGGACCAGTTATATTCCTTTTTCATCTCCACATAGACCCATGGGAACCAAACAAGGTGGAGGTTTATTCAGAGTTTTCATTCCAACTTTCTTACATTTTAAAAATGGAGAAGATTTGTTTGTGATTTTAATACCAGGTGTCTTGTAATTTAATGGTAGAGGGCATTTGTGTGAGGTTTAATCTGAGATATCTTTTGGTTTTTTTTAGGAAAGATGGCATTTGTGTGAGGTTTAATCTGAGATATCTTTTGTTTTGAGGATAGAGGGCATTTGTGTGAGGTTTAATCTGAGATATCTTTTGTTTTGAGGAAAGAGGGCATTTGTGTGAGGTTTAATCTGAGATATCTTTTGTTTTGAGGATAGAGGGCATTTGTGTGAGGTTTAATCTGAGATATCTTTTGTTTTGAGGATAGAGGGCATTTGTGTGAGGTTTAATCTGAGATATCTTTTGTTTTGAGGATAGAGGGCATTTGTGTGAGGTTTAATCTGAGATATCTTATGTTTTCAGGTTAGAGGGCATTTGTGTGTAGGTATCTTCTTCTTCTGTGTACACTATCAGACGTCGTCTACTTGAATGTTTTCAAAGAAAGCAGTAGTCAGTTTTAGGCTATTTGAATATCTGTAGAGCTTTTCCATGAATGGTACTGGTGTCGGCCATATGCACTTTCTTTGTTCCGCATATGTTGGGCAACTTTGAAGCAGATGTTCAGCAGTCATTTTATCAGTGCCACATCGGTAGTTCATATGTTGAGCTTATTGAATAGATGGTATCTCAATCTGCTGTGGCCAGTGTGTAGGCTGAAGATTACCACTTGTTCTCTTCTGTTTAGCTGGTAATATGCATCATTTTGTGTGTGACTGGATGCTCTACATCCCATTTGTTTCTGTATCTGATTCTGATAAAACTCTTTGTCTCCTCGAAAGTTATGCTTGCATCAGGCTGAGGTAGGTTTTCATCTTCCTTTGCGTATGTAGGTTTAATCTGAAATATCTTATGGTTTCAGGATAGAGGACTTTGTTTGTAGGTTTAATCCCAAGTGTATCTTAATGATAGTGGAGATTTGTGCATGCTTTTTTATGCCAGATACTTTTTTGTAAGGTTAGAGAGGGAATTTACATTTTAGGACATAGTAAATTGGTACATGTATGCACCGGGCGAGGACATGTGAAAGAGTGTCGTCGACCGGGACTTGGATAATTTGAGCCCATAGCGAAGACATTTGAAGGAGTGTCGTCGACCAGGGACTGGAATAACCTGAACGGCTCCTGAGCTGACCCAGCTCTAATGGGTACCCTCCGAAGACGGCGAGTATCTGCCTGAATGGCGAGAGGACATCTGTCAGCGTACATGGAAAATAGGATACTCACGTAAAATCAGTCTCTGGTTACATATACTAACCGGAGATTTCGCCTCGAGTATTAGCGACGTTAATAAAAAAATAAAAAATTCTGCAACATTTTATATACATGTTTAAAAATTGCATTGCTAGCTACTTGAGAAAAAACTAATAAACAAAAAATATAATTACAAATGTGAGACCAAGGAAGACAGATGAAGAGCACTTCAAAACATCATGGTAGTGGGAAAAATAGAGGACAGGTAGATAAGAGCAAAAAGAAAAAAAATAGTAGACAACTCGACATAATGGTATGAAAATATATTGGTAACAGAATTGAAGGAAAACATCAGAAATTGGGATCAAAGGAGAACTGGTTGGCTTGTGCCTCACCATGCAAAATCTGATGATAGTGACTGCTTATTCTGTGTGCATTCATAAACATAGACACTCTTATTCATGTTATATGTTGTCACATAGCAGATACTGTCATAGGGGAGTGACATGTTAGAGAGACTTTGCTTATACTAGGTCTCAGCTGTATGAGGTGGGGTGACCAGTTCTCTTCGTCACTGCCTTTGCCGTCACTCACTCAAGAGTCTGGATAGACCAGAGTGTGACAAGACATAGTTTTGAACTTGGTCACTTTGCCTTAAGAAGCAAGCGCTGTAGCCACTCTGCCACTCGATAATCACCATCTCTCTTCCCGTCCCTTTTTCACCCCATATGGAGCATAGAGCCCCCCCCCCCCCCCCACTGCAACTGGCCCCCATGCAGGAAGCTTGAATTAAAGATTTTATGTGCTGTTGCAGGAGTGGTTTCTGTAGCAATTTATTTTACATGTTGAGGTTGCCAGCCTCATGCATTGGTCACCTTATCACTCAATATTTATAAAATCCCAGCTTTTTCTGTCACTGACGCTAAGGGATGCAACTGTGGTTGAAAGTTAGACATTAATTGTATTGTTTCCCTTATATGTACTCTCCCGAAAATAGTAACACTCGACAAAGAAAAGTGCGCAAATGACGGTGTGCACAAAAATATTTATAGAACTGTGGTGATGCACAGTGGTTTTTTAAAATACTTTTGAATAAGTAAAGTTGCCATTAGGTATTGGTGCTTTTGAATTTAATTCTCGTCTTATGATGGACTTTTACACTAGTTGTGATATAAATCTTAAGTAGATAGTTGTCATTTCATGGCAGAGGTGTACTAAGCCTGCTTCACTTGCTGTTTGTACCAAAGAAGATCAGTTTTGCTGTGGGCTAAAGTTTTATCACAGGCAGAAATCCATTGCAGACAGTTTGTTTGTTTGTTTCAATCCCAGGGCGCGAGTTATTCACTCTTTTGCCCTTTAGGGGACAAGTTATGGTATAAGATAGTACAGATGTGGCATGTGTTCTTGGTCATTCATTTCACTTGTGGAGCTTTGGCTTTCAGCCTCTTGAGCCTTTTTGTCTTGAGCAATCTCCTTCATTTTGTCCTTCTTGTCCAGATTTCTTGCACACAATCTTTCTGTGTCCATTATCTTAGTGGACATTTTTCCTTCTCAGATGGCTAGATTTAGTTTGTAATCTGATCTCAGATTTTGTGGTGATTGAATTCATACTGCTATGGAGTAGCCTTCATTATGCTTATTCTTCCGCAGTTACCTCTTATATAACAGTGCTGTTTGGAAGTAGTAGTCTTCTCCTTTGCTGCCTATATAAGGACTGTAAAATCCACATAGGAGCATAGCTAGTCACATTCCTGAAAACATTGTTTATTTCTGACATACAGAAACTTGTACATTATTGAACCCTATGTCCCAAATTGTATAATAAATAAAAAGAGAACTGTGAGGCCTGTGAAAATTAAATAAATACACTTAAACAGGTAATACCATGCATTCATAGGAAATAAAGAAGTAGAAAGCAGGAAAATTACACACTGTTAAATTTATATTATTATTTCTGTTAAATTTATATTATTTCTGTTAAATTTATTTTATTATTTCTGTTAAATTTATATTATTATTGCATTCACTGAAAGAAGAAAGAAATTGTGAATGTTTTATGACCCACCTTCATATGATTTCTCAACATTAAAGCTGTTTCTGCTATTTGTCCTTGCAGCAATGTAACAAAGAAATTTTCAAAGGACACAGCCTATGTTCTCATTTACCGCAAACTTGGCCATAGAGAGCAAGGCTTTGGTGTGAACGCTGAGCCCCCACTGCGGTCAGACCTGAGAGATGCAGTTATTAAGGACAATGAGGCTTATCTGAAGGTAACTGAATATTAGAGATCAACATCTAATATTTATTTTTTGACTAACTTGTTGTCTATTGCCTTTTGCTTATTCTGGATTTAGTGATGGTCTAATGGTAACTGTTCATTTTTTTTTGGTTGAAATCTTTGTGGCTTAAAATTTCTATAGTATTGGGTACCGGATCCCATACCTAACCCTTGTTAGTCTTTTGACATTGAGATGATGGCACATAACGGGAGGATTTGGCATGTGTTTGTTGAAGACCTATGCTCCTTGGGGAGCTAAAGGGTATTGATTGATTTATATCTTGCTCATATAGAGTGGAGGAGTAACTAATGGATTGAAGTTAGCAGAATATCTGGTCATCTATATTACATTAAATTATGGTTTGAAAGAAACTAAATGTGGTGAATTCCCTAGTTAACATTACCTTAATAAGCAGAAATTCATACCTAAGAAATTTCTATAGATTACCCAAACTTAATTTTTTTTTAACCATAATCACACACTATTCCAGTATTTTGAACAACCATTTAGCCTCACCATTGTTGTTCACATATGCCATGTGCTGGTTCATTTTGTTAAACATATTTACCTGCTATTTGTCTGCTGAGCATTCAACAGGTGACGTAATAATAGTAAAACTCAACTTCTGTAAACATTGACAATGTGTCAAGCCTGATTTAACATTTCATACATCCTCTTCTTCTTTGATCCTAGCTGCCGGCTGTCAAAGCATTCAGGGACCGTCATGCTTGGTGGCACATGTAGGGCAGCAACAAATTGTCTCCACTTTGCTCGGTTGGTGGCCATCCTTCGTGTGGTGCCTCAAACTCAGGCTCATGCTTTGTATCTCGGCCTCCACTGTTCTCCGCCATGTTGTTTTTGGCCTGCCTCTCTTTTGCTTTCCTTCTGGGGTCCATAGCATAATAGTTTTGTGATTGTGCCAGGGTCTCAACTGAGGATGTAAGGATATTGATTCATTTATTGATTCACTATTCCTGTCCCTTTCTCATTGCCAGGAGCAGGAATTAGAAGCTAGAGCCAGAGAGGAACAGCGCCGCCGAAGATCATCATCAGTCAATTCTGCCAACCTTAACCACTGGCGAAGCAAAGATGATGATGATGATGACAACCACACGGGATATACGGATGGTGGTCTAGGAAGTGGAATGGACATCTTTGGATCTAGATTTGTATTCTAGCAGTTTGTTCAATAGAAAAACCGTAAATGTTTTGCATGTTCTTAAATTATTTCATACGTGTTAGTCATCATGGGACGGGCTATTTACAGTCGAGGAATATATTCTAAACATTAATAGCCCATGAGTGTCTGCTTGCCATATTGTCATCCTTATGGTTTTAACCTAAGTTAGTACAGCTCCTGCAACAGATGCTGTGTATAATGTTCTGTAAACTGAGTAGAGTGTACAGTATTTCATCATTTTCCTTTGCTCTCCTTATGAAACATGCAGCCACCACTACAGCTGGTACACCCTTGTATGAAACCTGCACCAAGCAATCACATACTTTTGCAGCGATGGTTTCTGTGGTGATTTATTTTACATTATGAGGTTGCCAGCCCCGTTCACAACCTCATGTTAGTCACAGTAAGGCAGCTCTGATCACGCTGAATGAACTTTCTGAAAATGACTCATGAATTTTGTCACTGTGATTCAGTTAACCACTTCAAGAATTGCTCATTTATCAATATAATGCATTTTGTACATATGAACACAATTATAGTGTGTTATTTATAAGTGAAGTGAGGATATATGAGCTGAGGCAGAGAAAAACATATTACAGAGACAAAGATTGGGATAGAGAATATGACTTGTCGGAGAGAGGAGAAAAAAAAGGCAAAGATGAAATTTAGAAACATTTTTTAGATGACTACATTCTTTTCACTCTTTCTTTATTTTGATAACATATGAGGCATAAATATTTATTAATTATAAATCATGATTACATTGTTCTTACATTCGAAACACATGAAGTTCATAGATGTTTTATGATTGTTGTTCGTCAAGTGACGCCATCTTCCTCTGTGTTGACTTGGATTGGTGGAATTGAATCATCATAATTACCTTCGCACTTACTATGAAGCATGGAGCCAACACTGTAGCTGATCCCCTTGTACAGAGCCTACACGAATTATTCACATGCTGTTGTAGTGGTAGTTCCTGTGACAGTTTGTTTTACGTCAGGAGGTTGCCAGCCCCATGCACAACCTCATAATTGTCACCTTGTTTGCGGTAAACCTATTCTTTCTTTGTTTCTTCAGAGACCTGCGGGAACTATACGAAGAGACAAATTGAATGCTGTGTACTACTTAAATCTTCTGTTTTTTCTTCTTCTTCTTTGTACACTCTCAGACGTCTCCTTGAATGTTTTCAAAGAAAGCAGTAGTCAGTTTGAGGCTATTTGAATCTCCGTAGAGCTTTTCCACGAGTGGTGCTGGCTACTTAAATCTGAACTGCAAACAGAGGTAGACCAAAGCATGTGAGAAGATATGCCCAAAAAAAAGCTGCTCATAACACCAGAAAAGACAAAATGGATAAATCTTAACTGAATGGGAACAACTGCACGTATTAAGCTGCACAGAGAGAAAATATTAATAGTTTGTTGACCTCGCTTGAATACATACCATTCAGGTCATTAAGAAGCTGTTACAATAGCAGACAATAATGTTTAAGATTAACAGGTCGCCTAATAGATGGTACAAATAAGACCTGAGAAACATGAACTGATGCATGTGTAGGTTGTCTTCACTTTTTTTTTTTTTTTTTTAAAACATGAACAGAAACAGCATCTGTCAAAGATTCTTAATGCGACAATGGAATGGAAAAACATGTCTAAACTAAGCTACAGTTGAATGAAAGAATGTGTCTAAACTAAGTTATAGTTGAGTGGAAAAACATATCTAAATGAAGCTACAATTGAATGGAAAAACGTGTCTAAACTAAGGTACAGTTGAATGGAAAAATGTGTCTAAACTAAGCTACAGTTGAGTGGAAAAATGTGTCTAAACTTAGCTACAATTGAATGGAAAAACACGTCTAAACTAAGCTACAGTTGAATGGAAAAACGTGTCTAAACTAAGCTACAATTGAATGGAAAAATGTGTCTAAACTTAGCTAAACTTGAATGGAAAAACTAATCAGAGCTAACGTACATTTGAATTGGAAATCTAAACTAAGCTTCAGTTGAATGGTAAATCTAATCTAAACTAAGCTACAGTGGAATGGACAAACTAATCTAAACCAAGTTACACTTGAATGGAAAAACTAATCTGCTACACTTGAATGGAAAAACTAATCTGGTACACTTAAGTGGAAAAACTAATCTGGTACACTTGAGTGGAAATACTAATCTGCTACACTTGAGTGGAAAAACTAATCTGGTACACTTGAGTGGAACAACAAATCCGCTACACTTGAATGCAAAAACGAATCTGTCTGACATGCTATACTTATTATATGCCACATTAAACTGCATAGTTCTTTTGTAATACCATTTTCATGTGAGCTGTGCTTCGTGTCATTCATAATTTTTGAATTACAGTGTGTCTGTGAATAAGTTCTGTAGCAGTTTCTACATTATTTACTGGATGCTGCTACACCAGTTATTGGTCAGGTGATTGTTGGGATGCTAGTGCCAGGTGCAATGTCTGTCTAATGGTCTTTGCAGTCATTTAACAAATATGAAGTCTGATAATTTTGACCCGTTTCCTAAGTTTTGATACAGATGGTAATGAAATGTCAAGTTTTCAGAAGTTTGAAAGTGTGGTTATTTTTCTTTCTTTCTATCATCTACTTTCTTTCTTTCTTTTTTTCTTTCTTATTTATTTCTTTCTTTCCTATTAATTGCTTATCCATTCAGATACATTTCTGTGTAACTTTGATGCCTACAAACTATGCCATTTCAAAGTAGAGAAATTGTTACTTTAAAATTTCATAACCAGTAATTTCTACCAGTTTTTGTTTTGTGATTTGCCACAATGAGGACATGCAAATATACAACTGATTTTGTTCAGCAGCTTCTCATTCACTTTGTTTTCTTATCTTCAGCTTATACATTCATTCAAGTGCTTTTAGTTGTGTAACATGTTTCTGTGTATTTGTTATTCATTCATACCTTACACTAAAATAAACAGTTATTTTACTGAAGCAAATTGTTCTGTTCGAAGTGATGCAGTGTTTGTAATAAACACTACTGCAGCATCTTCAGTTTTTTTTCTCTTTTCCTCATTTTGTGACATGTCATAGTTTCATACAATTCATTGTTATTTGAATTGTTAATCAATCAATCAATACCCTTTAGCTCCCCGAGGAGCATAGGCCTTCAACAAACACATGCCAAGTCTTCCTGTCCTGTGCTATCTGCTCAAGTTATTTCCATGTTTTCCTCATCATTTTCACCGCTGTATCCAGTTCTCTTCTCCAGACTTTTATAAACAGACGCTTGCGTAGAATAGAAGGACTGAAATGGAATGACAAAGTCACAAATGTGGAATTGATGACAAGAACCAGACAAGTGCCAGTGTAACAAGAGTTGAGAAGAAGACGTTGGCGATGGATGGGACACACATTGAGGAAACCTGTTGATAGCATTACAAGGCAGTCCTTGTTCTGGAATCCACAGGGAAATAGAGGCAGAGGTAGACCAAAAACACATGGAGATTTATTATATACCACCGGGTAACTCTGGCTTCTACCTGGTTGGCTGCATGCAGGAGAATCTCACTGTGGACCCATGATAGGCAGGGGGAGCTGAGATGTGGCTTTGTGTAGGACATGACAATTCCTTGGGGGAGAGCCCAGAACCAGAGCACAGTATTTTAGCTCTGCATATTTGGAGAGCACCCTTGGATGACAGGGGATGCAGAGTATGCCACACGCTTCTTCCTGTTTGCTTGGGACCAGATGTGATGATCTTTTAGATGCAAGCCAAGCTGAACAAACTAGAGCTCATGACTTCAACTCAACATGTTTCAGAATGGCAGAAAACCACTGGAAAAGCCTACATCTACAGTGCAGATAATGTCAAGGAGTCTGCAAAAGAGCGAGAAGCTCAGCAGCCCTAGTTAAACATCAACAACATACCACTATGAAAGATTTGCTTTTATTATAAGGCAAGCAAGTGACCTGCCAAAACCGGCTCTTTCTGTCGTATTGTTTTGATTACATCATTATTTCTTCTGCTGTCAGTTCATTCCATTCCATTCCATTCCAATATCCACTTCATTGGATTTTTGTAGTTAAACTTATCAGTGATCAGTGCACCATAATAATAATAGCCCCTTCAGTCATAACTGACTATGGGAATGCGCCTCTGAGGTGACAGCCCTCAGCTGCTTATTTTCCTGGTGCTCCTTTCGACGTTTTCTCCTCACCTCTGCTTCTTGTGTGAGCCTCTCTTCGCCCAATCTGAGGTGGCGCCGTAAATAGCATCGCCACTCAGTGCGATCGGCAGCTTCATCCTCCCATGTTGCTGGATCCATGTCCAGTGCCCTCATATTTCTCTTGCACACATCTTTGAACCTCAGCTGTGGTCGCCCAACTGTTCTCTTGCCATCTGCTAATTGTCCGTAGAAGATATCTTTTGGGATGCGACCATCTTCCATGCAGCGAACATGGCCAAGCCAGCAAAGTCTGCGCTGTCTAAGAAGCGTATACATACTTTGAAGTCCAACACGTGACAACACCTCGACATTTGTCACTTTATCTTTCCACGAGATGCCGAGGATGCGGCGTAGACACCGCAAATGGAAGGTATTGAGCCTTCTTTCTTGCTTAGCATAGGTCGTCCAGGTCTCGCTGTCATAAAGGAGTGTGCTGGTGACGCAGGCATTATATACCGCAGCTTTGGTCTTCATTGTAAGTTTAGAGTTTCCCCAAACACGCGATGTGAGGCGGGCAAAGGTAGCTGCAGCTTTGCCAATGCGGCTGTCGATTTCTGTATCCAGTGAGAGTTTGTCATTGATGGTAGACCCTAGGTATGTGAAGTGGTGCACCACTGCCAATTCATAGTTATCAATAGTGATAACTGGTGCAGCACCCACATCCTGACTCAGCACATTCATTTTCTTTAGACTTATTGTGAGGCCAAAGTCCTTGCATGCTCTAGTGAAGCGATTCATCAAGCTCTGAAGCTCCTGTTGGCTTTGAGTGACGACTGCAGCATCATCAGCGAACAACAAGTCTCTTATAGTGACCCTTCTGATTTTTGTTTTTGCCTTCAGCCTTGAAAGATTAAACAGACGGCCATCTGACCTTGTGTGAAGGCATATTCCTTCAGTTGCATCTCTGAATGCATGTTTCAAGAGTAAGGCAAAGAAGATTCCAAAGAGGGTCGGAGCCAGAACACAGCCTTGTTTAACGCCACTTCGTATATCAAAGGGCTGTGACGTGCTTCCAGCATATTGGACTGTTCCCTTCATGCCGTCATGGAATGACTTTATCATTTCCAGCATTTTAGAAGGGCAGCCTATTTTCAGGAGGATTTTAAAGAGTCCATCCCTACTAACCAGGTCGAATGCTTTTGTGAGGTCTATAAAGGCGATATATAATGGTCTTTTCTGCTCTCTTGATTTTTCCTGAAGCTGACGGAGAGAGAAGATCATGTCTGTTGTTGATCTACCAGCTCGGAATCCACACTGTGACTCTGGATATATGCGCTCAGCTAACTTGTGTAGTCGCATTAAGATGACTTTGGCAAAAACCTTACCAACAATACTAAGAAGAGAGATGCCTCTGTAGTTATTGCAATCACTTCTGTCTCCTTTATTTTTATACAGTGTTACAATCTTGGCATCTCGCATGTCTTGAGGAATAGTTGTCTCTTCCCAGCACTGGCACAGCATCCGATGCAGGGGATGTAATAGCGTGCTCTTACAGCATTTGATTAAATCAGGAGGAATCCCATCACTGCCTGGTGCTTTGCCAGAGGCCAAGCTATCAATGGCCTTGCTGAGTTCCTCTAATGTTTGTTCGGCATCCAGCTCCTCCATAGTTGGCAGACTGTTGACACCATCAAGGGCTGCAGGCGTAACGGTATTGTCTCTAGCGTAAAGCTCAGAGTAGTGCTCGACCCACCTCTCCATCTGCTTACCCTTATCGGTTAGCTTCTCTCCGCTGATGGTTTTTAGCGGTGCCGTCTTACTTTTATGGGGGCCAAGTGCTTTCTTTATACCGTCATACATTTGTCTAATGTTGCCTGTTTGCGCTGCGATCTGGATGCTCTCACTGAGCTGGAGCCAGTAGTCATTTGCACAGCGTCGAGCAGTTTGTTGAACTTTGCTTCTCGTAGCCCTCAGGATCTGTAGGGTTCTGGCACTCGGTGAACGTTTGTATTCATTCATAGCACTGCGCTTAGCTTCAATGACAGGTGCCATCACATCTGATGAAGCATCAAACCAGTCATTTGACTTTGCTGTTTTCTTACCAAAGGTGGCAAGTGCAGTACTTTGAATGGTGTTCCGTAGATGCTCCCAGTTCTCTGTAATAGTATCACCATGCTGAGGGCTACTGAGCACTTTCTCGAAGGTCGCAGTGAATTGAGCGATCATGAAAGGGTCTGACATCTTGCTGGTATCAATGCATGGTTTCCCTTCATGTCTGACACGATAGAGTTTTCTTGGTTGTGCTCTGATTTTGCAGCAAACCAAGGAGTGATCTGTATCACAGTCTGCACTATGGTACGAGCGCGTGGAGAGCACAGACCTGAGGAGTGGCCTTCTGACGAGAATCAGGTCAAGTTGGTGCCAGTGCTTGGATCGTGGGTGTCTCCATGACACCTTATGCTGGGGTTTTGTCTGAAAGTAGGTGTTGGTCACGCAGAGGTCATGGTGGACGCACAACTCTAAGAGCCGTTGTCCATTTTCATTCATCTTGCCAATACCAAACCTGCCCAGACATGAAGGCCATGAAACATTATCGGCACCCACTCTAGCATTAAAGTCACCAAGGAGAACAAGCTGTTCTTGCCTAGGTATGCTTTTGATAATTGCTGTTAGATTCTCGTAGAACTCGTCTTTAGCTTCTGAGGCAGAGTACAGAGTAGGAGCATACACACTGACAAGGGTGATGGGACCTGTGCTAGTTTGCAGGCGGAGCGTTAACAGGCGTTCTGATCCATTCTCGCCTGGTTCAACCATTTTAGTTAGCGATTTTTTGACCGCAAAACCTACTCCGTGTTCTCTAGCTTTATTAAGATCTTTCCCTTGCCAATAAAATGTGTAGTCCTTCTCGCTCACCGTTCCAGAGCCCTCCAGGCGTGTTTCCTGAAGTGCAGCTATATCCACCTGAAGTCGTTTAAGCTCATCATTAATTATGGCTGTCTTCCTTACATCATTTACATCCTGTAGGTTTTCGGATAGTCCAGTCAACATAGTCCGGACGTTCCAGCATCCCAATCTGAGAGTTTGCTTATTTCTATTTTTTCGATAATTGCTTGGTGCAAAATTTTCTGTCCACAGTTCGGGTTTGACCCTAATCCCCATGCACCCAATGGGGAAAGCAGACAGTGGCGGGACAACACCTTATTGACTGGGGGCTGCCCAGCTTGAAGCGGGCGGTAGCTGTCCAGTGAGATCCTAGAACCTCTCCCACTGTCGGAAGTAGCCCCTGGCGCCATGCCCTACGCCAATTGGGTAAAATGCTTATAACCGGTAACTGCTACTTCCTGTGTTTTGCCGACACCTATAGGGTGAAGCTGGAGTGTCCTCTCCAGGGCGCGAGCTTGGGCACAGTTATATGGAGATCAAGCTGTTGCCCATGCAGCATGTTCCCCCTCTCCACACAGCCGGTAGATCCAAAGGAACGGCAGTAGCCGATACAGTTTGGTACCAGCCATGTGCACCATGAGAAAGTTAAAAGGTATGCATGTTCTTTTAATGGGTGTTCAATTTAGCTTTCACAGAACAGTGCATTCCATTTCCATATTTTACGAAAATGCAGCATGAAATGTTAGCAAGGCATGTTCTTTTAATGAATGTTCAGTTTACTTTTCACTATGCAATGCGTGCCATTTCTGTATTTTCCTGAAAAGCTGTTGGGATTGTTTCATTGTTGATTACAAACGTTTCAGTAAGAAAACTATATATGTGGATTGCTTTTGTATTACTGCTGTTTTCGATCGTACAGTCAAGAAGCTGTCCCTTGATTCAGTCTTCCTCCACTACATAGTATGCCTCTCTTTGTTCAGTTAGAGCTTTCTCTTGGTCTGTAAGGTTACACTAAGTGAGTGGTTCCCAAACTTTTCTGTGGGCCGCACTTTTGGAAAGAAAATTTGCTCGCACCATCCACATTTTTTATTGATAAGAAATACCTTCAAACAAAAAATCAACACCCAGCAGTAAACTCCTATTTATAATTTACATTATTTTAAAATATGTTTTATTAATATTAAAATCTATTTGATATAAAATAAATTATATTGCTGAATAAAATCTGGAAAATTCTATGCATATATTTCCCATATTGTACCACATGTAACAAAATAAATAAGAAAATGACATCCATATTTATTTTTGGCATATGAATTTTTTTGAAAATGTCTCCTAAATCCTTGATAATCTTTGAATCTTCCCGCCACACCAAGTATCCTCTCGAGCCACACCATTGTGGCACACCACACTGTTTAGGAACCACTGCACTAAGTTCTTGTTAATTGTCTCTGTTTCTTCACTTAGTAGTAAGAACATTAACCCACCATACATATACACTTAATTCAACTTGTGCAGATACAAGAAAGTGAGTAGATTGTTATTGTTAATCAGAATCAACGTCATTGCACTCCAGGCAAACCCATAGGTGCTCAGTCTCCCGCAGCAAATGTCAAAGGGTATGAATGCTAATTGTTCCTGTTGCGCACTGGTTGTATACACGGCAGATGCGTCCTCTCATACGTTCAACCCTGCTGGTCTTACGTTTGATGCCGAATTCCAGCAATCTTAGCCTTGATGATTCATCGATTGCAGTGTCATTTTCTAATAGATGAACATGAATCGCCCTCAGTATTTCTTCCTTATCCATAGCCAATGCACCTTTTATGGGTGCTCTTGAAGCTAGTTTGTCAGCTCTTTCATTGCCACGTACCCTGGCATGACCAGGACAGTAGATCCATATCAGTTCTTGAAGATTCGATGCTCCTCTGGAGGTTTTCCATTCATGTTGAAGCCAACCATTTTGGACCTTTCGAAGCATGGATTGTGAGTCTGATACTTCTTCTTCTTCTTCTTGCGATCGCATCTTTGATGATTACACCGTCAGACGAGTTCTCATGATGAATTCGACTGTTGTTTGAAGTTCCTCTTTAACTCCATATAGCTTTGAGTTTAGTGTTGAGTCATAGGGCCAGTATATCTTTCTTAACTGGTCATACAGAGGACAGTCCTGTAGAACATGCTCAGCAGTTTGTTCGTTTAATCCACATGTGCACAGTGGTGAAGCAGACAATCGTAGCTTGTGCATGTGTTTATTCAGTTTGTTATGCCCTGTCCTGAGTCGAAAAATAGTTATCTGTCCCTGCCGGTCGAGAGTGTGATAGTCGTCTTTGGGTTGGTTCTGTTCTCTTCTGATAGTCTGGATAGCTCTCTTTTTCTCAAAGTATGTGACTTCATTATCTTCTTGTTCACATTCTCCTCCCTTTTTTGCAAGTTTATCTGCCTTTTCATTTCCGGATACACCACAATGAGATGGTACCCACTGAAGTATGGTTCTCTTTTTGGCAGCTACCTTGTTTAGTTCATTTCTCAGATGCGGGAGTTTACCACCCTTGAGAGCTTGCAGGACAGACAGTGCATCTGTGAGGATGACTACCTGGTGGCAGTCAGAGTTGTGTTATAAATCATATTTGCAGCTTGCTCTAGAGCTTGAACCTCAGCTGTATAGTTGGAACAGAATTTACCAGTGGGAATGTGCCTAGTCTCATAGTGAGTCTGATACAATAACTGCCTTTGTTAATAAAGTCTCAGACAGCCATCTTAAGGCAATAGTAACTGCCTCTAACTCCATTCTCATGCTGGAGGTTGTTATCATGTAAGCCCCGCTATGTTCAGCGACGGTTCTGCCCTTTACTCTAGCAGAGAAGCCCCACCATGATTTATTACCACAGATTACAGACCCATCAGTGTACACAATGGCATCATCATCCCCAGCATTATCATTTATAAGCTGATCAACTTCCACCTCTGCTCTCCCATTGGCCCAAGTTCTGCATTCTCTACCAAGGCTGATGATGACTTGCTGGTATTCATCCAGCTCTCATCTGACTTACTCCACTCTTCTCCCTTGAATATACTTTCATCTGGGGTCACCTGTCTAATAGTCTCCTCCGCCTGCGCCATCCATGACATCCCCCTCTTTATTCTCGCTCCTTTGATTTCAGCTATGTTCCCATGCAGGGGATGCCTTTTGTCTGTGGTTACACGCATAAACGCTTTTAGCTGAGCCATCGTATATCTGGATACAAAGTAGAAACTATGAAATTCAGCAGATTCACTTAACATATATATGTCATCATCATCCTTGTCATCAACATTTTCCTTTGTGCTCACTACTGCAGCTAGTCCTCAAGTAGCTAGCACCAAGGAGTCACATGGTCTTGCCATTGGTGGTATCTGTGGCAAGTTGTTATACATGATGAGGATCAGCAAGAAGCTTAAACAGATTCCAGAGTTTAAGTTTCTATGAAATGGAAGACTTGATGGAGAAAGTCAAACAAGATATAAAAAAAAAAAGAAAAAAAAGCAGTGACTCAACATTACCAATACTCAAGCATCCAAACATCAGTGCGGATGCCAAACAATAATTAATAAATAGTATATTCTTACCAAGTCTTTGCTATCAGTGTCAAATATGGAAAAACAAATTACATCATGTTGGATGAAATGCTTGAGGTGAGCCATTGAAGTTAACGGTAGAGACAATGAGAAATCAGAACAATTGTAGGAATTACATCATGCATCGAATATGTAGACCAGGGATCAGTTAGCAGTAGATCATGATCTGGTGGTAGATCACAATCTACCAGAAGCTCACATGGGATGGTGTGGTAGATCTCTTGATGAGGAAAAAAGAATTTTTAAGCCAAAGAAACTTCGTGCTGGCCCTTTCCCACTAGTATTTAAAAGTGAGTGTTGCCCAGGATTAAAGGTACATTTTTTGCATGCAGAAGCTAGCTTACTAAAATTCACTTCATTTGTGAACTGAATAATGTAAGAACATGAAATATTCATTGAAGTGAAGTTACATTCTGTAAAATTTCATTTTGTTAGAATTTTTCACCATTCTGGCAATGGAATAGCAGGAAGCAGTTGGTCTAGCAAAGATAAACATTACATATAAGATGGGAAGAAAAACAGATCAGGTACATGCCAGAAACAGATGCTATAATTGATCATGCAGCCCAGTACATATGACAGATGACGCAATTAATGAACCCCTTTTTCAGTAATTCGGATAACCAAATACTAACCCCCACAAGTAACATTTGTGTAGGCGAATTTTGAGGTATAAGAATTAAACCTGTTACAGAACCCTTCACTTTTCTTTGAACAACACGCAGAGAAGAGATGCCTAGTACAAGATGTGATTAAAACCAGAAGTAACAAATTCCAAATTAAGAGCTAAATTTCAGAGAGTATATGCACATTCTACAAAATCTTCCACATGATAATAGAGCTAGGATTTTGTTCCATCTGTGATGACTGGATTAACATCGATCCAGTAATTGTTATCGACATTCTGTGCAGAGTCAGCTAACCCTTTTTCAAGAAAGCAGTAAGTAAATACCTTCTTTTAACATGTATAAATATGTTTCTGTATGTTAAGTTGTGCATGAGGCCAGCAACTTCATCGTGTAAAATAAATTGGCACATAAACCACCACCGCAAGAGCTGGTGACTGCTTCATGCGGGGTTCCTCACAAGGAACCAACGACAGGGGTGGCTCTATGCTCTGTAGGGAGCAGAGAGAGGAACTGATGATATAATAATGTAAACATTTTTTATGTATCAAAACTGGTTGACTGAATGTTTGTATGTTATATTCTGATTCATTCACATTATCTCACTCTCTTAATTAAAAACATTTTCAATTGTCTCGGCGCTCTCATCTTCATTGTTCATCAGATGTTGGGTTCACCGGGAACTCTCTGATGCAGTTGGGTGGTAGGAGAAATGGGCTGTCTCTTTTATTTCTACATCAGAAGATACAGATTTTACGGAAAATGCTATCTTTTATCTCTTCCTAGATTCTGGTAGTCATTTCTGGACACCAATCCAAAGAGACATTCCGGAGCTGCATACTTGTGAGATCTACATGTAAAACTAATGTGATCCCAGACTCGACTCCTGTCGTGTGAAGAAAAGTCATGAATCCACAGATACCCCACACCACTAAAGCAAAGCTCCATTGACAACACAACAACAACAACAAAAGGCTCAGTCTAAAACACATGACCCATTCGATTGTATTTCTCCTCCAGAAATGACTAAATTCCTGAATATTAAGATAGAAAGCTTAAACATCTCACTGAATTTTTTTTAAATCATGTTATTATTTCAAACTTTGTTACTCCATATATTTAATAAAAAATATTGTTTATGTGTATAAATATAAAACCCTAGTTGGAGTTGATAACTTGATTAATTGACAGTCTGTGTTTGCACCCAGTGACTTCAGTTTATATGCCTATAAACATAAATACACCGATCTATATCTAGGGGCTTATCGTCTACGAGTCTGTTATCAATATTGCCACCTAATAATTTTGCAAAAGAGCGATGGGGGTAAAAACCTGGCATAAACCGAGTTCACTCAGTTTTTGTAGTTACCATCCTTAAATCCTGCAAGGCTCCCATAATAGGAACCCAATCCTCCTATTTATATTACTGCACAGAGTAATTTATGAGCAAAGGTTACTGCCTTTTCTAAACTCACCTTTACTCTAATTCTCTGGACACAATTCGTAGACCACTACAGCATATCAGGGAAGACAACGTCACAATAGCATTACATGGCAAATCTTTGTTCTGGCATCTTTAGTGTAAGTGAGGTAGAGTAAGATCAAAGAATACATGGAGAAGAGAACTACAGTCGTGAGAGGAGGTGAAGAAGACATTGAAATTACATTGAGATGATGTCACGGGACAGGAAGATTTAGTATTCGTTTGTTGAAGACCTATGCTTCTTATGGAGGGAAGTGTGATGATGATGATAATGTCGTAGCCATCCATTTTGGACCTTCCAAAGCATGGCCTGAGAGTCTGGCGCAAAAACTGCCCATGTTAACTAAGTTTTTACCCATTTACGAAATTCTTAAGCTTTTTGGTTGTTGTTTGTGTTGTTCTCGATGTTCAGAGTCATACAATAAGACTGACTTGACATTTGTATTGAAGATTCTGATTTTTGTGTTGGACTTGACTTCTTTAGATCTCCATATATTTTCCAATACAATGAAAGGTCCTCTAGCCTTCTGTATTCTTATTTTGATATAATTTTCTGTTCCTCCAACTGTCTACATATAGCAGTCAAGGTATACGTATAATTCTACCTGTAGTGATGATTCTTCAAGTGCAATATTTTTATAGTTTCCTGCATTTATTTTCATTATCTTTGTTTCCCCCCTGTGTATTTTCAACCCACATTAAGTATTTGCATTCTGTCTTGCATCTGATTACGGTTATGTACAGAAGAGCCAGTTTGTTGGCAAAATTGCTAACTTTGTGTTAACTAGTGCTGGACAAAATAATCTTTTAAGTAAAATAGTGTTTTAATAATCAGCCTTTTTTTCAAATATTTGCCCCTTAACCCTTCAACAGTGAAGTGCATTTGTAACTGTGGTGTCATGGTATTTTGACTAGTTCCAATAAAATACCAGAAACATATAGACAATGAAGTCAGAGGTCCATATAAGTATACATTTTCTGAAAGTATATTGGATAAGGAATCATATGGTACTAATTTCAAGGTATCTGAGCATTATGTATGGTGACCTTGACCTTTACACAATGAATAAAATTAATTATGTAACTCTTCACCAGCTTTCAACCTACCCCCACATTGACTGTTTGGTTCTATTTCTCATTCGAATACGTTTTTCAGACACTGCAAACAATATTATATCAGAAAATGTATAGTTATAAGCTTTTATTATAAAAACTGTAATTTTGGTGAATTTTTTTCATTTGCGACCTAAAAAAAGCCTTTCTACCCACTTCCAAAAATGACAAAATAAAATTATATGTTTCAACTGACTACTTCTTTTTCTTGGTGTCTTTCTTCATGATATGGACAAAACAGATACAGATCTTATTCTCTTTTTCTAATGTAATGTCATTGACATGCAGCATTCTATGAATGAGTGAAAAGGTATTGAAACTCAGCGTGTCATTGAAGAATTGAGTCATCAGTGCAGGCCTACTTGACCAGTAATCATCATCATATCATAACCCTCCACTCCCAAAGGAGCATAGGCCTTCAACAAACACATGCCAAGTCCTCCTGTCCCGTGCCATCATCTCAAGTTCTTTCCATGTTCTCCTCATCGTTTTCACCTCTGTTTCCAACTCTCTTCTCCATGTACTTCTTGGTCTTCCTCTGCCTCTCTTGCCCTGGGGGTTCCAGAACAAGGACTGCCTTGTAATGCTATCAACAGGTTTCCTCAGTGTGTGTCCTATCCATCGCCATCGTCTTCTTCTCATCTCTTGTTCCACTGGCACTTGTCTAGTTCTTGTCATCAGTTCCACGTTGGTAACCTTGTCATACCATTTTAATCCCTCTATTCTACGCAAGCACCCATTTATGAAAGTCTGTAGCTTTTTGGTTGTTGTCTTTGTTGTTCTCCATGTCTCCGAGCCATACAATAGGACTGACTTCACATTTGAGTTGAAGATTCTTATTTTCGTGTTGGATCCAATTTCTCTTGATCTCCATATATTTCCCAATGCAATGAAAGCTCCTCTTGCCTTTTGTATTCTTATTTTGATATCGCTGTCTGTCCCTCCAACTTTGTCTATATTACTGCCAAGATATGTGTATGATTCAACATCTTGAATTGGTGTTTCTTCAAGTTCAACCCTGTTATCATTACCTGCATTTATTCTCATTATTTTTGTCTTTTCCCTGTGTATTTTCAGACCCAATTGCTGTGACCTCTCATCGAGTGTTTTCAATTTGTCCTGCATCTGATTACGGTTATGGGACAGAAGAGCCAAGTCATCAGCAAAATCCAGATCATCCAACTGCTTAGTCAGAGTCCACTGGATTCCATTTCTGTTGTGTGTTGTCGATGATCTCATAACCCAATCTATTGCCAGCAAGAAAAGAAATGGAGACAAGAGGCATCCCTGTCGCACTCCTGTTCTTATCCCAAACGGTTCTGTAAGCTGTCCTTCGTGAAGAACTCTGCATGTCATGTCTTCATATGTTTTCTTTATTAAATTAATGATCTTCAGGGGAACTCCATAATGCCTCATCAATTTCCAAAGTGATTCTCTGTCTACACTGTCAAATGCCTTTTCGTAGTCCACAAATCCGATGTATAGTGGTGAATTCCATTCCAGACTTTGTTCAACTATTATTCTCAAAGTGGCTATCTGGTCTGTACATGATCTGTTCTGTCGAAAACCTGCTTGTTCATCTCTCAGTTTCTTGTCTATGGACTCTTTTAATCTCTCAAGGATAATCCTGTTTAATACTTTTCCTGGCACTGATAGTAACATTATTCCTCTATAATTTGTGCACTCTTGTAAATTTCCCTTCTTAGGCAACTTAACCAGATATCCTTCCTTCCATTCTGCTGGTATCTCTTCCTTTTCCCAGACTTTACCAAGTAATTTATATAACATCTCTGTAGCCGTGTCGATATCTGCTTTGATGGCCTCTGCTGGAATGCCATCAGGTCCAGATGCTTTTCCCTCTCTTAGAAGCTTTATGGCTTTCTTTATTTCTTCCTTCGTTTGACCAGTAATCACTAAGATTTATTTTTTACCAATAAGACTCATATTTAGCAGTAAGCCTAGGTATTTTTTCAGTTGCTCCATTGTGATACCATTTTCTGGTACCGACTGTTAGGGTGTGCCTCCATCCATGCAACTGTGGATTCCAATTTCAGGAAATGTTAAGCATTTTGAGGTTTGTTTCTCGCAGCACAGTGTTCATAAGTTCATCATCAAAAATCAAAGAAAAAAAAAAATGAAAAGACTGTGCTCCTTTTCAAGCCTATATTTTGAGAGCTGTAAGGATTTCTTACAATAAAATTTGGATCAGATCGTACTCTACTGTTTTCACTGGCCACCTTTTGCCATCCAAATTGGTCAGTGACAACACTAGACCCAGGGGTAGATTCGGCTTCATCTTCACCACTATCGATCTTTTTTCATCACTGGCATATGGGATGTCTACTAAGTCATCATTGATTTCACTATTTTCCATTTGAAAAATTTCAAATAATGACGGTCTATTCCTAGTCGTGATGAACCTTCAACAACATCAGACATGATAGCAGTCGAAAAAAATTGAGAAAAATTTCGATCCGATTGAACGCAAATCAAAGGGATACAAACGCATATTTACACCACGCTGAAACACCAGAATTGAAGGGAAATCTATTTTTCATTGTTATTTCCCCTTTGCACACGGAAAAACGATTTGACTGACGGCCGATTGAAGACATGACATGCAGAGTTCTTCATGAAGGACAGCTTACAGAACCGTTTGGGATAAGGACAGGGATGCCTCTTGTCTCCATTTCTTTTCTTGCTAGCAATAGACTGGGTTATGAAAACATCAACAACACACAACAGAAATGGAATCTGTAATGTTATGATGTATGTATATAAGCATTACCTCGTCATCTACACAAGCACACACATGTTTCAGAAGGCACTCAGTAAAAGCATGTTCAGTTTGTAGCCATGTTTATTTACAGTATATCGTACATGTGAAGATTCGCATATTATTACAATGTGGGGTTCGTATTATTAATGTATTATATTACATCCTCCCTTTTTTGAAAAAAAAATGTGTGCAAACATTTCCAACGAAATGTTTCATGTGAGAAAGGATAAGTATGTGTAATGCTCAGTGTGAGTATATATATGTCACTGTCTGTATCGGCTGGGAGGTGTCACTGTACGGCCAGAACGAGTGGTGTAAAGTGCTGGTGGTTCTGCGGAAGTCCCTGGTTTAGCTTGAGTTGGTTGTGATTTCGGCCTTGGCGCTTGTTGGTTTTGTGGGGTACCAAGGTCTGGAGTTACTGCATTGCCTGTTGTAAGCGTGGGAATTCTCTTCTCTGTTGTATTCTGTGGGATTTCTCTAATGTCCACTCTGTTTCGCCTCAGGAGGTTGTTGCTGCTGTCTGGTCTTAAGGTATAGCTCCTGGGTTCAGGGTTTCTGGAAATGATTGTTGCTTTTGACCATGTGTCATTGTCGTGGTTGTAGGTAGTCACATGCTGACCAGGATGTAATGGTGGTAGGTCTTTAGCACATTTGTCATAGTTGGATTTCTGAACTTGCTGACGATGCTGAAGTTGATCATATGTGCTGTCTCTATGTTGTGGACGGAAGTGGACCTTAGATGGTAGAAGGTCTTTAATTCTTCTATCAAACATAAGTTCTGCTGGACTGTCGATCTTACTGTCTACCGGTGTTGTTCTCCATCTCAAGAGTGCTAGGTGTACATCCTCTGTTCTTGTTTTCTTCATGATTGACTTGATAGTTTGTATCTGTCTCTCAATGAAACCATTAGATTTAGGGTATCTAGGTGATGATGTTGTGTGTTTGATCTTCCAGTCCTTAGTGAAGTTTCTGTATGCTTGACCTGAGAAATGTGGACCGTTGTCTGATCTAATTTCATCTGGGATGCCAAACATGCTGCAATACTTCTTTGTAATGTCTGCAATAACAGCTGATGGTGAGGGTTGTGGAAGTTTCTCAATGATGGGAAATTTGCTGTAGTAATCAGCAATAATAAGATAGTCATTATTGTCAATTGAGAAAATATCAGTTCCTATAATGCTCCAAGGGCTCAATGGTATGTCTGATGGTATGAGAGGTTCTCTGCACTGCCTATTTGCATGTTCTTGGCAAATTGAACAGTTTTTACATAGTGTTTCTATGTCCTTGTTTATCTGTGGCCAGTAAACATCTTTCTTTGCTCTCAGTTGTGTCTTCTCTGATGTGTTCAAGCCGATTACCGCTAAACTTGACAAAATCAACTTTGATGTTTGGGGTAAGATCTGCTGTCTTGTTGGGGTTTGGTAGTCTGCTGAGAGCATCTGCAAGACCTATATCCTCTTTAATGTTGTTAATAGTTACCACACTCAGCTTTTCGCACATTGGTAAACCCAAAATTGCAGGTCCTTCAACATCTACCAAGTAAAATGTTGACGATGTCCATTCAGAGTCTCTGTATAAACATTCAAGTGTTACTGCTCCGAAACAGTCTATACTTGTTCCATTGTAAGCTCTTAGCTTTGTCCTGCCACTCCTACTTTTTACATCCCTTGTGGGAAATCCTTGCTCATCCACCTTGTCAGGCATGATCTGTCTGAATATTCTTAAGGGTAGAGTGTTACCTTGGGCACCTGTGTCTATCTTGAACCGAATGTTTCTTTCTTTGTGCATTTTAATTCCTGGTATTCGGAATTGTACCTTGCAGAAAGCCTGCGTTCTCTTTGGTTCATTACTGAAAGTTAGTATCTTCACAGTATCAAAAGTGGAAGGATCACTTTCTTCACTGGAGTCAAGGTCCTCAGTCATCATAGAGTGTGTTTGTTTTGACGACTTTCTGCTGTGAAGTTTGTGTTGAGCACTGTCTTGTTTCCTCTTGAAACATAATTTTATCCAGTGGCCCCTCTTTCTGCAGTAATGACATGTAGAGTCTTTAGCTGGACAGTGGTTTTGTATGTGGTTTAGGCCACAACATTTACACATAGCACCTCTGCTTGTGTTGTGTTTTTCTTGTTGCTTCGAACCAGTTGCTTTGTTGTGTCTCGGTTTATAGCTTTTCACTGCGTCCACCTGGGCTGCTAATGTACCTTGCTGAATTTGTTTAATGTTTAGTGCTTGTGCCTCGTGTTTCCTGCCTTCATCCAGAAGTTGTTGTAAAGTTAGTGTATCACTCTGGCTCAGTATCCATTTCTGGAACTCTGGCATTGGTGTGCTGAGAAGGATCTGTTCGATAATTCGCTCTTTTTCTTCTTCTTTGTTAAATTTGCATACACTTGTTTTCTCCTTGATGCGAGTGAAAAAAACCATCTAGACTTTCACTAGGTTTCTGTCGCAGGTGGTGAAGTTCTAATCTTGCCGCTCTAAAGTTCGTGTGCTTTATTATCAGACGTTTTTCAAATTTGTCCAATATGGCTGCGGGGTCTGTCGCCGACTCCACAGGCATGGCGGTAGCAAAACTGTTGTAAATTTTCAAACCTTCATCGTCCAATGCTTCTAGGATATATGGAGTTAGGGTTTGTCCTTCCAGACCAGTGGTCTTGGAATATAGATCTATGCGTTGGCGCCATAACAAGAAAGCTTCACTCTTATCATCTTGACCGGCGAATCTCATTTGCGGTGCGTTGCGATATTGTTTCGCCGCCATGGCTGACCTCGATGACGAAAATTAGCCGAATACTGTACTCACATGTTATCGTGTAGCTGTTTTTTGCGTCAGTCCGGTATCGACCGCTGCCACCATGTAATGTTATGATGTATGTATATAAGCATTACCTCGTCATCTACACAAGCACACACGTTTCAGAAGGCACTCAGTAAAAGCATGTTCAGTTTGTAGCCATGTTTATTTACAGTATATCGTGCATGTGAAGATTCGCATATTATTACAATGTGGGGTTCGTATTATTAATGTATTATATTACAGAATCCAGTGGACTCTGACTAAGCAGTTGGATGATCTGGATTTTGCTGATGACTTGGTTCTTCTGTCCCATAACCGTAATCAGATGCTGGAGAAATTGAAAACGCTTGACGAGAGGTCATAGCAATTGGGTCTGAAAATATACAGGGAAAAGACAAAAATAATGAGAATAAATGCAGGTAATGATAACAGGGTTGAACTTGAAGAAACACCAATACAAGATGTAGAATCGTGCACATATCTTGGCAGCAATATAGACAAAGTTGGAGGGACAGACAGTGATATCAAAATAAGAATACAAAAAGCAAGAGGAGCTTTCATTGCATTGGGAAATACAGGGTGGTCATAAAGTCTTTCCCTGATTTCAAAAATTAAAAAAAAAAGTATTCTGTGCAGAGACACTTGGTTTTTTGGAAATTATTCCAGAACTAAAACAGTTTTTTATGCTATTTGTAGATTTCAACATTTGCTATTTTCAACACTAATATTCGAGGGATTGCAAGTTCTCTTGAGGCACGATAGGTTGATTTCTGAGGACTGTTGAAACGCCGTGCGCACTGCGTCCACAGTTTCTTCACTCACACGAGGCCTACCTGCTCTGGGCATGTCACCGACGCTGCCATTATCCGTAAACTTTATATACCAAGCTTTGATGCTTTTAACATCTGGAGGATCTCGTAAAAATTTGAAATCAGGAAAAGACTTTATGACCACCCTGTATATGGAGATCAAGAGAAATCGGATCCAACACGAAAATAAGAATCTTCAAATGTGAAGTCAGTCCTATTGTATGGCTCTGAGACATGGAGAACAACAAAGACAACAACCAAAAAGCTACAGACTTTCATAAATGGGTGCTTGTGTAGAATAGAGGGATTAAAATGGTATGACAAGGTTACAAACGTGGAACTGAGGACAAGAACTAGACAAGTGCCAGTGGAACAAGAGATGAGAAGAAGACGATGGCGATGGATAGGACACAGACTGGGGAAACCTGCTGATAGCATTACAAAGCAGTCCTTGTTCTGGAACCCCCAGGGCAAGAGAGGCAGAGGTAGACCAAGAAGCACATGGAGAAGAGAGCTGGAAACAAAGGTGAAAATGATGAGAACGTGGAAAGAACTTGAGATGATGGCACGGGATGTCCCCATTTTGCCTAGTCAGTGGCCATCCTTCGTGCCGTGCCAAAACTCTGATTCATGCTTTGCATTTCAGCCTCTAATGCTCTCCGCCAGGTTGCTTCTCTTTCCCCGTCCTTCTGGGGTCCATAGCATAGCAGTTCTAGTGACGGTGTCAGGGTCCCTGAGGACATGGCCAACCCAGTTCCAGCGTCTGCCTTTTTTGTTTTATTTATGTAAAACTTTTGCCTCGTTTTGGCGAGGCGCGTCCCGTTCAACCTAGTCGGTTATATTAGGGTGCATGTGCAAATATAAAAGACCCTTGGGTCTAGGGATAATTTGAGTTACAATTAACAGCGTCTGCCTGCAATGATGGTGATCATGCCTTTTTGACTGCAGAGTGTAAGCAGTTCCTGGTTAGAGATGGTATTCGGCCAAAAAATTCGAAGAATTTTCCTTAGGCAGGTTGTGTGGAATAAGGATAATTTAGACATTTCCTCTTCTGTTACTCTTCAGCACTCCGCGCCATACAAAAGTACAGAAAGTACGAAACTCTCGAATAATCTTAATTTGGTGTGTATGCTGTACTGAGAAGATTTCCAAAAGTTAATTAGATCTGCAAAGGGTGTTCTGGCTTTGTTCATTCCGATTTCTTTGCTTCTTCCGCCGTCTGGTGTTACTATGTTTCCTAGATATGTAATTGTATCTGTTTGCTCCAGCTTTTTGTTCCTTGTTTTATGGGCTCCGGATTTATTACATTAAGTGTCATGACCTCTGTCTTCTTCAGGTTGATATTCAGTCCTACTTTGCTGACTATATTTATTCAGTCTGTCTGTTTTTTCTTGGATATGCTGGTGTGAATGTGAGAGTTGTGCAATATCGTCTACGTATTCTAAATCTTCCAGTGTGGTGAACGTTGTCCATCTTATTATTCTAGGGGTATCCTCTGTTGCCTAGCGCATCACCCAGTTTATTGCAGAGAATATCCTTATTTGGTTTTGTTGATATTTACCGTCGTGTGTAGTAAATATTGTAAGATATAATGAGACGTGGCTGGCTGTCATACATACTCACGTTACGAAGCATAATCACGAAGGCGAACACACTGAATACAAACCGACAATATTTAATATGCCATGTTTAGAAGCAGGAAGCAGGAAGGAGAAGAGTTAGCCAAGGGCAAGTAACTCTAGTCTTGAAAACAAAGTATCAGCATGGAAACGTATATACATAACATCAACAGGTTTTGTATGTTCTGCAGAGTCATAGCCAATGCTAACAGAGTCTCTATTTTCCATGATAAAAGATTTAAAGAACGTGATCGGTATTTCTGTGTAGGTCTCCTATCCATTCTCCTTTATGATTCCTACAATAATAATGAGATATGTACAGCTTTCTATTAAATAGGCAAAGTTTAATCCCATTTAATTGTTTCTCTAACGTCATGCCCAGGAAACGAGTTGTTTGGAAGCTACACTTTTTATAGTTGTGTATTATATACGAATATTTTTTTAAAAAGTCATATTATTTTTCTCGAATTTTTGCTTAGTTAAAAATCATTTCTACTGTTTTTATCACAGATTCGAAATCCCAACGTTTCATTCATTCTGAGACCTGCAGATTTCGATATGGCATTTTCGTGTCACTAAATTCTTCTTCTAGGTACTTTACGAAAGTATAAAAATTGTTAGTGGTGTCACTGAACCCTGCTGGATACCATTTTGTTGCTCGTATAGATCTGATTTTTCAATGTTTACTTCTACCGTCAAATATCTTTCCCGCGGGAAGGTTTCTTACCAATTGTCTGATTTGACCGTTTAGCCTATTTTGTTTTGTCCTGCAACGAGCATCTTCTCTCTAACATTAATCGCTGCACTACTCTTGTCATTTTTCCACCACTGCTCAGTAGTAAAACATTAGAATCAACAAAATTGCACATCATTAATAGTTTATAGGTCACGTGAGAATTTCTTCTAAATATATAAATGCTGGTATAAAAACACTTTCAGCCCGCTGTACAACAGTACATTACTCAGCAGAGGGAGCTGAGAAGTGGCTGTGTGCAGGACGTGGCAATGCTTTGGGAGAGCCCAGAATCAGAGCACAGTATGTTAGCTCTGCATAGTTGGAGTGTCCCCTTGGATGGCAGGGAATGCACAGTATGCTTCGAGCTTTTTACTCCTAGCTTGGGATCAGATGTGACGATCCTTTAAATGCAAGCCTAGCTGGAGAAACTGGAGCTAATGACTTCAACTCAGCACATTTTGGAATGGCAGAAAAGTCTAGATCTACAGTGTAGATAATACCAAGGAGTATGTAACTTCGCATTGGTTGCAAAAAAGCGAGAAGTTCAGCAGCCCTAGTTAACTCTTTGACTCCATAAATATTTTCCACCCTGTGCCATAATTATTTTTTAAAGAATTATAAACGGTGAAGTGTACTGTCTTTCAGTGTACATTTTATGTTAATCATTTTTTGTGAACATATACTTATTATATACCAAAATGGATTGAGAATTGTAATATATAAAGTCTTTGGTAGTATTAACACAAGTGTGTTCGGTATAGTTAAAACATTTTGCATGGAAAATTGAAAAACACTAAAAAGTTAACTGTAGAATACGATCTTGGGTGCCACCAACCTTGAAAGGCGACGCTGTCAAGCAAATGGCAGCGAGTTTTACCGGCGATCCAGAGGCGGAGATCTATAAGATCCGGAACGCTTCCGACAAGTGGGGCGTGATGTACCGTCCAACAAGAGAGATACCACACTATATGGATCTCAGAATCGAAGGGGACACGCTCAAGCTGCTAGTGACCATACCAGGACGGCGAACCGTGTGTCATCACTTTGGCGAGGACACCCACTGGGCCAACCGCTGCACAAAAAAACTGGTCCAACGGCCAAAGTCCTTTGCAGAGGCAGCGACACCAACCATTACAAGAGAAACCACCTCGTTACCACCACCACCACGGAAGACAACAGCATCCAAGCAGACAACAGCACCCAAGCAGACAAGAGACTCACCACCAGCGGACTTCGAGCTTGTCAGAAAAAACAAAAGGGACAAAAAAAGACAAAGACGACACTCGGCACCAGACAGCCCCGACACAGATGACACAGAAACAGAACAGAAACCAGAACTGACATCCACACCAACCACTAGGAAAGCAGCACCACCACCAACCCAGACTCTTGAGACAAAGTACATTATCAGAGCAGAGCAGAAAGCCCACCTGAATTAGACTTACGCAGCAAGCTCATCATCGATCTCACAAGAAACCCAGCAGATGAAGATGACGAAGAACAAGGAAACAGCCTACACAAGTAATTTTTCATTCAACACCTGATACACCATCTCCCCCCTTCCGCAGGCACCACAAGAGTTACAGATGTATTGTGTACGTGGTACAACGAATACAGATTTAACAGATTAAAAAATTGTATCTGCTAGTTTAAAATTGACATGTATATCGTTCTGTTGTATATTTTTATTTGAGATTTCAGCACATGTAGCGATTCTTTTTTAACATGTTGATTTTTGACAGAGAGTACTTGTTATATTCCACATTGAAAATGTATCATTTGTTGCCGTGGGTAATTGCTAACATTGTGTCTGGTTCCATTTTCTGTCATTGTTATGTCAATATTTAACCATACTACTCATTATTTTGAAGCAAAATGTTTGAAATTCTAATTATGTTATAGTTTTCATTTCTCTATTATGTCATAATTTAACAATGCTATCTGTAATTGTGAACAATTGTGTGCAAAATGATTGGAAATTCTAACTATGTTATAGGTTCCATTTGTCCCATTGTGATGTCAATAATTAACTATGCTACTCATAGTTGTGAGGAAAAAAAATACTGGAAATTCTAATTATGTTTTAAGGTCTAATTGTTGCCCATTGTTATGTCGATCATTTTGAACCCCAGATCAAGGGGCATATTTAAATTTTAGCGAAAAAAAAAAAAAAAAAAAAGTCTAGGCCTTTTGCCTAAGGGGATAAAAAAAAAAAAAAAAAAACTGTGCCTTAGCCAGCCAGGGTCGGGATCACACACAATTCAAACATCCTATTAATAAAGTCAATAGACCTCACTTTGAGCCTCAGTAGGGGTAAAAAAAAAAAAAAAAATTTAAATTTTAAATGGTAATTTATTTTTTGGCTCGGCTTTAAAAGCCGACACAACAAAAATTGTTTCAGAAGTAACTAACAATTTTCATTTCTAGTTTTTTGTAGGTCAGGCAATTCAGAACAATCCCTAGCTTCATCTTCTACCTAGGACTAGTGATTAGATGTTACGGTAGGTCTAGTTTTGTTGCTTTTTGATCGGCCAGAATATGACTACGCCCACTCATCAACTAAATCTAATCTGTCTAGCTTTTCTGCACCGATTCCGTATTTTGACAACAAACTGTGGCTACCGAACAATCATCAGCAATGTTTCAAAGTAGTTTGACACAATTATTTGCTTAGCAGATTTAGAAAATGTAAATATAAAGCGTGACATATTTCTCTAGCAATAACAACGAAAAACGCAAACACGCGAATCGTCACACAAATTGTGATAATAACATCAAAACACGCTGCTGCTTAACTACATACAGTCAAATTAGTTGTTTAAATAGTAGCGGAAGACATTATATGAGTTTTAAAAAATGAACTGCATTAAACGGACGATCTTTTGGGGTTTATTCGTGATAAACTAAAAACAAAGCTCTGAGCGTTGCGCTGGCACGGCGCGTTGAATTATGCAACGCTCAGAGCGTTGGTCTGGAGTCAAAGAGTTAAACAACAACATCACCTTTGTAACTAGGGCAGTATGATGGCGATGGCAAGTAACCTAGATGACGTCTGCCCTACCCAACTTTAATTGTAATTTATGCTAATAGCCAATCTAGAAAAACAGAATGATAGTAAAATATATTCACCGGTGAAACTCGCGTCGCATAATGCTGAGTTATTAATACAATGCAAATTGTTGCCAATATAACGAAAACAATTTCTTCAACAGTATTATTTTTCAATTACAATTTTGTTTCTTTCTGGATCTACGCCAAGCAGAGCCAATGCGTGTTTTACCTTTCCACCTCTCAAGTAACGTCAATGCATACGTTTGTAATCAAAATAATAAAAACATATTCTATCCATGGATCTTTGTTGGCAGATAATAAGGTAACACCAACACGTTACTTTATCACCACAAACAATATGCGGGTTTACATCGAGCCTAGATAAGGCATCAAGACTCAGTTTTCATTGACTAAAGACGACCAAAAGTGTAGTATTGCATTGAAATCCACATGCCCTGTGAGTGGCCACACTCATATACACAAATATACACATAATCTCTTCTGTTCTTTACGTTTATTTACTGTTGTTATGGGGTCGGAGTGGCTTAGAGGTATGGTGTCCGCCTATAGTTCTAAATGTACCGGGTTCGTTCCCAGCACAGGGAATATAATGGATGGAAATTTTTTTCTTCAAAACTAGTATTTCCTCTATGTGTGACAAATTGACATTTGCTTGTTTGTTTCTCAGACAGTTATTTTTTTAAGTCTAAAATTCTTACACTCATTTACTTTACGCCTTCCTCCCTGACTCATTTTTCTGGAGATATTTCAGTCCTCCTCCAATTCTTTATTTCCTTTTCTTCAGACACAGCGTTAAATTGTCAATTACTCTATGTTGAAGGCATTTCGGCCCAAGAGAACATATCATAATACATGTTTTAATTGCATCATGTCTAAAGCCCGATTTAGCTCGCTGATCTAACGCTTCCTCTTCATATTTGCCCAGGACTAGACTTCTCATCTTGGGAACTCGAGATCAAATTAGCGGCTCTAACAGCGCGAAGGCCTGCAGTAGTAATGGTATAGGACAGCGGTTTTCAACATTTTTGAGTCCATGACCAACTACATTCTTTCTGCGGCTCCCCTGTGGGATAACTGGTAAAAACTCTAGCGATGTTTCGACATTTAGCCTAATGTTTTTAGCAGGCGATCTTAGGAAAGGCTTTTAAACAATGTAATTTTTAAAATGTAATTTTTAAAAAAAAAAATGCAATTGGACAATCTGTGAGAAAATTACACGTACAAGAAAAAATATACACAAAGTGCACTTTGAAAACCCTTACTATAAAAAAGAAAACAGCACAGATAAAGTAGTTTCTTTCTAACATTTTTTATATATTTTGTCTGAAAATCATTCACTGATATACTGCACTCCTGATTCAATCTCCATAACAAAAAACTTGTACAGTAAAACTAAAAAAAAATATGATGAGTAAAGTACCAGTCACCTCTAGTCCACAGACTTATTTCCAACAATCAAACCAGCCAATGGGATCAAAACTAACATCTCATCCGACTCTCACCGAACGTGCAACCACAATACTAACCAAGCTTCCAAATTAGCACATGTATTTAACATCTACAAAATATATTGCGCTAGCTGTAAGTACCCGGCTTTGCCCGGTTTATTTTTCTAAGAAAGGTTTATGAAACTTCTGTAAATGTAATAAATCAGACTATGCTATTTTGATAACGTTATATTCTTTGTTCATTTAATTCACATAAGTTATAATTAATATAATTGATTTCATCGTGTCACATTTACTTAGCGTTATTTTCTACGTTTTTATTGCAACGTTTCTAAGTTTGCTTTCCTCATCTCCTCCACCAGCTCCTCTTCTTTCCGATTAATGCTTCTGGTGTTTCAGTGATCCCTAAATTGTAGTCCGTAATCCGAGCACTTAAGATCAGTCCAGTTTTCTGTCTGTGGTCTCTTGTAATCAAATTTTAAGGCAAACTGGTGATTGACATGTTGTGCCTTTGCAAGGTGGAGAGGTTGCCATCTTACGGCCTCCATGCATTCCGTCTGGCTGGTTCACGGTTTTACCCGCTACTTCCTTAGACGCTTGAAGCACCCAGGTCATTCAGAATCCCTCCTCATTTTTTCAGCACGAGCTTGGGACCGGCCTAGGCGAAGTTGACTTCTTAGATATCCCCTATCGTTTATAGTACTGTACTGTTGTATAAGCCGCGGTAGCATAGTGGTTAATGCACTGACTTCCTAGCTCAGTGGTCTATGGTTCGATCCCCAGATGAGGTGGGAATTGTTTAGGCCACAAACGGCTCCTGGGTCGACCAAGCCCCAATTGGGTACCAGAGCAACTCTAGGAAGGTTAAGGCGGCCGGCGTGATGCTGACCATATCACCCCTAGTGTGCCGATGGTCAAGAAAATATGGACCTAACACCATATTCCCAATATGCCTCAATGGGCGTGTAACGGGATCCTTTACCTACCTTTACCTTACTGTTGCATATCTCTTGAGTTTCATCTTTATTTTTACTGAAAGACAATTGTGATCTGATACTGTATCTGCTACTCTACGTGCATTTACGTCATGCAATGATGATCTAAACTTATTGTTTATGCATATATGATCTATCTGATTTTATGTTCTGTGGTCTGGTGATATTCATGTTGCTCTTTGTATTCTTTTATGGGGAAACAAACTTCTTTCTATATCCAGTTGATTTGAAACAGAGACGTTTGTGAATAGTTCCCCATTTTCGTTCATTGTTCTTAGCTCGTGTTTTCTCATGATATCTTCAAATCTGTTAGGTAGTTGGCTCAATGCCCAACCCTCTTTAGTCGCTTCTTAGAAAATTCACTGTAGGCTGGAGTATCACTATGCTTTGCTCCCTATCGGGACCCGGTAACACACGGATGCATGCAAGAAGCGTTGGCGGTGAATCATCTTCACAGTTCCCGTTTGAGTATTTCATTACTTCTCATGCTTTTTTGTTTGTTTTTTGTTAATGCTACATTTATATTCTACAATTTGCCTCTCTAGCGCCTCGCGCGTCTGAACTTCCATGTTTCCCATGTATTCGTGCTTCCTAGCTTTTTGTTTTTTCTAGCTTTCTGTGTTTCACAGCTTCCCATGATTCCTAGCTTTTGCACTTCCCAACTTCCCGTGCTTCATAACGTCCCGTGGGTTCTAACTTTCCGTGCTTCCAGTCTCCCTAGTTTCTTGTGCTTCCTAGCTTCCGCACTTAATAGCCTATCGCGCTTCATGTCCTTCCAAGCTTTCCGCGCTTCCTGTGGTATCTTGCTGCCGGTGATTCCTTGTTTCTTTAACTTGTGTCGTAATTTTTACAAGATAGGTCTGGGATATTTATGGTCCTGTCCGAGCAGAAATGATAGTGGTAACTATGTGAGAGTAAGGTGTAAGAAATAGTTTTTCTCACGAGGGTGATAGTGTAAGAGGAAGATCCGTCTCTGGGGTGAGTAATTACTCTAATCCAGCCTATCTTTACGACTATATTTTAATCAGACGCACTTTCTCTCCTCGTACAAAATACAAGTTACACTGCACCCACATACACAATTGGAGCCGCGGTAGCATAGTGGTTAGTGCACTGGCTTCCTAACGCAGTGGTCTATGGTTCAATCCCCAGATGAGGCGGAAAATTTTTTAGTCCACAAACGGCTCCTGGGTCGACCCAGCCCCAAATGGGTACCAGAGCTACTCTGGGAAGGTTAAGGCGGCCGGCGTGATGCCGACCACATCACCCCTCGTGTGCCGACGGTCAAGATAATATGGGTAAAAAAGGTAAAGGAACCCGTTACACGCCCATTGAGGCATATTGGGAATATGGTGTTAGGCCCATATTATCTTGATAATATGGGCCTAACACCATATTCCCAATATGCCTCAATGGGCGTGTAACGGGTTCCTTTACCTTTTTTACATACACAATTCTGTGACAAATATTCACAAACGTGAAAACAAACTATGGATAACACATATATATATATATGGGCAGGGGTTGACCAACACTACAACTTAAGGTTTATTAAGTTTATTATCACTAGAAATTCACAACATCAAGCATATACATTAATAAAGCATGGTTTACAGAAAAATGAAATTAACCCAATAGGTACTCCCCTATTGAAAAGGAAAAAAAAGAAGATCCCAACAGAGGTTAATTAACCCAAAAGATCCAACGTTAACAAATGTTAATGATAATAATTATCGGCTGCAATATTGCTACGGTTGCTATGCTCCTCAGGAGACTACAGGAAACTGGTCTCACAGCCAGACCTAGCAAATGTCTAATCGGATTTGAAAAGCTTGACTTCCTGGGGCATACCATTTCTCAAGGATGCATGTGGCCAGTTGCCAGAAACATTGAGAAAATAGTTGCAGCAAAAAGGCCGATAACGAAGAAAGACACACGTTCATTTCTATCACTGTGTGCATATTACCAGAATTTCATTAAAAACTTTAACGGACTAACTGCACCCCTTACTGACCTTACCAAAAAGGGGCGACCTGAAAAAAGTTATTTGGGATGCTAAGTGCGAACACGCTTACGTCACTCTCAAAGGACAGCTGTCCGAATATCCAATTTTACGGTTACCTGACCTTAACAAACCTTTTATATTGCGGGTCGACGCATCGGGTCAAGGCATCGGGTCAACACTACTCCAAGCAGATGACAATGATCCGAACCTGTTATTTCCCGTTGCTTATGGCAGCCGAAAACTGAATACTGCAGAACGAAATTATTCCACAGTGGAGAGAGAATGTCTAGCACTCGTGAGTGGTATCAGGAAACATCATGAATATCTTTATGGCGTTTCATTTAGTGCAGACGGACCAAGCTCCACTGCCTTTTCTTGGAGCGAATAAGGAATTCAACGCGAAGATCATGCACTGGGCTTTGCTGCTAAGCGTGTATTCTTACTTACTTACTTACTTAGTCGTTCCCCTTCTACCGTGAGGTGTAGAGGTTTGGAAGAGAGAGCGCCAGACTATCCTATCAGCTGTCTTCCTCCTGGCCTGGTTCCATTCTAGTCCTCGATCCTTCAAAGATTGTCTAATGTTGTCCTCCCAGCGGACTCTGGGTCGTCCTCGGGGTCTGGATCCTTGGCTCTTTGTTTCCCATGCTTGTCGTGGTATCCGATCTTCTCCCATTCTGCAGACATGGCCAAACCATCTTAATTGGGACTGTTCTACTTGGGTCTGCAGGGGGGTAGGATTTAAGGCCTTGACGTATCGTCTGGTTGCGTACCATGACTCTTCTTGTTACTTCAACCACCTTCCTCAGATACCTCATTTCTGAGGTTTGGATCTGGCTTTTATGGGTTGTAGTCATTGCCCATGACTCGCATCCGTATGTCAAGACTGGGACATAGGTGGAGCGGTATACAGCCATCTTCGTTTTCTTACCAACCTCTCTCTTGCTGAGGAATCCTCGATTTATGGCCTGAAAAAGTCTCCCAGCTGCTGCTTTTAGAGTGGCCAACTCTTCTTTGATGCCTCCCTTTCGGTCTATAATAGCTCCGAGGTATTTAAAGTGGTCGACCTGCTCCAGGACCTGTTCTCCCAGCTTAATCTGATGTTTTCTTTCTTCTCGTGATATCACCATGGATTTTGTTTTAGAGCTGCTTATGACCATCCCCCTCTCTTCTCCAGCTCTTCCTTCCAGACTTGCAGGTTGGATTGGAGATGTGCCTCTGATTTAGCAATCAGGGCAACATCATCAGCAAATGCCAGCTCCGAAATATAGACCTGTCTCATCTTCCAGTACCCCACTGAATACTTTCTTGTTCTCTCCTTACATGCCTTGATGACATCGTCCATAAGGAGTATGAAGAGGTAAGGTGATAGGATATCACCTTGTCTTACACCAGTGGTGGTCCTGAACTCTTCTGACTTATGGTTTGCTGTCCTCACATAATTTCTGCAAGACTTGTAGAAGCTCTGTATAGCATGAATCAGAGGTGCTGGAATATTCTTCCTTGCCAAACAGTCCCAAAGTTTGCTCCAGGGGACCCTGTTAAACGCCTTTTCCAGATCTATGAAACAAAGATGCATCTCACTCTTATACTCAAGGGCCTTTTCACTCAGCTGTCTGAGTGTGAAGATTAGGTCTTGAGTACTTCGGTTTGCTCGGAATCCGCACTGGACCTCATCCAATTGTGGCTAACTTGTCGTCGGAGTCTCTGCTCTAGGATTCTAAAGTAGATTTTACCAGGGACACTGAGAAGGGATATACCTCTATGGTTTCCACACTGTCGATTGTCACCCTTTTTGAAAATTGGTGTTATGATGGCAATCTCCCAATCCTTTGGTATGGTCTTGTTGTACCACGCTGCCTGTAAAACCCTTAAGAGTAATAGGTCGCCTGATGTTCCCATGAACTTGACCATTTCTGGTGTTATACCATCATGCCCTGATGCTTTGCCCATCTTGATTTTCTCCAGTGCTGCCTTCAGTTCTTCCATCTTTATGTCATCTTCACCATCATTGGTTTTCTCTTCTGTGCTAGTGTTTATCATTTCTGATGCTTCACCATGCTCATCATCCAGGAGTTCTGAGAAATATTCTTTCCATCTTCCCATTACTTCCTTTGGGGCAGTAAGCAATTTGCCTTGCTTGTCCTTTATAAATTTGAGAGGGCATTGTTTTTCCTTCATCATGTTCTTTAGGGGCGTGTATTCTTTCAAAGTAAAATACATACCAGGAAAACAAAAACGTAGGAGCAGACTTTATGAGTCGAAATTGGAGCACGGAAGAGGAGGATGAAATTGAAAACCACAATCCCCCGGAAGCTACGGATCAAAGTAGTTCTATTTTCATAAAGGAGACCTGAAATGGTTTCATGTCTTCAAGCCGGGACGAACTGTGACAGGTTATGTATATAGGCTACAGTGATCCGTCCGCTTCCTTCCCAACGTTGTCCCTCATTCCGTTCAACCTTGCGTTCCACCTTGCTTCCCTCATTAGTATACACGTTTGTTACGCAAAATTCATGCCTTTTCGCTATCTGTCTAACTCATATCTTATATAGTCGTAAAGATAGGCTGGATTAGAGAAATTACTTACTCCAGAGACGGATCTTACTCTTACACTATCACCCTTGTGAGAAAAACTATTTCTTACACCTTACTCTCTCATACTGTCCTGGTTGAGTTAGAGTGTAGAGTATTTGTCGAGTTGGACAATAGTAGTGAAATCGACAAGGGATAGTGGACTGACAGAGTTATAGATTACACATAGATAAAGTGTAATAGGAGGTGGACTTGAGACAAACCTGGAAGAAGATTTATTAAAAATGATCTCTCTCTCCAAGCCTCAACACACTTTATACTGTCTAAGCAACCTCCTGCTCTCACTCTTTTCTCTGAATCATACATAGAGAGTATAGCAGAGAGCTAAGAAAATGTTAAATATGGATGGAAGGATCGTGAACAGCGCATTAATAAAATGTGTAAACTTTATTAAAGCTGAAAAGCATGAAAATAATGCATATCAGCACAAACAACATAAAATTTAATCAATAATCAAAACTATGCAAAATACACCAACATACACACACACAGACCACCGATCATAAAACCTGTATAACCCAGAGAAAAGAAATAAACTGAGTGTCAGCCCGTCCGCTTTCGTGGGACCAAAAGCTAGCTCTAGAAAAGTGTCTTACATGTAGATATCCTTTAAGGGGATGAAATAAACCTACAAAAATTTCCTTGTCGGTGCTATCATTGGTGACCTCTAAATGCGCGAGGTGGGTGTAGCAAAGTTGATTTTGCTGGGGAGGTTATGATGGTATCCTAAAAGAATGAAAAGGTGTCTGCTATAACCGTGTGAGGTCAAGCAAAAGTAGGCCTCTGACTCTATAAATGATGATGATGAATTATGTGCAGAGAACCTACAGCTCATAAGCAGCTCTAAAACAAAATCCATGGTGATATCACGAGAAGAAAGAAAACATCAGATTAAGCTGGGAGAACAGGTCCTGGAGCAGGTCGACCACTTTAAATACCTCGGAGCTATTATAGACCGAAAGGGAGGCATCAAAGAAGAGTTGGCCACTCGAAAAGCAGCAGCTGGGAGACTTTTTCAGGCCATAAATCGAGGATTCCTCAGCAAGAGAGAGGTTGGTAAGAAAACGAAGATGGCTGTATACCGCTCCACCTATGTCCCAGTCTTGACATACGGATGCGAGTCATGGGCAATGACTACAACCCATAAAAGCCAGATCCAAACCTCAGAAATGAGGTATCTGAGGAAGGTGGTTGAAGTAACAAGAAGAGACATGGTACGCAACCAGACGATACGTCAAGGCCTTAAATCCTACCCCCTGCAGACCCAAGTAGAACAGTCCCAATTAAGATGGTTTGGCCATGTCTGCAGAATGGGAGAAGATCGGATACCACGACAAGCATGGGAAACAAAGAGCCAAGGATCCAGACCACGAGGACGACCCAGAGTCCGCTGGGAGGACAACATTAGACAATCTTTGAAGGATCGAGGACTAGAATGGAACCAGGCCAGGAGGAAGACAGCCGATAGGATAGTCTGGCGCTCTCTTCCAAACCTCTACACCTCACGGTAGAAGGGGAACGACTAAGTAAGTAAGTAAGAACCTACAGCTACCTCCCTAGGTCTCACACGGTCAATCTTCTGGCTCTAGTGTATGGTGTATGGTGTACCTAGAGTCTAGGGGAGAAATGAATGATGGTACATGACACAGGGTATTTTGTATTAAATACACATATGCCTTAGTCCTCGAAATACTACACATGAGAGACAGAGGGGTGGAGTGGAACACATTCAAATAATAACGAACACTAGCAATGTTATCACCACAAAATCACAACATTATATGTAGTTAGCGAAGTGTAACACATTGATGAAAATCTCAAATAACCGAATGCCTTATCTTCTCACAACTAAATATCCTCTTGCATTCGACAATACGAGTCGGCCATCATCACCTCAAAACCTCCTCGCTCTCCCTACTCTCTCTTCTTCACTGCCCAATCAGAACGCTCCTTGCGTTCACCCCTGACCTGCTGACCTCGCAGTCTCGCGTTGTTAAGTTAAGTGTAATGAAAAACACCTTTCACACCCAACTGACATTATGTACCCGCCCCCAGCGGAGCACCGCCAGTCTACAGCTGTGTTAATCACACTGTGACATCTACTCCCCCCCCCCCGGGGGGAAAAAAACAATGTTTTTTTCTTTCTTTTGGAAGGCGACTGAACGCACTCCAAACACCATACATTCGGCTTTTGAGCCAAGTATACATTCATATCCTTCTTGTCTTCACATATCTTGCATACTCATTTTAAACATCGTGGTGGGGGGGGGGGGGGAGGAACCAAGAATAAAAACAAGCATTCTACAAACGAGACAGAGTGTCAGCTACAACGTTGAGCTTACCCTCTAGGGGTAAAACAGTAAATTTGTACTGCTGCAGTAAGAGAGCCCAACGAGTTAACTTCGAGCTTGTCGATTTCGACGATTGTAAAAATGAGAGTGGTCGATGGTCTGTCTGTAATACAAAATGTGCACCTATCAAATACCGGGACAACTTTGATACTGCCCACACAATTGCCAAGCACTCCCTTTCAATCGTGAAGTACCTAGTCTCAGCCGGCAACAGCTTCCGACTCACATACATCACTGGATGTAAGGTACTCTGGTGGTCTTGCATTAAACAAGCTCCAATTCCTACAGAAGATGCGTCTGTCCGCAAAACAAAGGGTTTGCGTAAATCTGGCATCAGTAAGATGGGTTTCCTAGAGAACACCCTCTTGATTCTAGATAAGGCTATCTCGCAATCTTGTGTCCACATGACCCTATTTGGCATCCCCTTACTCGTTAGCGAGGTAAGTGTAGCTGTAATGGAAGAGAACTGAGGGATGAACTTGTGATAAAAATTCACAAGTCCAATTAGACTTTTCACTTGCTTTTTTGTTTTAGGTGTCTGCAACTGTAAAATCTTTGTGACTGTCACATCTTCCGGTTTCAGGTGATTATGACCTACAGTATGTCCTAAGAAACTTAACTCTTTAAAACCTATGCAAACTTTACTCGGCCGTGCCGTTAAATTATGCTGCCTTAGGCACTGCAATAGGGAAGATAACCCCATTATGTGATCCTCCCATGACTCATGAAACAAACATATATCGTCGATATATGTAATAATATCTGATCGATGTCCTAACAATCTTCTCATCATCCTCACAAATGTGGCGGGCGCGTTCACTAAGCCAAAGCACATGACATTAAACTGAAACAATCCTTTGGGGGTGCTAAATGCCGTAAGAGGTTTCGCAGCCTCCGCGAGGGGTACCCGCCAATAGCCTCTAGACAGATCGAGTTTGCTGAAATATGTAGCGTGGGTGAGTTGTGTTAACAGATCTTCCTGATTAGGTATTGGTTCAGCGTCAATGACGGTGATGCTGTTCAATCTCCGAAAGTCAATACATATACGAAGAGATCCATTCTTCTTGCGAACCACAACCTTTGGAAAAGAATATGGTGAATCAGACGGAGAAATGATCCCCAGTCGTTGCATGTCATCAATTTCTCTCTCGACAACCGATTTGAAATGCATGGGCAATGGATACGGTTTTACTCTAATAGGCTGATAGCATGTAAGAGTGATATCATGACAAATCAGGTCTGTCCGTCCTGGCAGATCTGTGAGGACATCCTTAAACTCCGCTAATATAATCTGTACTTCCGACTTTTGTTCTACTGTTAGGTCATCCCCCGATTCGCACCATATTCCATGACTCCGAAGGAACCAGGGGTACGAGGATAACTGGATATTCCCTTCACCTTTTTCATCTCTCGTGTCATCAATGACTGCCGTACATGCCACTGTTTGCTTCAGACTGTGCTGCCCTTGTGACTGCTTTCAATGACTCAGGTCGTTCTACATATGGCCTCAGCATATTCACATGAAATACCTTTTCCTTATTTCGGACCGAAATTAAGTAATCGACATCTGTCATTTTTTTTAACCACCTTGAATGGTCCTTGCCACGTAATGCATAAACGATCCTCTTTAGCTGGTAAAAGTAGCCAAACTTCCTCACCTGGAATCAGGGATACTAGTTTGGAGTTTCGATTTGCGTACTTTCGATACCGTGCTAACGACCCCGCCCAAACAATCACGTGCCACCAAACACGATTTTACAATACGTTCTCTGAGGCTCACTACATACTCATAACTCGTAACTGAGATGCTATTTGCACATTTTCCAGTTAATAAATCCTTCAATATGTGCATCGGCCCCCTTGGGTTTGCCCCATACAGTAATTCGAAAGGGGAAAATCCTGTACTCTCTTGGGGAGCCTCCCTATAGGAAAACAGGACCGCTGGGAGTAACCTATCCCATTCTTGTGGAGATTCTGCGGTCACTTTTGCCAGCATGTGTTTTAATGCACCGTTAAAACGCTCGCAAACTCCGTTTGACTGAGGATGATATGGACTCGTGAATGTTTGGGCAATACCCAACAGCCCAGTGATTTCTGACATCTCCTTGGAAATGAACTGACGGCCCCTATCCGATAATATCTCTTCCGGAAAACCAAACCTGCAAAACAACATATGCAAAGCCTCTGCGACTGCTTGTGAAGTAATACTCTTCATCGGCACCGCCTCCGGCCACCTGGTGCACAAATCTACCATCGTTAAAATGAAACGATATCCCCTGTCTGAAGTGACCGAGAGGGGGCCTATAATATCAATCGCTACTTTCTGGAAAGGTCGTACTGACAAGTCCGTAACCTGCACTGGAGCTTTGGGAGTTCTGCCTTTATGCCTCATCTGTTGGCATATCTTACAGGACCTACAGTATAGTTTAATGTCCTTGCTAAACAATGGCCAATAGAATTGTGACAGCACCCTCTGGCGCGTTCGAGCCACACCCATATGTCCCGCGAAAGGAGAGTCATGTGCAACCTCTAACACTTTTGCTCTAAAACTACACGGTACCACGACTTGGCGTTGAGTTTGTACTCCCTTAGCGAAACACCTAGTGAGAACATTATTCTTGAGCTCGAACCAATGTCTGGCCAACTTCGTGCACTTTACATCACCTCTCTCGGCAAAGTTGTAAAATTTACGCAATGATCCGTCTGACCGTTGGTGCTGGATAAAGTCCGACACCTGTGTATCCTGACTTCCATTGACCAATTCCGATGTCTTAGCTTCATGATGCGTCGCTTCTAATGAGTCATCTGCCTTTGACTGCGCCCTAGTAATCACCGCATTGGCCCTAAGCACACGATTGTCCCTGCATTTCCTAATGTCCATCTGAGTACATTCCTGCACACCTTGCACATTATCCATAATCAAATCCGCTATCGATGCTTTGAGTACACAGGCCTGTACTCTACCAGATATGAAGGGTGTGTCTACCTCAATAAGGGCAAGAGGGTAGTACTCAATGTTACCCCCGAAAGTGACACATCTGGCTGTCTTACCTATCAAGCATGAGTCGTCAATGCAGGATCTACGCACTCCTATAGTTGTGCAGCCCGTGTCTCTCAACACAGACACTTCCTGCTTTTGCACAAATCCTGGATGCAATTCCAAATGACCATTTTCTTCAAGAGAAGAGAGACAAGGCAGAGTGTGACCACAAATAAGCATAGGCTTACCGTCTGGTTCAAATAATGGCCTACACCCTTCGCAATTCTCATTGTTAAAGGTTTCTAATATGCAAGCCGAATTCGCTCGTTCTGAATTATTAGCCAAATGTCCTGTTCCATTACAAAGACTACAGTGTAGCTGAGTATTGCTATCCTTTTTCGGACTAATGTTTGGAGAGTGTCTGACTACTCGGTCTGACTCCTTTTTCACAAAGGATTTGTTTCTTTGGTAAGGTGAGCTTTTGCGAAATCGTCTTTGTTCCTGCTCGTTTGGCGCATCTATCTGGATCTGATTCCGCGGGTACCTATCCTGTCTGTCTCCAGTATATCTGTATTGATTTCTATCAGATTGATAGTTAAATTTCTTCCTCGGTGATCTATGGTCCCAATAATTGTCATACCGTGCAGGAGATCTGTCTCCTCGAAAGTAGGGTCTATCATAATTAAATCTTCTGGGGCCAAATCTATCGGCACTCTTTGATCTATGTTGATTGTAAGGTTTTCTAGTAATCTTTCCTATACTCGCTGAGAAAGTCTCAGAGATACTCTCCCTGTGTATGACCTTTCCTGGATGCGCGGTCACGTATTGGTGTCCTAATTCTGACATCGTACCGATGTTTTTGGGCTTGCGTTCCTGGAAAAACGCAATAAGTTCAGATGAACACGATGACAATACCTTGTCCCGTAACATAAGGTCGAAAAGCCCATCAAAGTCTTTAGTAATACCTTCCATCTCAATCCATCGATTTAATAGCTGAGTAATTTTCGCAATGAAATCCTCAAAATCCTGATTGACGCTTGGTCTCACGTCTCGGAAACGAGCTCGATACCCTTCCGCCGTTAGACGAAATGTCCTTAACAACCTCTCCTTGACTATGTCATAATTTGCTCTGTCGGCTAAAGGGATACTATACACAGTTTCTAACGCAGATCCTGAAAGCAAGTTTCCCAGCAGAACAGGCCATTCCTCCTTCTTTATCTTCCAAGCCAAAACTGCTGCTTCAAAACGTTCCAAATACACGTCCATACTGTCCAAATCTTGATTAAAATTGGGTAACCGTAGTCTATAGGGACGTGAGAATTCTTTCCCACCTGAATCCTGCTTCCTGGACTCATTATCTAACTTCTTTAGATTTATTTCTTTGTCAGCTTCAATTTTCTTTATCTCTTTCTCTGCTTCTATCTTCTTCATCTCTTTCTCTACTTCTATCTTCAATTTATCAGCTTCAATCTTCAATTTATCAGCTTCAATCTTCAATTTTTTTCTGCCCATTCCTGTAGAGCAGGGCCTGTTAATGCTAGCTCTTTACCAACCTCAACAAATTCTAAGAGGCTAGCCATCGTAATATAATGTAATTAAATTACAATTTCTTAAAGCAGTAATCAGTGTACAAAAAAATACCTTCAGTATTTCCCACTGGAAAATTATCAGATATTGTACTAAAAAAAAATAAATAAAAAATAAAAATTATATGTAATGCCTAGTCAGAAATACTGACTGTACCACTCAAATAGGAGTATTCAATATAATTGTGTGAAGTTATTCAACAGCATACTTTGCTGTACCCATTACACCCATAATATTTAAGCAATATATAATTAATGGCATAAACATACATGTGATTCTCAACCAAACCAGATAACTACGTCTACACAAGCAAAAATACATAACCTACTCTTATGCTATCGGTACTGGAATTGAAATTGAGATACACTTCACTAAAACAAAACAAACATAAATACAAACAATGATGACAATAATGAAGATGATCAAGACGGCCTTACTACACGAACGAACACAACAGTACGGTGGAATAAGAAAAAAAAATCCTCAGACAGCAGCAGATGTCTAATTATAAACCGTAGCTGTTAACAAATGAAAACAAGAGTTTGGGAAATTAACATATGTACATGATAGTAAGAAGAATACAAGAGAATACTCCAATTAAACATGACAAAAAGACACTATTACAAATATGACATCGTGCAAACAAACCAGACCTGCACCACTAATACACTAAAATGTGCAACGTGAATTATGCAGGGCAGCCAATAGGGTCAGCTCTATGTGCCCGTGCTCCAGCACACAATTCACCTAGCAACAGTCCTAAAGAACAGTTTAGCATAATCTCTTTCCGCAATGCAAACGAGAATATCCTAAACCCACACAACACCCTAATGACACCAAAATTATACTTCTACGAAGACACAACAAAAACCTACAATAGACAATGAAGTGACCAAAGGTAGTATGTTGCAACACCCCACCAGTTGGATGACGTACTCACCAACCAAATGGAAAAGAGGTCACAGGAGAATGATTACTAATTATATACTATTATAAAGTAGAAAGGTACTAAAAGAAAGATAATTGTCCAATAATATATAATAATAGTAATAATACTACATTAAAAAAATTAACTATAAATCAATTAAATTAATGATCTCCGAAGATCTGGGTTCCTGATGATGACGTTGATATCCACAGCACCTTAGTCACTAATGATCCAATGGTCCACACAACGAACGACACGTTACAAAGTTACGTAAAGTTACAAATATTGTCCATTAGGGTGACCCCTGAATAAGGCACGAAGTCCACGCTTGTCACCAGATAGTGCCTTGTCTTCACTGAAATATCACAGGGATGTCAAGCAAAAAGTTAGACCACACGCATCAAAGTTATACCACAACTGTATACTAACTCGTTTTCAGCCCAAGGCGAGGATTTGCCAGCTCCACTCCAATAACATCTCACGAGTTCATGAAAGTTACCACCGTTTGCAAAGGTGTAGTGCAGCCTTCTACGTGAGAAAAAGTTCAGTACAGTTTATGATGATGGACTGCAGTGTTTTGTATAAGACAAAGATCGTAACGTAAATCTAGTACTGTTCAGCTTCTGGCAACCTCCGTAACGACCGTATGTAAAATGTTGATACTGTAATGCACCAATTCCCGTGTTCGGCATGCACCCAGTTCCACAACAAGACTCAACCACTTGATTTCTACAGGTACGTCGTCTCTTGAGCCAGTAAACACTGTGTAGTGGCAACACTGCCCCATTGTTGGCTTTCAAACGGTGCTGCAACGGCCTCTAGCCTTGACCAGTCAGACGCTAAAATGAATGCTACCAAGGCTGCCATCAACTTGTTCGCCCAACCTGTACTAGCAGCAACATATTCGTCCTCTCAGCCCCGCAGACAACAAAATGAATGTCAACGACCCTGCCACAACCTGGTTCACACCGCAAACGTTGGCGTCGTTTTCTTAACCAGAGTGCTCAATGTCGCCCTGACATTTTGTTAGCTCTGACACAGCGTACTGTTCATAATAAATCCCCCACTTCACTGTGCATCGCTACTCCGTGACCCATGACTCACTATTCAAAAAAAAAGTACCCGACAACTACGTGACTGAAAAAAACAGGCCTACAGTGTATGTGACCTACAATAGATTTCTGACCTGGCGACATAAATATCAAGAGAAGGGAACACAGTGGCAAATTTACACTTCATATTTTTAAGCAGAATATGACAAGAAAATCAAATTTGAGGACCCAAATACGACGAGCCCCCACCTGACACAGGGTATTTTGTATTAAATACACATATGCCTTAGTCCTCGAAATGCTACACATGAGAGACAGAGGGGTGGAGTGGAACACATTCAAATAATAACGAACACTAGCAATGTTCCCAACTCTGTCTAATGTATTCAAATAATTATCACCACAAAATCACAACATTATATGTAGTTAGCGAAGTGTAACACATTGATGAAAATCTCAAATAACCGAATGCCTTATCTTCTCACAACTAAATATCCTCTTGCATTCGACAATACGAGTCGGCCATCATCACCTCAAAACCTCCTCGCTCTCCCTACTGTCTCTTCTTCACTGCCCAATCCGAACGCCCCTTGCGTTCACCCCTGACCTGCTGACCTCGCAGTCTCCCGTTGTTAAGTTAAGTGTATGAAAACACCTTTCACACCCAACTGACATTATGTACCAGCCCCCAGCGGAGCACTGCCAGTCTACAGCTGTGTTAATCATTTACAGAAAAAGAACAATTTAAAATGTTGGGACAATCTGCCCAATAACTAAAAGTCATTATGTATTTATAACTGTTCTTCCTGTAGGAAATATTAAGCTAATTCACTGTATTTATATAACGGGAGAGTCACTGTATATGAGGGCTGTAGTTCATCCTACCTCCATAATATTCCTGTGTAATATTTTGAAACACAAGAGAATGTCAGAGAAGCCCCAGATGTTTTACTCTTCACCTGAGAGTCCTTGTTGTAAGATAATACGATGGGTAGTTGCAGAAATTTCAAGTTCAACAATCGCCAAAGCTCCCACTGGATATTCAACAGCATATAAGTCTGGTTGGAGACTGGTTGGCGTTTATAAGCACTCAGCAGGTTTCCTGTCACCAGCCAGCAACAGTAACATAGACCCTCTGCAACAAAAGGACACCCTGGCCTTTTATCTCTGATCATTTATTCTAACACTTAATTTCCTATGTAGGTATGGGGTCAGCCTCGCGTGCCTTACAAATGCACTAGCCCCTGAATTGTACAGGACTCCCACCTGGTTGTGACCACACCTCAAGTCCTTATAGTAGATACGTTCACATACTTTTCCTCCATACAATAATGTGGAGTAACCACATTTCCTGTGATATGATCTTCTCTTCTTTTCTTTACACTTATATTTGCTTCAGGCATGTAAACAGTGTTCATTGAACACAGAGGCTTGCTAAACGATTTTAATACAATAATATGTCAACATAATTATAACAACATACATCAGTTAGACACCGTTTACTGTGAGGACTCAACAATGTCTGCTTCCGACATGTCCTTCACTTTTTCCCCAATAGCAGTATCTAACTTTGTAGTTGGACCAAACATAGTAAATTTCATAAAATATCCTTACCACAATCAAGAAATATATAAACAAATGACGCTGATTTAGTGAAGAAATGGCCTCAGCTTCCTCCGAATCGTACAGACTGTGACTTGATTCTTTATCTAAGTTTATAATTAACACAGCTGTTTTTCAGCGTATCTGTATAAAAATATTAGTTCAACTGGCAATGAATAGTCAAAGCCTTTTGCTAATATCTATCAGCCCTAGCCAATCGTAACGTTCTACTACTTGAATTCAAATGCAGTTTGAATGAAAAACCCAAATAATTTTGAATAACTGGTGGTGGATTGGCTAGTCTGCTCTAGTCATGCCCAATACAAAAAATATAACGTTTAGGATTACATTTCTCCTACCGTTCCCCTTTCCCATTCATCCTCTTTTCACCCTAATCAAATTTGAATGTACCTCCCTGCCTTTTTTCCAGCTCGCGTCCCCCTAACGTTACCAAAAAAACATGAGCAGGAACGCCAGTGTGTCTGGTCGTGTGTTCTTAGATATTAGTATTTCTTCAATAACTTCTCTAATACTGGGACTATCATATATTTTAAAGTACATTCTTACTAAGCTAATTCTACGTCATACTATCATATAATTCTTATGGGGAACTTCATAATGGTTTTTAAAATTTCCAATTTTTGTCATCGTCCATCGTCAACTAAAATTTTACACAAGTCCGCCATCTTTCCTCTCTTTCATCTTGCGAGCATGTATTTTTCAAAATAACTACAGTTTTAGTTACATCAGAAATGCTACCATTAGGAGGAAATAAAACTGTCTGCGTGGTTTGGCCTTGCTGGCTTTTCTGCAGTGTGAATATATGCGTTGCAGACTGTGTTAGCGACGCGGGGTGTAGACGGGGCGAGTTAAAGAATTTGCGTTACTAGTTTAGCATTGTATCGTGTAATACTACCAAAGATGTAAGGATTACCACTCGCATTTCTACACACTTGACAGAAAGTCTTACTTCAGATAGCTATATTGGGGTATACTTCCGCCAATGGTTAATTGTAAGGCTAGACTTACAAAGTGTAATCAGCAGATTGGGCAAAAGTTAAATATTAGTAGTGTCTCTCGAAAACGAAACTAAAGTGTGTCAGACTTTTTCCGTGAAATCGTTTCTATAGGCTTAGCACTGTGCAAAAGGCAGCGGTGCTGGCTTCGACGATGCCAACCGTCAGACACATGCGGGCTAATGTATTTATTATCGTTTTATGCCTAAATCGTACTGAATTGAGCGTTTATTCTCGCATATTTTGCTACAGTGGGCTGAAAGACTCTATTTACCTCCGGTTTACAAAATGAATAAACTGAGTGTCAGTCTGTCCGCTTTCGTGGGACCAAAGGCTCTAGCTCCAAGAAGGGTCTTTACGTAAATATATACTCCATGGGTGATGGAATTAACCTGTAAATCCAATGTAGGCGCTAAACGTTGGTGCCCCTAATTGCGCGAGGGGGACTGGAACTCTGTCTATCTTCTGCTGACAAAAAAAAACAAACTGAGCGACAGCCTGTCCGCTTTCGTGGGACCAAAGGTGCTAGCTCCAGAAAAGTGTCTTACATGTAAATATCCTTCAAGGTGAATGAAGTGAAATACAAAACTTTCCTTGTCGGTGCTAAACGTGGGTGACCCCATAATTGCGTGAGGGGGCTGGAACTCTGTCGATATTTGGCTGGCCGCTCCTTAGTGCGAGGTTCAACATAAACCCAGAAATACACCAGACGAAGTTACTTGAGGACAAAAGGGTCCCATGCGCTCTTATCCGGCGCTAGAATTGGCTTGCGTACTGGGTGTTAAATCCGGTTTGGGCGGGTTTGACTGTGGTTGGCTGATTGCCCCGTTTAGGCACACAACGGCTGGTGATTGAAATTCTGCTATAGACGCTGGGCTGATTGATATGCTGGAAGCCGCACTTCTCTGACTGGCGATCAATAGGCGAGTAGGAGACTGCTACTGCAACAGATGATTTCAGATTTAGCGTTGGCTCGTTGCACACTGCGTGAGCTTAACTCACGTGAGAGGGAAATGGCGTTGACAAAAGGGGTTCTGGTTCAGGAATGGGGTTGACGATTCGTTGCTAGATGTATTCAGAAACCCTCTAGATCGAAGAGTATATGACGTTCTTCGCCTGACTGGAGTCTGCTCTAGCAAGTCGGTATCCCTGAAACTGAGACCCAACAGAGACACCCTTTACATCCAGCAAACAATAAAATCACACTAATGTTATATAAAATAGTTGTGCTCCGCTATGGGATTTAAATTTATTGTCATTATTGCTATGATAGTTTTAGGGCTGTCTTTAACCATATAAGTCTCCTGTTCCTTCCACTCTATCAATTATCAGCATGTGCCCGCATAGGCTTAATATATTTTGTACACCCAGGTACCTGTCAGTAAATGTTCTGACAGCAAAAACTATTCCTCTTCTTCCAACTAAACATACAGGAAGCCTAACCTTGTAGTTACAGTTGAGTGGATATGCTTATTCATCTTACAACCATTTAAATGAATTTACATAAACAGATTACAGCATGTGACATTACAACATTAAATCATATGCCCCTTGGGGGAAAAATATTAATATCCCCCAAAATGAATACATAGAAAATGCAATGTTCTTGCTATAATAATACCGTTGTGACTGAACATAAGATATAATTATATCTATGGCAGGTGTCTGCTTTCTGTGAAAGTTATGGCTAGAGTCTAGCTACACAAGTAAGCATATAATGATTCTCCCCCCAGCCACTAGAAGTTTCTATCGAAAAGGAATAAGTGACTTTCTCCTATAATTCAGAGTTCTAGTCCCTGCGTCTCACTATTCAGTGTTAAGTGAACAATCCACACCTCTGACATTTTCTTACAGAAATGACAGTTAATTCTGCCGACTCTTAACCTATGGTAAGCATTGTATGGACTAAGTCTACATTATCACTGAATTAAATTACTAGGAGAAGTCCTCAGAAATGAATTCACGTCACTTTCCTATCAGATATATATAAAAGCTAACATGAATATAACATATTAGAAGATATGTCTACTCACCCCGAAAAATGACAAGAACATAGGCAAACACATTCTAGTTCTGCTGTGCTAACTCTGCCTTAGTCTCATATGGTCATCTACGGGCCAGGAAATATTTACGAGTGTGTTTGACTTATTAAAACTCTCTAGTCTTATAGTTTACAAATAACGCTACTAGGGACACCTGCATAGCCTGATTCTACAGATGTATCGGCGTAATGCGTAATAAAGAGTAAGACAAAGGTTTCTCTAGAGACTACATCAGAAGTCAACAGCCGCGAGAGAGTTCCCCGAAAGACATAATGCATAATATTATGATCGCTCGCTGCGTTCGTCTAAGGGACAAGACCACAGATACCGACCGCGGGTTATCTCCCCCTGAATCGAAGATGCAACGGTTACCCAGGCCTCAAATGGTACCAGCCGCAAGCGAACCGTTTCTACACAGAAACCTTCTTCGCTCGTGATCAAAGACTTAAAGCGACCAGAGAAATCCCCCTGGTCAGACGGACCACAGGTGCGCTGATGTAATATTACCGCTACGCTGACCGTTGAAGGAATTTGTACTGAAGGCCAGCCAGAACGTAAACAACCCTCGAGTGGGGTTTGAGAAGGTGAAAAAATGAAAGAAAAGAAAGATACAAAATGACGAGGAAACCAGGACATTAAAGAGTAATAACATATGGAACGGAATGGTAAAATAAATTAAGTCACTGTGACACATACATATAGGATTTTTTTTTCTTTCCACAGCATCATAGAGTTACGTACAGCTAGATTTTGATAATAATTTTTGTCGGATATATGATATATGGTAATTTTGTACAAGACCGCTAGTACGCGTGATTGTTTATCAATCACTAGGTTTTTTTTTCTTTGAAGCAGTAGGGTGTAAGCTAAGCTAAGGAGTGCATTCTGACTATTCGTCAAGTTAATAGCGTCCCTAACTCTATAAACTGACTTCAGGTGTGGGCGAGTTTGTGGTGGATTTTAATAAGGAAAATCTTTTAATTTCTCCTTAATTTTTGTAGAAAAATTTTTTTTTTCAACCATAGGTAATAGTAGTTTTTCCAGTTGTTAGCCTGATCTACCATTTATTTGGTTTAAGTTGTCTGTATTAGGATCCTAATTGCCAGTTAATAACAGCGATAGATTAGATAACTGACAACGGGAGGAGGTATCTCAGTTAAATAACACATTGGGGGGGGGGGGGGGTTCTCGTAAGTGGTTAAGGATAGAGTTTTTCTCTATTTCTTTTCTTCTTCTTTCCTCGGGTTAGTGGCATTCAGTTATTTGCCATGGCTGAGCGTGCAAAACTTAGAACAATGCTAAGAGAGGAAGCAAGGGAAGAGGTACAAGGGGAGAAGCGAAAGCGTTTGTCAACGAAGAACTTGACAGATATGACGAGGAGAAGAAAGTAGCAGAAGCTATGGAGAAGAAAAGAGAAGAAAAAGTTAGGCAGATAGAGAAAGAGCGATAAGAGCGTCAATTGGAGCAGACAAAAATTGAGGCAGAGATGGAAGCTCGCAGGGCAAACGAACGAGACAAGGAGAGACAGCATGAAGAAAGAGAGAAGGAGAGACAACACAAGGAACGAGAGAAGGAGAGACAACATGAGGAAAGAGAAAATGAGCACCGACGACAGCACGAGTTGGCGCTTAAGGCTCTAGAGTCCAAAGTCGTGGTGCTGCCTCTACCTCCAGCAATAGAGAGCCGTCTTCACCTCAATCATCTTTACCTGATCAATCCAGTACTCAATCTCCTCAACTAGCAGCTATGTCTTTCGCCATGGAACCCTTCCCAAGCCGCAATAAAAAAAAAATTGACTGCTACCTTGAAACATTTGAGAGAATGGCAAATCTGTACGGGTTAGAGAGTTCTCGACGGTGCCTAAAGCTTTCCCAGGCTTTGAAAAGTAATGCTTATGACGTTTACGTAAAAACTGGGAAGCAGCCATGAAGGCAAACTACGATATGTTAAAGAAGGCTTTACTGGAGCGGTTCGAAATGAATGCTCGAAAATTTTTGCACCTGTTCAGAAACAGCAGGAGGAAGGCACTGAGGACATTTCACAAATTCTCTTCACGCCTGAAGGGATATTTGACCAGGTGCATGGAGCTTTCAGAGCTCCCTCTCACCTATGAAGGGCTTATGGAGTTTGTTCTTACCGAACAAATAAAACCCCCCTTGTCAAACGAAACCCGTAGATTTCTGGGAGAACAAGGCGCAGTAAAGTCGGGTGACATTCTCAGTAAGTCTGAACGTTACGTAAAGGCTTTGGCCGAGCTTCTCAGCTCAAAACGCAAACCGACAGATGAGCTTTCTCGGAAAAATAATCTAGAGCAGTCTTCCATTCTTCCCATCACCATAACCAACGAGAAACTGTACCCCAGAACCCTAAAATCTTAATTGACCAGGAACAAAAGTACGGGTTAAAATCGACGGTGCTAAAGCTTTCCCAGGAAAAAATCGAAATTCTACAAAAACCAAGATACCCACCAATCACAATTCTGATCAGGCCCCCTACCAAACAGGCCTCTCATTACCACCCCCATGGCACCGCAGCCAGCTCAAAAGGTCAGGACTAGGGAAAAGTCCCTGCCCATTCTAATCCATCACCATAACCAACGAGAAACTCGTACCCCAGAACCCTCCCAAAGGAAAAATCGAATTTCTACAAAAAACCAGATTACCCCACCAATCACAATTCTCGATCAGCCAACAAGGCCTACATGGCACCGCAGCCAGAAAGTCAGGACAAGGAAAGACCCCTGCACCAGGCTAATCCAGCCTATCGTTACGACTATATTTTAATCAGACGCACTTTCTCTACTCGTAAAAAGTACAAGTTACACTGCACCCACATACAAAACAATTCTGTGACAAATACGCACAAACGTGAAAACAAACTATGGATAACAGATATGGGTAGGGGTTGACCAACACAATAACTTAAGGTTTATTAAGTTTATTATCACTAGATATTCACAACATCAAGCATATACATTAATAAAGCATGGTTTACAGACAAATGAAATTAAACCCAATAGGTACTCCCCTCTTGTAAAGGAAAAAAAGAAGATCCCAACAGAGGTTAATTAACCCAAAAGATCCAATGTTAACAATAAGGTATGGAATAGTCCGTAAGGGAAAAGAACAAGTTCCTAATTAAGCTATCCCGTAAATAGCCAGGTTAGGGAGAAAAAAAAAAAGAAGATTAGTATAATAGTGGTAACACAAAGGAAAAAACATGTTTCTCTCTTTCGGTTCATTCACTCATTCATTCTGTGGCCACACGCGTACTCGCTTATCCAATAGTTGTCGCAGGTATTCCGTGGAAATAAACACTAACTAATACTATGACCCTACAGACAGATTAATTGCCAAATCCGGCCATAGACTATCCGTGTTGCTGACTGCTAATGTCACGGTAGTCGCCGAAATTGGTGCATTAATTGTTTGTTTCTGGGTAATTCCTGTATCACTGAATTTAGTTGGTGGGGATAAGTCGTATTCGTGATGGTCACCGTCATAGAAAGAAAAATATATGGTTCCGGTGTTGCTGAGACACTCTGTTACGTTTTGCAAATGTTAGTGATAATAATTATCGGCTGTTCTCTGAGTTGATGGCCGAGTCTGAATAGTGAGTTCTCTTGAGTATAATTCCCGAAAGAAGAAGAAGAAAGATATATATATATATATATATATATATATATATATATATATATATATATATATATATATATATATATATATATATATATATATATATATATATATATATATATATATTTTTTTTTTAAACCAGCGGCACTTCGGCTTTCAGCCCTTCGGCCCAATGACATATCTTTGCGAGGCTGGGGAACCTGAGGACTTTCCTTCCATCCCGGTCAGGAGCTTCGCTCCTTCCCATCCACAGAGGGTTTATCACAGGAGCCGTTCAGGCTATTCAGTCAAATTTCCGGCCGTAAACATTTCTTCAAACGCCGACGCCCGGGTTTGAACCATGAACACCTGGTCGCCAGTACAACGTTGAAGCCATTACACCAGCGCGGCTCCCATATATATATATATATATATATATATATATATATATATATATATATATATATATATATATATATATATATATATATATATATATATATATATATATTATATATATATATATATATAGCCACAGCGGGCTGATAAGATTTATATATAAAAAATCTGGTAATGTTCAGGCCCAGTTAATATTATGGTTATTGTTTCTAGATTGGCCCCTCTCATGAGTGAAGAAAGGGGACCGCACAGGTCACAACTCGAAGACTCAACAAATACAATAATATCTCTGGATAGCTTATAAGATTATAAGACCGCTAGTTCGCTGGGTTTTTGATAAGCCTAGAATTTAGGAAGAAATACAAACATTTTACCATGATATCAATATCCTATCCTAATACGCGTGAAGGTAAGACCTCTTAACAACTCCGTTATTAAATTAGATTAGAAACCACATGTGTCTAGTTTCTCTTATCGCTTTTAACACGTGATATAAACACTAGTCATTTATAAAATTACACAAAATGGATAGAAGTAAATTGTATTCCGTCAATTATCGATCACCTAGCGTATTTACTAGTCAGTTAAAACATCTGGAATAAAATAGCTATGCGTTATTTAGTACACCAGTTTTAGCGCCTAGAAATCTCAGTGAATTATGCTGATACTTAACACAAGAAATCACGCAAAATGCTAATATATATATTACCTCAAAACAGAAAAATTAAACTATCTCCACGAAATCTAAGTAATCCACTTTGTACTATGGCTCTATGATATCGCGCTAGATATTTCAAAAATTTCCTGAAGCGACTGATAACTGATTTTAGTAGATTAAGTATATACAGAAATAGCGTAATCTCGCTGGAGGATGACGAAAGTCGCGCCTCGGGCAAATCAGCGGAAATCAGCGGGGTTTTTCTTCCAATATAAAGAGTTCATCTGTTCGCTCTGTTACCCGGTGAATCGACAACAAAGGCTTCTGATATCGGCGATTGTCGAGCTTGTAGGGAACTTCATATCCGTTACTGTGCACATGTTTTTGGGCCCGTGCACTGTCAGTTGTCGTAATACTTGACAGCTCTGCTTCGCATCGAGCTTCAGGCAAACGCACTAGGTTCGTCCCCTTTAGAAGGAATGACAGTTATAGATCTGAGTAGCCGCTCGTCAGCGCGTGAAACAAGAAAAATAGGCGTGGCTAAGATATGAGTTAGACAGATAGCGAAAAGGCATGGATTTTGCGTAACAAACGTGCATACTAATGAGGGAAGCAAGGTGGAACGCAAGGTTGAACTAAATGAGGGTCAATGTTGGGAAGGAAGCGGACGGATCACTGTAGTCTATATACATAACCTGTCACAACTTGTTACCAGGTTTTAAACACCCTCTCTTTGTAAGTCAGCGCCGGATTATTCATTAGGCTCTCTAGACACGGGCCTAGGGCCCCAGGCTTGCAGGAGCCCCCGCGAAAAAAAACAACGGAATTATAACGTACTGAGCTCTAGAGTAACGAAACGTGCACGATAGTACGCTCGTGCTTGCAAGGTAACACTACAGTTAGTTTATTAGTTACTTCTACCCCCGGCTATTTTACTTTCTTTTTTATTATATATTCTTTGCAGGGGTCCTAATACCTTTAACAAAATCTAGGGATCGTAACGAACACATTTTTTTACGTATTATTATATAGTAGCAATAACCCGTCAAATTTGACGGGTTTTTAATTATAGTGTGCTGTTTCCGTTCCCAGATGAGTAGATAGAAGTACATTCTTAGAGTGTTTTTGGTTTTTTTCCATTATACAGTGTAATCAAACTGTTCATGAACACCGTCATTTGAACGCTTTTCTTTGTTGATTGTAACTATTTTCGGGAGAGTATATATAATGGAAACAATACAATTTTTCAACACGGTTGCATTCCTCAGCTGTGACCAACGTACTCACGGCGAGAATTATGTTATTTCAATTTAAAAGTTATTTGATGACAACATTTCATGTGAAAGTGCGTGGATTGTTTTCAAAGAGTATTCTATCTTGATCATTATGTGTCGAACCGTTCAAATACAATTCACTTTCATAACAATTGGCTCATGCACACCAATTTTTAAGCACTTTTTCTTTGTCGAGCGCTACTAATTTCGTGAAAGAATAAATAAATAAATTTCAAAAAATTAAACCAAAGTATTTGTTTTATATAACACCCAACTATCCAGAAAAGAACAGGTCATCATTTTTCGGCTACGCACTGGTCACAACAGATTGAGATACCATCTGTACCACAAATACAAAATTGTTGCAAAAGATCTCTGCACCTGCGGTACCAGCCCAATGACAGTCGAACACCTGCTGCAATACTGCCCAACCTAGAGTAATGAACGGAGTAGAATATGGCAACAACCCACTTCTGTCAACGAAAAACTGTTTGGAGATGTTGGGAGCCTTGGGTTGACTACTGCCTTTATTAGAGTCATAAATGTGGAAGTCTGAAGGCGAACGAGGAAGAAAGACGAGGAAGAATATAACACCCACACCGCGAAGTTGCCCATCGTGCGCTGCGCACTTTTTTTTCTGGCGCGAGTTACTATTTTGAGTGAGACCGACCGACGTAACATACATCGGTAATTATGTTAGTTGTCTGATGGGATTAATAATTAAAAAAAACATTTATCTGAAATTCAATAGTAATTTTTTTTCTAGTTTTACCTTTTAGAAGATTGGAGAGGGGCCCCAAAATATCTTAATATCCTAGGGCCTCCGGAGTTCTTAATCCCAGCTCTGTTGTAAGTACGATATGGCATATGAATGTCTCTCCTTCTTTTTTTTTTCTTTCACAGTCAACTCTCTTACTATTTGGGTTGTGGTGCTTATAAAGGCGTGATTTTAGAACAGTCTGCAACTTTAATTTACATTCCAACGAAAACACAACTGACATTATCCGATTTCAATAAAATATAACTGAAAGACGACTTTATGCATGTTTTCTCCTTTAATAATAATTTAAAAAAAAACAACAGAATGTTAAAACACAAATAGCGAAGCACAAAAAGAAAGGCTTAAACTGAACTGCTCTTAAACAGCTGTAGGACAAGATATTAAAAATAAAATACAATGTTCATCCTAGGGGGGAGGGGGGGTGGGGGGGGAAATCATTAACACTTTGATAAGACATGGTAAAGGTGGTTGTAATAGGTAAAGGTAGGCCGCCTTCTGTGGTTAAACATGGTTTCTGAAAAGGCAAAAAAAAAGAAGAAAGAATAATACTACTGCACCCTCAGACATATTGCACAAGGCGACGTATATGTGGTTGTACATAAGGCTGGAAACCTCATCATATAAAATACATGGTCACAGACACAACTGCTGCTAGATCATGTGACTGCTTTGAGCAAACTTCCTGCAAGTTGACCTGGTACAATGGAGGCCATATGCCGTGTCAGGAGCACAAAGGAACACAACAAAAAGATGAGGAAAGTTAATCCCTATAGCAGAAACTGCCGAAGAGGAGTGATGTACAAGATGTTGCACTTGACTAGGTCGAGCTTGACGAGGTGAAGTGACAATTTCCCGTCATTGCTGCCTGTGCCCTCCCTAACTCATGATTAGAGCCAGGTACCCATTTACAGCTGGGAACAGTTTAGCGTGACGCTACCAGGTTTTGGTATTGGACTAATAGGGGACAGAGAAAACGCGAGAACAAACGAGACTAGCAACAACACAATCGTTATCTATGGCCGTGGCTTGGTGTGGGGAGTGGGGTTATCTGTACTCCACCCTCATGTGCCATAATAAATGACAGACAATGATGTTAGCAAACGAGTTCGGTGCTTTGTGAAATGACGTGTTTCCATGTCCTGTTCTTAGACCAGCGTTTCTCAACCGGAGATCTCGGAACCTTATGGTTCCGCAAGAGGTCGCTAGGGGTTCCGCTAGAGATAGTGATTGAAAAAAAAAAAACTGGATTTTTCTTCTAAGTCGTGTATAAAACAGACTATTTAGGCTATATTTTTTTTTATTCACATTGCTTGGGCCTATGGTTTTTAGAAGCTTTATTATACGACAGTGTCAATACATTTTCATGTTGTAAATAACATATATATTAAAATTACCGTGAGCTAAAGATATAATAGTTTTTATGCAAGGGTTACGTGAGACCTGAAAAATCATTTCAAGGGTTCCGCCAGAGTAAATAGGTTGAGGAAGGTTGTCTTAGATTGTTCATAATCTCATCTTTTTTTTTTTAAATTTCTCATTTTCTTTCAATTTTTGCCTGCTGTCATAATGTCCTTTAGCATCTCATAACTCTTCAGATGATATTGCCATTAATAATGGACTTCCTCTTTATGAAATGTAATAATCTTACTTTGTACATGACCCTCTTTCATTACATTATCACTATTCATTTTTTTTTTTAAATTTACACGAATGATTCTTCAATAATGTTAACAAATAAGCGAAATAGTTCACTATATTTAGTCTCATGCCCTATGTAATTCTCGGGATGTCTGTGAGGATAGACAGAAAGAACATGACTACTTCAACTTCAATCATGCCGTAAGAGGCTTCTAAAATGAGGCTGTGCGTGAGGCTGGCAACTACATCATGTAAAACCCCATTGCTACAGAAACCTCTGCTTTAAGAGCACATACATTCTTCTCCTTCAACTACATCTATATCATTTATAAAACTGGCAGCCCGTCTCAGGCTTCTCTCGTCACCATACAGGTTCTCCCTCAACTTTTGGATTGGAGAAGGCCGTCCTGCCAGCCTGCTCCTCTCATAGAGCCGACAGTCTTGTAGGCCATGTTCTACTGTCTATTTGTCCTCCCCACATCGGCACATATCTGTCTGTTTGTCCTCCCCACATCGGCACATATCTGTCTATTTGTCCTCCCCACATCGGCACATATCTGTCTATTTGTCCTCCCCACATCGGCACATATCTGTCTATTTGTCCTCCCCACATCGGCACATATCTGTCAGTCCGATTCTGAGCTTACTGAACAGATGGTGTTTGAGTCTGCAATGGCCGATTCTTACTTTGAAAATTATCACTTGATCTCTTCTTGGTAATGTATTGTATAGTTCTGCAGTATCGGACGTTAATCGCTCATTATACCAATTTTCTTTAACGTTTTTTTAAACGTTATTAATATTATTAGTTATATGTTGCCCTGTATTCAGTTTTGATTTTTCTTCCTTCTACTCTTCGCAAGTCTATCTACCTTATAATTTACATATATCTTGCAATGGACAGGGATCCACTGTACTTTTACTGCTTTGAATTTATAGCTGGTTTCCATTTGTGCTTCTTCCAGAATGTCGAACTTGTTGTTTCGATTGTTCACGAGAGCTGTAATCACTGACAGTGAGGCTGTGAGGAACACTATTTTGTCTCTAGTAAAATATGTATTTTTAATGATGGTAATTGCACCTGTTTTTAGTGCTTCTGCCTCCGCTTTACAGTTGTTTGATAATGTTTCCAGTAGCCATCGGGACATGTATTTCCTGTCCATTCTTTAATTTTATATATACACCTCCATCTCCATATTTGCGGCTTGTGTTGCTGATCCATCTGTATATATGTGGGTGCATTTTGTGGGTTGGTACATCTTTTTGATGTATTCAGTAGTTGGGTGTTTCCTCTCTGCATATATTTAACTGCCTTGTTTTATCACCTCTGGTATTCTATCGATCAGCTCTGGGAACCTTCTTCTCTTCGATGTGGGAACATGCTGCTAGTCATTATAGGCTTTGTCTTTGTTTTTAGAAGGCCTGGAACAGTGGGAGCAAATGCTTTTGTCTGTCCCGACCACATCTTTCCAGATACAAATAAAGAATAGGACTACTACGTCATCAAGCATGTCGTAAGAAGCAACTAATATGAGTTGTGCATGAGACTGGTGACTTCATCATATAAAACAAATTGCTCAAGAAACCTCAGGTTTAAGATGACATGAATATTTTGGTGCAGGCTTCCTGAGGATTACATGCAGTTGTTGTCCCATGCTTTGATCCTGGTCATGATAGGGAAGTCGGTATCAACCATGAAGACTGTAAAAATCCATGAAGACTGTGAACATTTATGAAGACTGTGAAAATTCATGAAGACTGTGACATTTCATGAAGACTTTGTGAAAATTCATGAAGACTCTGACATTTCATGAAGACTTTGTGAAAATTCATGAAGACTGTGAAAATTTTCTGATTACATATCATCAGTAAAGTGAAATAATTGTACCAGCATATTTAAAAAAAAAATAATCCTGTCTGTGTATGTGATGCAGCACGCGGGCCAAACATGCATATTCTGACTGATCTTCCAGGCATTCAACAACAAGTTTATCAGATTCAACCCTCTCCTGTGACAGAAGTTTAGCTTAACAAATATAAAACTGAGAATTATATTGGCAAGAAAAAAAGAAAAAAAAAAAAATACTTTACAGCCGATTCAAAAGAAGCATTTTCTGGTGGCATCGCTACATTTCAAGGAAATCTAAAACATCAAACACAACATGACACTCACTAAACTAAAATTATCAGAGATGTGATGCAAGGAATTTGAAATATCCAGAACAAATTGTCCATACAAAAGGAGACGCACAATGACAAACGTTATGAAGCACCGAAAAACAACAGTTTATACTCTGTTACTTTGTTCTGCATCTTTGTAGTGTCACGTGCTTGGTGTAATTTTCTTTTGCTTTGAAACATGGTGATGTTCATCGATCTTCCCCGTTCCTCCGCCTTCCAGTCTAAGACATGTCTGGCTATACTGGTTAATTGTTTCCTGAGGTAAGATGTGTCTGGATGTACTGGTTACTTGTCTCCTGAGGTAAGGTGTGTCTGGTTCCTGAGGTAAGGTGTGTCTGGTTATACTGGTTACTTGTTTCCTGAGGTAAGGTGTGTCTGGTTATACTGGTTACTTGTTTTGTGAAGTAAGGTGCGTTTGGTTATACTAGTTGCTTTTTCCTGAAGTAAAGTGTGTCTGGTTCCTGAGGTAAAGTATGTATGGTTATACTGGTTACTTGTTCCCTGAGGTAAGATGATTCTGGTTATACTAATAACTTGTTTTCTAAGGTATGATGTGTATGGTGATATTAGTTACTTGTTTCCTAAGGTAAAGTATGTCTGGTTATACTGGTTTCTTGTTTCCTAAGGTTATTGTTATTGTTTTACAGAATTGAAATCATCATACTCCGGGCAAACCCAAAGGTACTCAGTCTCCATCAGTATATGTCGAAGAGTGTGAATGCTAACTGTTCCTGTAGCTCGCTGGTTGTAAACACGACGGATGCATACTCTTATACGTCCATCTCTACAAGTCTTACGCTTGATGCCAAATTCCAACAGTCTTAACCTTGATGATTCATCTATTGCAGTGGCATTTTCTAACAGGCGATCATTAATTGTTCTCAGTATATCTCCCTTTTTCATATCTAGTGTCCCCACTATGGGTGCTCTTCATGCCAGTCATTACCACATACCCCCAGCATGACCAGGACAGTATATCCACACCAGCTCTCGTAGACTGGAAGCATCTGTGAATGTTTTTCATTCATGCCGCAACCAACCACTTCGAACTTTCCAAAGCATAGACTGAGAGTATGATACAATGATAGCCTTGTTAATGACGTTTCAGTTATCCACCTTAAGGCTGCAGTAACAGCCTCGACCTCCATTCTCATGCTGGAAATTGTTATCTTGTAAGCCCCGCTATTTTCGGCGACGATTCTGTCCTGCACCCCAGCAGAGAAGCACAACCAGATTTTTCACCACGGATCACAGACCCATCCGTATACACAACGGATTGTCATCCCCGGAATGATCATGTATCAGTTGATTAATTTCCAATTCTGCTTTTCCATTCCCCCAATTTCTACACTCTCTGCCAAGGCTGATGATGACATGCTGGTAGTTAATCCAGTTCTCACATGACATACTCCACTCTTCCCCCTCGAATATATTGTCGACTGTGGCCACCTGTTTGATCGTTGTCTCTGCCTGTGTCGTCCATGACATTCCTCTCTTTATTCTTGCTCCCTTAATGTCAGCTATGTTACCATGCAGAGGGTGTCGTTTGTCTGTGGAAACTCGCATATAGGCTTTTGCTTGGGACATAGCATATCTGGATTTAATCGACAGCACTCCAAGCATTGTCACAATGGGGGTATCTCGCGTACAGCATAAGACTATGAGCATCCCTTAATTCTGAATGCGTTCTAGTCGTTCACATTGTGTTACTGACAGCGTGAGTATTTCCAGCCTATACTCAATTGCCGATAATTCTGTAGCTGCTGAGAAGCATGGGGTCTTTACCGGGTTTAGGCAGTGGTCGTAGGTAACTATGCAGCCAGAGCACCAGAGCATTCTGTAAGCTGTTGTTGAAATCACTCACCACACTCTTAATGCCAGAGTCATCGAGCTGTTTTATGTGGTGATACTGTACACCAACAGGACCTGGGACAGTGTTCCTATTGGATTCTAAAGTGCATATAACGTCTTCTTCGGATATGAGGTCGAAATATATGTCACATCTTCTGTCGCTTCCAAGAATACGATCTTTGATTTCCTAAGGTAAGATGTTTATGGTTATACCGGTTATTTTTTTCCTGAGGTAAGATGTGCCTCGTTATACTGGTTACTAGTTTTATGTGGTAAAATGTGTCTGGTTATACTGGTTACGTGCTTTCTGAGATAAGATGTGTCTGTTATTACCAGTATAACACTGGTCACTTGTTTCCTGAGGTAAAGTGTGTCTGGTTATATTGGCTACTTGTTTTCTTGAGGTAAGGTGTGTCTGGTTATGCTGGTTGACTGTTTCCTCCGATAAGGTGTGTCTGGTTATACTGTTTGTACTTGTTGACTGTTTCCTGAGGTAGGGCATGTCTGGTTATACTGGTTACTTGTTTTCTAATGTAATATGTGTCTGGTTATTCTATTTGCAACTGGTTAGCTGTTTCAAGAGGTACGGTGTGTCTGGTTATATTGATTACTTGTTTCCTAATGTAATATGTGTCTGGTTATTCTATTTGCAACTGGTTGGCTGTTTCAAGAGGTAAGGTGTGTCTGGTTTATTTTCTTTGACTCTTCTGTGATTTCTTAGTCCTTCGTGTTTTGTTATTATTTTTTATGTTATCCTTTTTTAAATGTTATCATCATCATCTCAGCCCGTAACCCGTCATGGGTCGTAGGGGTGCCATGGTGGAAGCATCAGCAGACAGGGTCCTCCACTGCTCTCTATCCTCAGCAATGCGTACAAGTGTGGAAAAACCGTGTCCTGCCCATTCTTTGATGTTATCAGCCCAGGATTTTCTCTGCCTTCCTCTTCTCCGTTTACCTTCGACTGTTCCCTGAAGGATCGTTTTCGAAAGGGAGTCATGACGAGTTACATGCCCAAACCAGGCAAGCTTTCGACGTTTCACTGTTGACAAAAGTGGTTCTTGGTGGCCTGCATAGGTGTTTATCTTCTCTCTAACATAGACATTTGTTTTGTGCTCTTTATAGCAAATGCGCAAAATTCTTCTATAACATTTATGCTCGAAAGCCTGAATCCTTCGCTCCGTATCTGCAGTGAGTGTCCAGCTCTCACACCCATACAAGAGAATAGATAATACAAGTGATTTGTATAATTTGATCTTCACAGGAAAACTGATGTTACTTTTCCAGATCACATTCAACCTTGTCATGGCAGCTGAGGCCATCTCAAGTCTTGTCTTGATTTCTTTAATTGATCTTCCATCACTGCATATAGTGGACCCGAGATATTTAAAGGTGTTAACTTCTTCTAACGTTTGCCCATTTAACGTAATGTTGGTCGGAACATGTTTCTTATGGCTATTCACCAATATCTTGCTTTTTTCTATATTAATTTCCATCCCATACGTTCTTGTTACTTTCTCCAGTCTAGAGGTAAGGTCTTGAAGTTCTGATTCTGATCCAGCTATCAGATCAATAACATCAGCAAAACGTAGGTTGCACAGAGGTCGGCCTCCAATCGATATGGTTGATTTATAATCGTAGAGAGCCTCTTGCATAATATGTTCTAGATAAATATTAAAGAGCACTGGGGACAGGATACATCCCTGCCGAACTCCTACAGTTGTTTTGAAAAATTCTCCAATGTCGTTGCTTGCAAAAACAGCACTGCTTGCGTCCTTGTATAGTGCTTCAATGATATCTATGATGTTGGTATCAAAATTGAATTTTTTCATTACTTGCCATAAGCCTTCATGCCAGACTCGATCGAAGGCTTTTGTGAAATCGATGAAGTTATGGTATAAATCGTGTTGATGTTGGAGATGTTTTTCGATAAGTAATCTAATATTGAAGATTTTTAAATGTTATATCCTGCTTTATTATCCTTTTGTACATTTCGCTGGCTATTTCCTGAATTAGTGCGTCGCTTTCTGCATAGTATATTACATTTGATCTACTTTCTCAATCATTAAGCTTCGTAAACCTGAATTTGATTGGTTTTTCAGGCTCGACGAAGAGCTTGTAAACAAAGGTAGTGTTGGCAGATTCAGGTTCAATATCAATTTTTAGCTTCTGAAGTGCCTGAAAAAATAAATAAAAACATTTTTTGAAACTGCTCGAGACAAGTTGGTGAGAAGTACATGAGAGGATAGCACTTAAGAGAAAAAATTGGGAAAGAAAGAGCGAGAGAGAGAGAGAGAGAGAGAGAGAGAGAGAGAGAGAGAGAGAGAGAGAGAGAAGTAACAGAGTGAGCGGTATTTAACAAGCTTACTACTATGTTGTAAAAGCTAGACAGGAATGGAATACAAGTGAAGGACGTGGGAAGAAGAATAAAATGGGGTGGAGTACAGTAAAACGGTGGTAAACGGTAGGATTTAAAAAAATAAGGTTATACGCCATAGTAAGACAAGGAATGCATGTAGGCATATCTGGAGTCAATCCTTATATGGCTACCAGCTAAGTACAATTCTACATTATTCAAATGTGGAAGTGAACCTGTCTGTGAGGCAAATTACACCCTCATTGGCTCCTGAAATCATCCACACAATTCCCATGACTCCCCCTGTAGTGAAACATGTTGAGAACCCATCATTGCACCTCAGTTTGGAGGATTCACCTGAGCCCCAGATGTAACTCTAGCTGGACCAAATATACGTCCTAACACATTAAAGAACACAGAGGAATGGCCCGAAGTATCGTGCCACTTCTGCAAAGTCAGACCGGCTCAACGTCTGCAATATATGTCCAAAAGACAATGACGTACTTCCGGGTAACCCAGGAAACGGTACATCGACAAACATGGTCCATAAACAAGCCTTATCGATATCAATCGATATGTTATGATTTAACTCATAACACCCATGATGGACAGGGGGAGCTGAGAAGTGACTGTGTAGGACTTGACAATTACTTGGGGGAGCCCAGAGCCAGAGCACAGTATTTTAGCACTGCATATTGGAGAGCCTCTTTTCGATGGCGGGGAATGCACAGTATGCCAAACCCTGCTTTCTCCTAGCTTGAGACCAGATATGATGATCCTTTAAATGTGTAGAAGTGTACACCATGCAGCGTTAATACATACGTTTCAAATACTCCACCTGGAGCGTTATTCTCGTATGAGACAACGTTTTATGTATACGTTTCAATTTACAATTAAACTTATGAAGGTAAGGAAAAACGTTTCACTTATCACAGTTTAATCTCACGCAAATACAAACATTGCCCGCTACCTTTCTTGCGAAACATAAACAATGTGTGATGACAGATGTGAAATTTTATAGAATGGTTCTCACACCTCGAGGTCGTTTTAGGACAAATACAAATTTAACAAGAGAAAGAAATGTAATGTTGATTGATGTTAATTACATGTAGGAAAAGGAATTTACTTTTAAACATAGGCACTGAACACCTGTGCGTGTTAATGGGACATTGTATATGTAGAAACATTGTGAATAATAGTTGTGCATTTTTTGTTTATGAGAATATTTGTAGAAGTTCATTTGTGTCGCATTTATTGGACGTGAGAAAGAGTCATTAGATTTAACAAAACAAGCTGAAGTCAGCATCTGCTCTATCAGCAGTGATGACAGAATCATGAACTCCTGACTCTTTCCCACGGAAAAGCAGAGGAAACAGGTGTCGGGTGTAAAATGGTAGAAAAATAAATACCTACGCTCATACAGAGAAAAACCCACTAGGACAGAGAGCTTAGAGATTTTAGACAGGCAACTTAATACTCAAGACAACTAAACATGTAGGAAGTTTGTTATAGGTCCGTGTGCTGGATTAGCCAGTACATGGACAAATGATAAAGTAGGAAAGAAGTATAGATTTTTATAGATAATGTTTTTGTAGAGAATAGCTATAATAATAATAAATATTAAGACGAGCATTTCTAGATACTCTCGGCTAGTGTTAGAATAACTTGTTTTTTTTAAGTACAGATAACTGGAGAGAGTATTTCGTCGAGCTTTAGAGTTTTGGATTCGACTCTGTAGTGCTCCGATATACTTTGTGGTTTGCATTAGTAGGACGGATTACACTAGTCAACAAATTTTCAAATGTTTTTTGTACCAGAAATTAAATGTACCATTTCTTATTGATTTTGACATGCTGATTTCAAATATCATAATGAAATTCACCAATTGGCTCTGGTTTTTTTTAAATTAATGAATTTACATTACAGAAATACAAATGTAGTGGTATTCTGTTGTTTTGCATTCGTAGGACATGACCGATATATGACCATCGTCTTTTCCTTATATAGTCAGAGACATATTTCTGCCTAGAGTCTTCTCTTATTTGTCGATTAGTCAATTATACTAATTGTGGTTACATACTAAATTAATTGATATGTCAACATAAAATGATAGGAAAAATAAAAACATTATTTAAAGTTCACATTTCATGTTTTTAAAAGGCACATTTGAACCCATTCCGTCATTATTCAGTCGCTGTTCGAGCTCTCTTTGCTTGCTTCTTGTAGTCAATCGATGAGGTGTCTCTTGTCACAATCCAACAGTAATCAGCAAGCATTGAAGGGCTATAATTGCCTTGATACCTTGTCTCCATAGCAGAAATGTCCTGGTGAAATCTTTCACCATGCTCATCACTGACCGCTCCACAGTTTGACGAAAAGAAATCCAGATGAGAATCCAGAAAATGAATTTTCAAAGACATGTTGCAGCCAAGATTCTTATACTTCAGAAGGAGATTTTCTACAATTTCATTGTAATTATCAGATCTGTTGTTTCCAAGAAAATTGTCCACCACTGACTTAAATGCTAGCCATGCTGCTTTTTCCTTGCCAAGCAACACGCAAAGAAACTCGTCATCATGAAGAAGTTTTCGAATTTGCGGACCAACAAATACTCCCTCTCTTATTTTAGCTTCACTCAGTCTTGGAAATTTTTTGATGAAGTATTTGAAAGCCTCATCTGTTTTCTCCATTGCCTTAACAAAGTTTTTCATGAGACCCAGCTTAATGTGCAAGGGTGGAAACAAAATCTTGCTGGTGTCGACAAGTGCTGGGTTCTCAACGTTCTTACTGTCAGGCTGGAATGTCTGCCTGATTGGCCAATGTCTTCTGATGTAATGGTCACTTCGTGCACGGCTGTCCCACTCACAGAGAAAGCAACAGTACTTGGTGTATCCACCATGTAGTCCAAGCAAAAGAGCGACCACTTTAAGTCACAGCAAAGTGACCAATGATGATGATCGTAGTTTATACACTTCAAAAGCTGCTTAATGTTTTCATAAGTTTCTTTCATATGAACTGCGTGACCAACTGAAATTGACGGTAAAACATTACCATTATTCAACAAAACAGCTTTAAGACTCGTCTTGGATGAATGTCACGTAGGTCTTTATATCATTAAATTACCTACATCTTCTTCCTATTCTCTCACCCAAATCCTTTTGTTTTATTATCTTTCCTTACTTGTTTTTCCTGTATTTTTCGCATCACCCGTTTGCGAAAAATATTTTCTTCAGTATTCTCAAACTTTACCGGGTTTTTTTTCTCATACTGGGATACGTAATTCTATTACATAGATGTCAGTCTCTGCCGGTCGAACCATAGCTGTGAATATACAGTTCTCGCCAGACGTATGTCTGCAGTTTCCCCGGTCAGAGCGCGGCCCGACCGGATTTCTGGGCCTGGGGTGTGAGAAATTCGTTTCGCTGGACATGAGCAGACTTTTGGTCTACCAGTTTCACCTGACACTAACGTAGGTGCTAAAACTGCCAACCCGCTTTCGCCCAGAGCAGACGGTTGTCTGAGATTTGAAACTGACACGCGTACATCTTGGTCAGTAGGTGGCAGTTACGACATGTTAGGTGTTAAACGTATCGTTTAAGCCGGAAAGGGGAGAGCATTTCGTTCTACGAAATAATAGTTCATCCTTTGTCTGGTTTAAAATATTAACCTAGTTTGAAACTTTATTTTCATTCTTCTCAATAAATCGCAGTAGACAGGTGGTTCGCGAAGAGTAGAGCTGTATAAGCGAAGTTTCTTAGTTTGTTGCGACAATTTGTCGAACTTCTAGACTTCCATAAATATAAGCGTATAATTCTTAATTGTGCGATACCCTGTAGTGCTGGGTTTTGAGGTAATATATATTATATCTAGTATTTTGTGAAGTGATAAAGTGTTAAGTCGCTTATTTCATTTTAACTAGTTTCTTTTGAACAGAGTGCTTAATTTATAGTTTGTTATATTCGCTAAGTCGACGAGTTACAGTGGAAATACATAATAAATTATATCTTAGCTTACTAAACAATAATGTAGCTATAATGAAGTTAATTTAACTGCTAAATACTCAGTCGAGAATATTTTATATCAAATTTATAAATGCTAGATGCGACATCAGTGAATAGTGACGGAATACGCAGGTATTCCTGAATTCATGATGATTGATTTTATAACTTATTTCACCGGAAAATTTAAATGATAAGTCAAGCAGTACACTTGCGGTTTAATAATGTAAGTTATAGTGGGTACATATTGTAAAATTATTTGATATGTGTTCTTTCTTTTATATAGCGAAACGGTGGTACCCAACTTTACCAGCGTTCTAGTACGTGAACATTATTTGGGAAGAAACAAATCACTTTCATTACCTGAACTGTAACAGTTAAATGAAGTAAGAGGCCTTCGCGCCAGAATTAATTCTTCCAGAATAACTCTTCAGTACAATTCAGCCCGTTGTGGCAAGCAAAGATCAGAAACATTCCGACAGAGTTTTGACTAGTACTGTGGTGACCAAATATAGTAACTTCTTGAAAGTAGACACCGATCTGACATTCCTTAAATTCTGGAAACCAAAGCTAATGACATTGTGCTCTGCTAACTTTCGTGCCTGGACAATATTTTATGTGACTAAATCAGACATTCGAAAAATTAGAACACCCAAGGAATCGTTCCCTGAGAGTTTAGTACGTTTTTGGAACTGGGGATTTCTTGGTCAAGGACTGCATTTTCGGGTCTGTGTGAAGGTCCTAGAATTATTATGTTCCCAGAGGCAGCGAGCAAAGTTGTGAGTATAACTGTGTACCCATGGCCATGGCTGAATGAATGAGTGTACACAGATTAGAGTGTTATTTTACAGTTGTATATTGTCACCCATTTACTGTCTTAATTCTTTTTTTTTGTTTAACCTGCAGAATTTGTTACTATTTGCTAGAGTTTCTTTATTTCTTAGGCTAAATCAGATTATCAAACTGTTCATACATTTACGAGAAAGAAAGAAACCTCTTAGCCTCAACCCTACGTATCTATAACTCTTTGGGCCATCATCTGTTCTCTTAACGGGGCTGTGGGCTAAACCTAGAGCTAAGATCATAACGGGGCTATCATCCTTGTAGCATTTTCCTTGAATTTTATGACTATTTGTATATGTTTTTTCCTTGATGTAATTTTTTGGTGTTGTGAGAAGATTTTTTTTGATGATAATAATAAAAATCTCTCTTGAACTAAATCAGTGCGTTGGTCAGCTCGTTCAAATAATATATAAATTCATTGTTATAGATTCCCACGTCTGTGTGTTTAACTGTCGTCACGTGTATGTGCGTGCCCGTGAGTAGATAGGGATATATTAATATATATATATATATCTGTGTTTAGACTGTCTGACGCCTTTAAAAGCGGTCGTAGAAGATAGGTGAGAGAGAGAAGATTATCTCGATTCTCAAAGACAGCTTCTATATCACATTCTATCATCTCACGTGTGGGAAATTCTATTGTTTTTTTCACCAGCTCTCACGGTATCTATCACTCATTCCAACCTATTCAGAAGGGACCTAACCCAAGTCTTAATACTCCTATCTAAAATCTACGACAAATGGGTTCTCGTCCGTAGGATTTTTGAACTTAGAATAGGAAGACGAGTACGACAAATGGTCGCTCGTTACCGGGAATTGAACCCAAAATCCTAAGGCGATACGACAAATGTGGTCTCGCCCGACGGATTTTTGAACTTAGAATAGGAAGACGAGTACGACAAATGTGGACTCGTCTATCTGGATTTTGAACTTAAGATTCTTTATTCTGATATAGAGTAAGAGTGTGATGTCTTGTGAGTTTTGTATCTTTTAAAAATAATTTATCCCCTAGACTAACGATCTGTTTACGGGCGTGCTGACCAAACAAACTGATAAGTTTTTTCCACAGCATTTGAATAATATACATTTGGTTTACAGGTTGATTTTGTCGGAATACATGTTAATTACTGATTTTGTAATACTAACGCTGGTAAAGTGGTGAGTGTATAACATTCACTGGGTTTTGAAGAAGTAGGTGTTTGAGCAAAAGCTAAGGAGTGCGTTTCGGACTTTTGTCCAGATTAATTGCCTCCCTTACCCTAACTGTCTTCAGGGGTGAAACTTATAGTGGATTAAAATTAAGGGATTTATTTTTCCTTTAATTAAATTTTTGCAATAATTATTTTGCTTTTCCACTGTAGCAACTTATTTTTCAGAAGTAATCTTAACTACCATTTAGTTGGCGTAGTCGTGTTTTGCATTAGGTGCTTTATTGCCGATTAATAGCAGCGATAGTTAGATTTTTATTTTTGGAGGAGGTATCCCAGGGTTAAATATATCATCTTTTGATTTTTGGTATTTTTTTTCTCGCAAGTGGTAGGAACCAGTGTATTCCTTATCCTTATCTTTTTCTCGTCTAAGTCTCAGCCACTGACTTATTATGGCAGAAAGGGCGAAACTGAGACAAATGCTCAGACAGGAAGCAATGGAAGAGGGACTGGACGGCGACGAAGCGAAAGCTTTCGTCAGGGACGAACTTGAGAGATATGATGCGGAGCAGAAGGAAAAAGCAGCGGAGAGGAAAGAAGAAGAACTAAGGAGGAAAGAAGAAGCAGCGGAGAGGAAAGAAGCGGAAGACCGGCTATTACAGCAGAAGAAGATGGACGAGGAAATGGAAATTCGCAGGATGCAGCATGAGGAAAGAGAGAAGGAGAAGCAGAGACAGCACGAGAAGGAGAGGGAGGAGAGACAGCAGGAGAAGGAGAGGGAACAGAGACAGCACGAGTTGGCGCTTAAAACTCTAGAGTTCCAAAGTCGTGGTGCTGCCTCTACCTCCAGCAATGGAGAGTCTTCTCCTCATTCTTCCTTAACTGATCCTGCTAGTACTCAATCTACTCACCTCACTGCTATGTCTTTTCCGCTAGAATCTTTCCCTTGTCCAAATGAGAAGATTGACACTTGGCTAGAAAAATTTGAGAAAATTGCAACTCTGTACGGTTTAGAGAGGTCGCGTTGGAACATGAAGCTTTCCCAGGCTTTGAAAAGTTCTGCTTACGATGTGTATGCAAAACTGGAGAGCAGCCAACAAGACAACTATGATCTGTTGAAGAAAGCGTTACTAGAGCGCTTTGAAATGAACGCGCGCAAGTTTTTGCAACTGTTTCGCAACAGAAAAAGGAGAATTCTGAATCTTTTCACCAGTTCTCTTCCCGTCTAAAGGGATATTTGACAAAGTGCCTTGAGCTCTCGCAGCTCCCCTCTACCTATGAAGGTCTTGAGGAATTTGTTTTAACAGAACAAATAAAGAACACATTGTCTGCTGATACCCGGAGATTTCTAGCTGAGCAGGGGGCAGAAAAACTTGAAGACATTTTGGAAAAGTCTGAGCGTTATCACAATGCGCTGGCTGAACTACCGGCCACAAAGCGGAAACCGACAGAGGAGCATTTTCGAAAACATAACCTAGAGCAATCTTCTCAGGCTTCTAACCAAAATAACCACAGAGAAACTGGACCTCAAAACCCCCCTCCTGAAAAATCCAAGTTCTACAAGAACAAGTACCCCAACCACCCCAAACAATCTGATCAACCCGACCGCCCTACATGACAGCGCAGCCAGAAAGGACAAGGTGGCAAAGGGAGAACCCCTGAGCACGGGACATATGATCAGACCGAGCACACCGAGCCGAAACGCATCGGATGCTTATTGACAGTCTCGCAAGGCGGAATTATTGACAGTGATTCCCAACCTGTTGGGGATAGACCCTCAACGCGAGGTACTGTTACTTTGAACGGTTCTCAAACTTCTTGCTTATTTGACACGGGGCTTTCTTACGATTGCATTGTTGCCAGAAACCTGGTCAAACCCGGTCAAGAGACATGTCAAATCCTGTGCCCAGTGCCAACGTGTGCCACCCAAGCAACGAGCACCCCCAGTCTCTTTGGGTGAAATGCCAATAATGGGAACACCATTCGAACGGGTTGTGATCGACATTTTAGGGCCTTTCGAAAGGACTAAAAGAAGGAACAGGTTTATCCTGACCTTAGTCGATACATGCACTTTATGGGCAGAAGCTATCCCGCTAACATGCGCAGATGCCAAGCATGTCGCAGAAGCCCTCGTGCAGATTTTCACTCGGTTGGGATTCCCTCAACAAGTGTTGACGGATAACGGATCCCCATACCGAAACCTGTTGATGGATGAGATCGTGAAGATCTTGAGGACCCAACACATCCACACTAAGCCATATACTCCGGCCGGAAATGGGCTCGTGGAACGTGCTAATGGAAACCTCACCATGATGCTAAGTAAACTGGCACAAGTGAAACCTGAAGATTGGGATCTGTGTATTCCTGCAGCATTGTTTGGCTACAGAGAATCTCCTCATACTTCCACAGGATTTCCGCCAGCTACGCTTTTATTCGGCAGACCTATCAAGGGGCCGCTTGAAGCCTTACTTCAGTCTCTGACAGACGAGAAGGCTGATGAGACAGTTGTCTCAGCCAGTAAATATGTGTCGGTTTTAAAGGAAAGGTTGAAACTAGGGTGGGACCTAGCAACGACTAACTTTAAGCGAGCTCGCACCAAGCACGCTAACCGATACAGGAAAGTCGCGAAAGAGAGAGAACTGGAAACAGGAGAGAAAGTTTTGGTGTTATTCCCGACCGAGAACAACCAACTGAAGATCGGATGGCAAGGGCCGTTTACCGTCCTGAAAAAGATGTCAAAGGCTAACTACCAGATATCTATTCAAGGAAAGGAAAAGGTTTTCCATTTAAATCTCTTAAAGAGATACTTGGAAAGACCAGTGCCAACCTCCGACCATCTCCTGACGATCGCCAGAGCTGACGTACGTAAACTATTACATAGTCTTTGCTGTGAATATACAGTTCTCGCCAGACATACGTCTGCAGTTTCCCCGGTCAGAGCGCGGCCCGACCGGATTTCTGGGCCTGGGGTGTGAGAAATTCGTTTCGCTGGACATGAGCAGACTTTTGGTCTACCAGTTTCACCTGACACTAACGTAGGTGCTAAAACTGCCAACCCGCTTTCGCCCAGAGCAGACGGTTGTCTGAGATTTGAAACTGACACGCGTACATCTTGGTCAGTAGGTGGCAGTTACGACATGTTAGGTGTTAAACGTATCGTTTAAGCCGGAAAGGGGAGAGCATTTCGTTCTACGAAATAATAGTTCATCCTTTGTCTGGTTTAAAATATTAACCTAGTTTGAAACTTTATTTTCATTCTTCTCAATAAATCGCAGTAGACAGGTGGTTCGCGAAGAGTAGAGCTGTATAAGCGAAGTTTCTTAGTTTGTTGCGACAATTTGTCGAACTTCTAGACTTCCATAAATATAAGCGTATAATTCTTAATTGTGCGATACCCTGTAGTGCTGGGTTTTGAGGTAATATATATTATATCTAGTATTTTGTTGGGACCCAAAGATGCAGCAATAGAGAATGCAGTCAGCGACCCATAGCTTGACTGCTTGCATCAGGGTCAGCGAACCAGAGCTGACCAAGACCCTAATCCACCTCCATGTGGCGGTCCTGGAAACAGACTGCATCACTGCAGTCTGGCAGAGAGTAGGGATCGCAGAGGGAAGGCAAACCAGGTCCCAAAAAATGCCGTGCTGAAGTCGGATGTGTCGACCGAAAGGTGCAGATATCACAGCTCCAGCGTAAACAGACACAACGCAACCAACGTCCTTTTCAGGACGAACGAGGAAGAAGAAGAAGAAGTATTATGTGAAGTGACAAAGTGTTAAGTCGCTTATTTCATTTTAACTAGTTTCTTTTGAACAGAGTGCTTAATTTATAGTTTGTTATATTCGCTAAGTCGACGAGTTACAGTGGAAATACATAATAAATTATATCTTAGCTTACTAAACAATAATGTAGCTATAATGAAGTTAATTTAACTGCTAAATACTCAGTCGAGAATATTTTATATCAAATTTATAAATGCTAGATGCGACATCAGTGAATAGTGACGGAATACGCAGGTATTCCTGAATTCATGATGATTGATTTTATAACTTATTTCACCGGAAAATTTAAATGATAAGTCAAGCAGTACACTTGCGGTTTAATAATGTAAGTTATAGTGGGTACATATTGTAAAATTATTTGATATGTGTTCTTTCTTTTATATAGTGAAACGGTGGTACCCAACTTTACCAGCGTTCTAGTACGTGAACATTATTTGGGAAGAAACAAATCACTTTCATTACCTGAACTGTAACAGTTAAATGAAGTAAGAGGCCTTCGCGCCAGAATTAATTCTTCCAGAATAACTCTTCAGTACAATTCAGCCCGTTGTGGCAAGCAAAGATCAGAAACATTCCGACAGAGTTTTGACTAGTACTGTGGTGACCAAATATAGTAACTTCTTGAAAGTAGACACCGATCTGACATTCCTTAAATTCTGGAAACCAAAGCTAATGACATTGTGCTCTGCTAACTTTCGTGCCTGGACAATATTTTATGTGACTAAATCAGACATTTGAAAAATTAGAACACCCAAGGAATCGTTCCCTGAGAGTTTAGTACGTTTTTGGAACTGGGGATTTCTTGGTCAAGGACTGCATTTTCGGAGAAGAAAAGAGAAGAAAAAGTTAGGCAGATAGAGAAAGAGCGATAAGAGCGTCAATTGGAGCAGACAAAAATTGAGGCAGAGATGGAAGCTCGCAGGGCAAACGAACTAGACAAGGAGAGACAGCATGAAGAAAGAGAGAAGGAGAGACAACACAAGGAACGAGAGAAGGAGAGACAACATGAGGAAAGAGAAAATGAGCAACGACGACAGCACGAGTTGGCGCTTAAGGCTCTAGAGGTACAAAGTTGTGGTGCTGCCTCTACCTCCAGCAATAGAGAGCCGTCTTCACCTCAGTCATCTTTAACTGATCAATCCAGTACTCAATCTCCTCAACTAGCAGCTATGTCTTTCGCCATGGAACCCTTCCCAAGCCCCATTAAAAAAAAATGACTGCTACCTTGAAAAATTTGAGAGAATGGCAAATCTGTACGGGTTAGAGAGTTCCCGACGGTGCCTAAAGCTTTCCCAGGCTTTGAAAAGTAATGCTTATGACGTTTACGTAAAACTGGGAAGCAGCCATGAAGGCAACTACGATATGTTAAAGAAGGCTTTACTGGAGCGGTTCGAAATGAATGCTCGAAAATTTTTGCACCTGTTCAGAAACAGCAGGGAGGAAGGCACTGAGACATTTCACAAATTCTCTTCACGCCTGAAGGGATATTTGACCAGGTGCATGGAGCTTTCAGAGCTCCCTCTCACCTATGAAGGGCTTATGGAGTTTGTTCTTACCGAACAAATAAAAACCCCCTTGTCAAACGAAACCCGTAGATTTCTGGCTGAACAAGGCGCAGTAAAGTCGGGTGACATTCTCAGTAAGTCTGAACGTTACGTAAAGGCTTTGGCCGAGCTTCTCAGCTCAAAACGCAAACCGACAGATGAGCTTTCTCGGAAAAATAATCTAGAGCAGTCTTCCCATTCTTCCCATCACCATAACCAACGAGAAACTGTACCCCAGAACCCTCCCCAGGAAAAATCGAAATTCTACAAAACCAGATACCCCACCAATCACAATTCTGATCAGCCCAACAGGCCTACATGGCACCGCAGCCAGAAAGGTCAGGACAAGGGAAAGACCCCTGCACCAGGCTAATCCAGCCTATCGTTACGACTATATTTTAATCAGACGCTCTTTCTCTACTCGTACAAAATACAAGTTACACTGCACCCACATACAAACAATTCTGTGACAAATACGCACAAACGTGAAAACAAACTATGGATAACAGATATGGGTAGGGGTTGACCAACACAATAACTTAAGGTTTATTAAGTTTATTATCACTAGATATTCACAACATCAAGCATATACATTAATAAAGCATGGTTTACAGACAAATGAAATTAACCCAATAGGTACTCCCCTCTTGTAAAAGAAAAAAAAAGAAGATCCCAACAGAGGTTAATTAACCCAAAAGATCCAATGTTAACAATAAGGTATGGAATAGTCCGTAAGGGAAAAGAACAAGTTCCTAATTAAGCTATCCCGTAAATAGCCAGGTTAGGGAGAAAAAAAAGAAGATTAGTATAATAGTGGTAACACAAAGGAAAAAACATGTTTCTCTCTTTCGGTTCATTCACTCATTCATTCTGTGGCCACACGCGTACTCGCTTATCCAATAGTTGTCGCAGGTATTCCGTGGAAATAAACACTAACTAATACTATGACCCTACAGACAGATTAATTGCCAAATCCGGCCATAGACTATCCGTGTTGCTGACTGCTAATGTCACGGTAGTCGCCGAAATTGGTGCATTAATTGGCTGGGGAACCTGAGGACTTTCCTTCCAACCCGGTCCGGAGCTTCGCTCCTTCCCATCCACAGAGGGTTTATCACAGGAGCCGTTCAGGCTATTCAGTCAAATTTCCGGCCGTAAACATTTCTTCAAACGCCGACGCCCGGGGTTTGAACCATGAACACCTGGTCGCCAGTACAACGCCGAAGCCATTACACCAGCGCGGCTCCCATATAATATATATATATATATATATATATATATATATATATATATATATATATATATATATATATATATCCACAGCGGGCTGATAAGATTTATATAAAAAATCTGGTAATGTTCAGGCCCAGTTAATATTATGGTTATTGTTTCTAGATTGGCCCCTCTCATGAGTGAAGAAAGGGGACCGCACAGGTCACAACTCGAAGACTCAACAAATACAATAATATCTCTGGATAGCTTATAAGATTATAAGACCGCTAGTTCGCTGGGTTTTTGATCAGCCTAGATTTAGGAAGAAATACAAACATTTTACCATGATATCAATATCCTATCCTAATACGCGTGAAGGTAAGACCTCTTAACAACTCCGTTATTAAATTAGATTAGAAACCACATGTGTCTAGTTTATCTTATCGCTTTTAACACGTGATATAAACACTAGTCATTTATAAAATTACACAAAATGGATAGAAGTAAATTGTATTCCGTCAATTATCGATCACCTAGCGTATTTATTAGTCAGTTAAAAACATCTGGAATAAAATAGCTATGCGTTATTTAGTACACCAGTTTAGCGCCTAGAAAATCTCAGTGAATTATGCTGATACTTAACACAAGAAATCACAAAAAAAATGCTAATATATATATTACCTCAAAACAGAAAAATTAAACTATCTCCACGAAATCTAAGTAATCCACTTTTGTACTATGGCTCTATGATATCGAGCTAGATATTTCAAAAAATTTCCTAAAGCGACTGAAAACTGATTGTAGTAGATAAAGTATATATACAGAAATAGTTTAATCTCGGTGACGGATGACAAAATTCTCGCCTCGAGCAAATCAGCAGAAATCAGGCTGGGGTTTTTCTTCCAATATAAAGAGTTCATCTGTTCGCTCTGTTACCCGGTGAATCGACAACAAAGGCTTCTGATATCGGCGATTGTCGAGCTTGTAGGGAACTTCATATCCGTTACTGTGCACATGTTTTTGGGCCCGTGCACTGTCAGTTGTCGTAATACTTGACAGCTCTGCTTCGCATCGAGCTTCAGACAAACGCACTAGGTTCGTCCCCTTTAGAAGGAATGACAGTTATAGATCTGAGTAGCCGCTCGTCAGCGCGTGAAACAAGAAAAATAGGCGTGGCTAAGATATGAGTTAGACAGATAGCGAAAAGGCATGGATTTTGCGTAACAAACGTGCATACTAATGAGGGAAGCAAGGTGGAACGCAAGGTTGAACTAAATGAGGGTCAATGTTGGGAAGGAAGCGGACGGATCACTGTAGTCTATATACATAACCTGTCACAACTTGTTACCAGGTTTTAAACACCCTCTCTTTGTAAGTCAGCGCCGGATTATTCATTAGGCTCTCTAGACACGGGCCTAGGGCCCCAGGCTTGCAGGAGCCCCCGCGAAAAAAAAAAACAACGGAATTATAACGTACTGAGCTCTAGAGTAACGAAACGTGCACGATAGTACGCTCGTGCTTGCAAGGTAACACTACAGTTAGTTTATTAGTTACTGATGCGTGATGCCATATGATGATGGATGGTATCCGCATGTCTGGTTTTGTGTGGTGTGCAGATGTGTTCAGTCAAAACAATGTTCATACAAAAATAACAGGGCAATCCACATAGGACGTCAGTAAACTCACGACGTATAAAGTCAATGATTCTTGTAACAGCCGTTGACGTTTTTCTTCATTATTTATTGTGGACGCCACAGTGACAAAATGGTTACGCGAATATGTAGGCACATCAAACAGTCATTATCACAGCAACATTCAATACAGCAATAGACGGTAGACAGCATTACAATGATGAGTCAGATGCATGTTATATTTCATAGCGCTGTAAATGTAGTCAGGTGAAAAACTCCATCCTTTTCTATAACAGCCAGGAGATAACCAGATGTATGAGATCAGTTCACTCTCCTTAGTTTGTCTTCAGCAAGACAGACACGTCTGCCGAAGTATAAATAATGTCCTCAAAAATATCCTCTAGATAATAAAGGTTTTCCAAACCTAGTTCATTTAACAAAGTAGCAAGTAATGGTCCTTGGTACATGCATCAACCGATGCAGTACAATGCAGCGACATTTGAGCTGGGAAAAAACATCTCGTGACGACGACTTTCGAAGACAGGCTATGAATCGAATCGCTCACGACCCAAAATCGATAGAGTTAATGAAAAAGTCAATTTACCTTGCTTTCAAGAAATACAGAAATATCACGCCTCCCGGCATGTGCAAATACACTAGAGGTATTATCCCGAATAAACGAAATATCCATAAGAGGACTACACATCCCTGACAGAACAAAAAAAAGCGGAGATCCCCTCTTCAACGAGGCATCTCTTTCGCCATTCCAAATCGCTCACTCCACTAGTGGTGGGCGGAAACCGATCGACCAAGAAGCAAGACAAGTCATGCGCAGTCCAGCGCAAAATGACCACAGCTCAAACTTAACTGCATTCGATACCAACGCGAGAAGACAAATGCTTACCGAGAAAAGTGACTATAAATTTCAAGCAGTTGTTGCCCTTGCGTTATAAAATAGATATGAAATAAAACGATGTTGCGAGAATTTATCACGCAACATATCACCACCTCCTCCCGATAAAAAAAAATGTGGAACATATTTTTTTTCAATATCAAAGAGCATGCGATAAGCGGCTCAAAACGCACGAATTATGCGCTGATAATTAACTAAATTGCCAAACAATAGGCTAATTATAGAGTGTCTGGTGAGGATATACCTCAACAGAAAAATAAATATGTCTCAAAAAATATTCACATCGGGGAGGTGTCACCAACACACATCACGTTAGCATGTAAACACAATATATGTATGCAAGTTACTATAATCATCATTAAACAGCATACTCTAATATTGTCTTTAAAAATGGATGTACAAATCTGATAGGAAAATTTAAATAGTACATTCTTTGACATGTAATGACATAAGTACATAGCAAAGTTAAACTACATGACGATCCAGGACATATGCTCTGGTATTCCGAGGGTAAGTACACAATCTAGAACTCGTAAGGTAAGTCCTCAGCTCAACAATGACATTCTGAAAAAGTACAAGCAATATAATGCTAATTAATAACTAATATGCTTCATAAGGTACAATACATTATTAATAATTGTGGCTGTTTAGTAAACTAACGGCCCTTATATTAACTACTCAGTCCTCCTCTATCATCTTAAAAAACGAACAGAAGAAGATGACAACAAAGCACGATAGTGTGTACATATAAAGTAAGTACAGATGTGCTAATCTATTGTAGAAATATAGGTGTGTTATGACTCTGCAATATATGGAAATATAGGACAGAAGTATTAGTTGGAGTCATGTGGGCATCTAGACAAAATGTCAGCCATCACATTATCCGCACCACGGATAGCTCGTACCGTGAAGTGAAAAGGTTGAAGAGCTATAGCATATCGAGTGGATCTCGAACTCTTCAAATTCTTAGTCTGAATAGCTGTAAGAGCTTTCTGATCAGTCTCTAGAATGAAATGTGCGCCCAGGAGGAATCTTTGTAGCTTTAGAATTGACCAAACCCTCGCTAACAACTCACGGTCTAAAACCGAGTAGTTCCTCTCTGCCGCATTTAGTTTTCTAGAAATGTACATAACAGGATGCAGAGTATTTGCATATTCTTGCATCAGTGCTGCTCCAATCCCAGTGGATGAAGCATCACTCCGAAGAACAAAAGTCCTATCAAGAGTAGGTAATCTTAAGATCGGAGGAGAAGAAAATATATTCTTGATTTGGTCTAGTGAAGATTGGCATTCTTCAGACCAACGGACCAGATTAGGCGAACCTTTCTTCAACAATGTTGATAGAGGTGCCATGATCGAAGATAAATTTGGAATAAATCTCCCATAAAATTGAATTAAACCTAAGAGACTCCTAACTTGGTTCTTCGTTTTAGGAACAGAGATGTTCAGTATTTTGGAAGTATTGTGGTCTTCTGTCTTCAAGAGACCATGACCAACACGATGACCCATGAAAGAGATTTCACCAAAACCAACAAAAGCTTTAGAAGGTATCGCTGACAAATTATTCTCACGTAGAGTGGACAGTACGTCATATAACCCTAAATAGTGATCTTCCCAGGTATCACTGAAGAGACAGATGTCATCTAAGTATGCGATGACATCCGAACGATGTGACAGAATTCGACGCATCATGCGAACGAAAGTGGCAGGGGCGTTCATGAGACCAAAAGGCATAACATTCCATTGAAATAGACCCCTAGGTGTAGAAAAAGCAGTAAGAGGTTTGGCAATGCTCTGCTAAAGGCACTTGCCAATAACCTTTAGACAAGTCAAGTTTAGTGAAGAATCTAGAATTAGAAAGTCTAATCAGTAGATCTTCTAACAAAGGCATCGGTTCAGCGTCGAACCTTTGTGACCTGATTCAATTTGCGATAATCAACGCAAATTCGTATGTTCTTATCCTTCTTCCGGACAATAACCATGGAAGAAGAATATGGTGAAGTCGATGGTTCAATTATATTTAATTGAATCATTTCATCCAATTCCTTTTCCACTTGCGACTGAAAGTGTATAGGAATAGGATACGGCCTAACCCTAATTGGATTATTGTCGGTAAGAATTATGTCATGTTCTATGACATCTGTGTGTCCAGGAATGTCAGTGAGAACATCCTGAAATGTTTGTAACACGACGAGACTTGTCGATGTTCGTCACCAGAAAGATTAGGAGAAACAGAAACGTTTTTCCAAGATTCCGTGGAATGTAATGGAACCACTGGAAGGGGAAGGTTGACATCAGAGAAGGTAGCTTCCTCATACTGAATGACAGACAGGGATGAATAATGACCGTGAGGTGCAGGAGCATCATCCGTTGCCTGGAAAATAGGCAGCAAATAGTCTGACTTCGTGAAATTTCCGAAAGCCATGTTTATCGTTTTTGGAAAGTTTTTATGCTTTCCATCAATATCGACCACATAGTCAACATCGGAAATCCGAGAGACTATTGCATACGGACCTTTCCATGCAATAAGAAGTCTATTTTCCCTACTTGGGAGTAGGACGAATGCTTTGTCACCTGGACAAAGTTGTCGTAGACATCTATTCTTGTTAGCAAACTGCCTTGCCTTCTCTTTAGCAATTTCTGATGAAGCAGTTGCTAGCTTACATGCCTCAATGATCTTTTGTCTAAGAGCAATGACATACTCATATGAGGATTGAGTTTCATCGCTAATATCATCGGCAGTGATGAGATCGTGTAATAAAGACATAGGGCCGCGTGGACGCGCGCCAAAGACAAGTTCGAAGGGAGAAAATCCTGTGTGTTCATTAGGGACTTCTCTATAGGCAAAGAGAGCCGCGGGTAAAACCCTGTCCCAATCTTGAGGATGATCTTCAGTTATCTTACCAAGCAAAGTCTTGAGCGTTCTATTCAGACGCTCAACTAACCCATTAGACATAGGATTGTAGATACTACTGAGAGATCGTTCAATATGTAAGGTAGACATTACCTGTGACATAGTGTCAGATATGAGTTGAGTGCCATGGTCTGACAATATTTCTCTGGGGAACCCCAAGCGAGAAAATATCAACCAAAGAGCATCTGCGATATCTGTAGTAGATATGCGCGTAAGAGGAATAGCCTCTGGCCAACGTGTGCACATATCGACACATGTAAGGATAAACTGATGTCCTCTGGCCGACTTGACCTTAAAAGGGCCAATAATATCTATGGCCATTTGCTGAAACGGCCGAATAGGAATGTCAGCAGCCTGGATAGGCGCAGCATGTCGTGGTCCTCTAGATTTGACCTCCTGACATACCTTGCATGATCGGCAGTAAATACGAATGTCCTTATTGACAAAAGGCCAAAAGAAAGCCGCAAGGACTCTCGACTTCGTACGGGCAAAACCCATATGTCCAGCACATTGCGAGTCATGAGCATGTTGTAATATTTGGACTCTCATGCTCTTGGGAACAAGAATTTGCGAATGTGCCGACGTAGTCGAATCTTGTACCATACGTACAAGTACGCCGTTTCTCATTGCAATCCAAGATTTTCTATTTGTATCCTGATTCGGATCACCTTTCTTCGCAAGAACGAAGAATTTTTTTAAAGAAGGATCTTCTTCTTGCAATTTTATGAAGAGTCACGAGTGATTACTAAGTGACTATCTTGGCTATCAACTTCATTATCACTATTCAGTGAAGTTTCGGGTGTTTGTAGAGCTTGTGCTCTTGTAACTACTGCATTTGTAGCTTGCATGTTATTATCTTCCCAAGCAGCAATCTGCTGTGGGGTACACTCCCTAACGCCGTGAATACGACCAATAATAAGGTCCGCAATAGGATTAGGTAAGAGACAAGCATGCACATCTCCAGTAAAGAAAGGAGTGGCAATGCGAATTACAGCAGTAGGATATTTTTCTAGAGTGCCGCCAAATGTGACACATTTAATAACCCTTCCTGTAGCACAAGATGGATCTACAAGCGATTGTCTAACACCAATAGTGGTGCATCCGGAATCGAAAAGTAGTGAGACCGGAGTATCATTAACAAGACCCTTATGTAGGATTAAAGAACCCCTCCCGTCATGCGCAACAGCAGCAGGAAGAGCGGGAAGTGGGTGACCACAACTCAAAGTAGTTATGGTACTCGGTTCGAATAAAGTACTGCATTGGGGGCATTTGTTTGCTCTCTCAAAGTCAAAAGCAGAACCAGTGACAGCGTCAAAGTTTTTACTATCAACAACATGATTACAGGCTCCCTCAGTTTCCTGTTGTACAGCATTAGCCTGCTGATATCTCTTTTTTTGTGTTGAGATCTACCCCGACTATTATTACCTCTGAAGTTATCAGAGTTATTATTATCTCTGCAGTTATTATTGTCTCTATTGTAATTGTTATCCTGGTTCGAATTCCAGTTTCCACGATTACTATCATGTTCACATTGATGCGAACATCTATTTGTTTGGTTCTGAGGTCTTCGGCAGGAATAACCTCTATTACCATATCCTCTTTTGAAATGCCTATAATTATTAGGGTGATAGTAACGAGTACTATCAGGTTGTCTCCAATTCTTCGAAGAAGAATCAACCAATGAAAATTGATTTCCCAAGTGATTTTTGACAGAAAGTACCGCAACACTTTCCAATCAAAATATTTGTGTGGAATCTACGAGCAAAGTTTTGCATATACGGAGCTGCCGTAGCAACTGGTAAAACCCTTCTTTTCACCTTAGAGTTTACCCACATGGTTTAAGTGGTGGGTGCGCCATTTACGTATTGGCAACAGAAATCTTCCATTTCTTTTATTGTTTTAGGTTTACGTTCATGAAGGAAAGCAAGGAAAGACTCATTGACAGACGACATGACTTTGTCTCTAAGTATTAAGTCCATAAGTCCTTCAAAAGTTTTTTCCGTCTTAGATAGTTCAACCCATCGTGAGAAAGTAATGCGTATTCTTGCAATAAACTCGGAGAATTCATCTCCATTTTCAGGTAACATGTTTTTAAATTGTAGACGATAGCCGTCTTCGTTAAGCTGATATTTCTTTAACAAAGCGGCCCTGACAACCTCATAATTGTTCTTGTCAGGTTCATCCACCATATTTAATATACTTAGAGCTTTACCTGTCGGTAACCCTGATAACTGATAAACATATTTTGCTTTGTCTATGTTATGAGCTGTACATGCTTGTTCAAATCTGTCCAGATAGAACATTATGTCATCACTGGAAGGACTAAATGTTGGTAACTTAATCTTAAAAGTATCATTATTAGCCTTACCAGCAGATGAACCCTTGTTTGAATCATTACCATTACTCATGCTTGTCAATTTCAATTTTTCCAACTCTAAAGCTAAGACCTTTTCTTCATGTTCCATTTTTGCTTTCTCTTTCCTCTCATCAAACTCTCTCTGTAATCTTCTTTCCTCAGCCTGAGCCTCTTTTTGAAGTCTTTCATTTTCAGCTTCTTTTTTCAAGTCTTTTATTTTCAGCCTCTTTTTGAAGTCTTTCAGCTTCTAGCTGTAGCTGGAGTTTTCTTTCCTCAGCTTCTGATTCCCTTTTTTGTTTTTCCATTTCCATTTGGAATCTTTTTTCATCCACCTGCATCTGCAGTTTCAGTTTGTTTTGTTCAGCTTCCATTGCTTTATCATATCGAGCAGTTGCAAATTCTTCTAACTTATCACCAGTCTTCCCAAGCAATTTACCCTGCTCAATAAAGTGCTCAAATGTAGACATGTTGTCTAACATATGAGTCCAAAACCTGAAATAATTAACTAATTTATTTCAAACCTAAGTGTAACAAGTCTAATTAAGCACTTGTATATTCACATCACCTTATATTATCCCAGTCTCTGTGGGAAACAAGTCTCCAATCAAAGAACTTGTATATGAAATATCAACAATCAATTCTTGATCATAAGTGCACTTCTCATCCAATAGTGCACGACACTATTCATCATTCATTTATCATCAGTGTAGTAGTAACAGTGCATTAGCAATAGATCCGTCAACTGGGGTCAACACCAACCCCAAATGTATGGGATAAACACATGGGGGGGGGGGGGG